>BPTQ01000009.1:199771197-200118070 GCA_019973895.1 Chrysanthemum seticuspe | reverse complement strand
AAAAAAAAAGCTAAAAAAAAAAAAAAAAAAAAAAAGTATGTGAAAATGAGATGGTAGGAGATGCCATTGTAGTTTTATGATCCCTAAATGTCCGTATAGGGATGTGAACTCAAAAATAATGAGATTGTGATTAAACTGGGCTAAACTTTTCTAGTTTTGTGAACCCCATGTAATAATGCGTTTGTTTCTCTTAAACTTAAATTGCAAGGGAAGGGCAGTAAAGTATTTGAAATTGAAAAGGGTACTTAGGGTTAGTAGGGTTTTGACATATGTTTCCTATACTGAGCTGAATCGTTGAATACGTTCGTTGATCTATTAACTTGATTCCCAAATCCCACTATTGTTTGTAAACGTGATTTTCACTCACGTATTCCCCATCCGATTCCGCTAAACCCACATATAAACCAAAAAAAAAAAAAAAAAAAAAAATCGAAAAAAAAATAGAAAAAGAGAAAAAGAAAAAAATAGAGTGTGAAAAAAAAAATACCATACGGGCTACCATCCTACATCTATCCTTTAAATTTATGTTTGTTTATTTCCGTTACATAGAGTTTTAGAGTGTCGAGTCTTGGCTTAGCAACGTCATTCTTCATATGCATTTAACATAGAGATTTTTGACTTGCCACCACTAAACAGCCTATCCCACCAAACCCTTATTTCCCTACCGTAAGCCTAACATTAAAACCCTTTAAAAGACCTCTTTGATAGTCTTTCCTAGGTGCTTACGCCAAAGCGATGGAGGTTTGATCTATTCTCAAGCCTATGGTAATCTATGTACTAGGACCGGTTAATGAGTGTTTATCTTCCATTTCCTATTTTGTTATATTTCATATATTCACCCGAGAGAGATGTGAGTATCCAAACACCCCATGTGAGGTGCTAGTATGTAATTTCCGTGCTTGTTATGACTTTTGCGGGGCTTATATGTGTTGTGGACCGTTTTGAATTAATGCTTCATGACCCCTAACTTATAAATTAATTGGCTAAAAGCACATTTGCTTGAGGACAAGCAAATACAAGTGTAGGGATATTTGATAAGGTTTTAAAAGGTACCATTTTGAGGGGTCGTTTTAGTCCTTATTTGATCACTTTTGTATCCGTTATTACTTAATATCGTTCCTTTTCACTTTTTAGGTCTCTTGAAGGCAAAATGCTGGAATGGCACTTATTTGGACGAAAAGGCGCGAATATATGAAGAAAATGGCCAAAGTCAAAATCGAGACACTCACAGTTGCTGAAATTAGAAGGCGACGGCGTCAGGTGCTAAATGGCGACGCCGTCCCAAAATTATTGTGACGGTCCAGAACCCAAAACTCGTATTTTCAAGCGACGACGTCTAGTTGTGAAAGAGCAGGTCGTCGCTACTCAGACAGCCTAGATGCAATCCAGACGACGTCAGAAGCTGAAGAGGACGGCGTCACGGACATAAGGTGACGCCGTCGCAAGGTTAACGTGGCCAAGACGAAACCCTAATGGCGGCGACACGACGGCGTCACTAAACATAAGGTAACGCCGTCGCATATGTAATCTTATATATAGAATCCGAATTTTTCAGTCTTTAGGTGGAGAGTCTTTGGAGTAAAAACCTAAAACCGAACCTAAGGTGTCTTGTATAGTATTTTAGGGTTTTAAACCCTATCTTACATCAAGATAAGTCTTTACTTCATTAATTCAATTATGTCTTTGATTATTTGTGTGTATGCTTGCATGTTCTCCATGTCCGGCTAATTTACTTGTGTGTTTGCTTAGGAAGTATGAAACTTAATTATTGAATATTGATTGGTTGATTCTTATTTTAGTTGATTAATGATCTAGTAATGCGATAGGTCATTCGTTGTGTACTTAATGCTTGATTCATCTTTGTGAACCTTAGAATATAATTACCTGAGTAGTTGTAGGCTAAACCATCCAAAGAGCGCCTTAGAGTAGGAGTTTATCATCCCTAGTGGGTTTGTAGACGAGACCCTTTGGTAAGTTCAAAGAGTTAGGGAGAAACGCATACCCTACAACTTTAGACACACAACGCAACTAGGAATAAGGACGTGACAACTCAACCATCAATAGGAGATAATTAAGGAGTAATACCAACTAAGTAAACACATCTTTAAACTATCATACGAGCACACATTAATTAGACATTGACTCCCACAACCTTAGTTTAGATAATTAGATAATAGTAGAGTAATCGGTAGAAATACCAACCCCCCAAATCCAATACCCGAAATTCGTACCTTTCCATTTCATAAAACATAAAAAGATAAAAAATAATCTTCCTCAACCTTAACCTTAGCGTAGTAACTCCTTACTAGCATTCCTATTCCCCTAGAGAACGATATCAATACCCGTGGCTTACCCTAATTACTACACTACAACGATTAGGTTCACTGCCTAGGGTGTTATAAAACTTGCTCGAAGAAAAGGAAGTTTCCTTGACCCCGAACGACGCGTGTAGCGTTATCAACCTCCCTTAGGGGGAGATTGTTAGGAATTAGAAATTCCAGGTATTAAAGAGTCGGTCACCTCAAGTATATGTAATCATTAGAAAGCTCGTAGTCGTAGTTATTTTAAGTTAAGTAGTATTTAGTTAAGTAACACCGTGGAGGACGGACGGGTCTTTACCCACTGTATGCCTGATCCACAGCCCGATGTGTGGCATTTTATGTAAGACTATAAATACTCTCTACCTCCCAAGGTAGAGAGTTGGAGCTCATAATAATATCTTTCACTTTCTCTCACTAAGTTCCCTAAACCTCTAACCTCGTTGCAAATCTTATCAATGTTTTTGTCAAGCAATTGAAAGAAGTCATCGGTTTCATCAACAACTTTTCCATATTCAGTTGACACATTTTTTCCATCAACAACATCATGTTTTTTTATCTTTGTTACTGACCTCTTCATCCTTATTTTCTTCTCCCTTGCCATCATCCTCTTCTTTATCTTCCTCGCCATCATCCTCCTTACTATCTTCCTCGCCATCACTCTCCTTACTGTCGCCTTTATCTTCTTCCTTTCCACCGTCCTTACTGACCTCTTCATCCTTATTTTCTTCATTCTCACCATCATCCTCATCACTATCTTCCTCGCCATCACGCTCCTCACTATCATCTTTCTCTTCTTCCTTTCCATCGTCCTTACTGACCTCTTCATCCTTATTTTCTTCTCTCTCACCATCATCCTCATCACTCTCCTCCTCGCCATCACTCTCCCTACTATCTTCTTTCTCTTTTTCATCGCCATCATCCTCCTCACTATCTGCTTTTGATTTTTCCTCCTTCCCAGATTTGATGTCTTCATCACCAGAACCTTCTTCTTCACTAGAATCTTCTGCATCACCAGATTATTCTTCGTCATCACTGGCATCATCCTCAGATCCATCGTCAACACCATGATCACCACCAAAGTCATCGTCGTCTTCCTGATCAACTACGTCATTTAGATTTTTTAAATTCTTGAAGAGTTGATCATACTTCTCAAAGTAATCAGGCAGCTTGGCATCACCCGGGAACAATTTTTTAAATTGTTTTAGGGTCTCTTCTAAATCTTCTATCTCATCAAAAATGATGGAAAACTTCGCTTCAAGCTTCTTACAAAATCTCTATAAATAGTTAACAAAAAAAGTATCTGTTAATTAACTAAAAGCTCATAAACTACTACATTCAAAAGTATCTAATCACATGTGATCCTATATTACCTCTTGGGTGGTCGGTGCTGGTGGATAAGACAATCTGGTAAAATCATGTACTTCATCAGCTTCAAAAAACCCTATGTTACCCTAGCCTTCTCTACAGTCTACTCTCCGTGTAGTTCCAAGTCGCCAAAAACACCTTGTTCAATCTCAAGATCCATTTGATTCTTCAGAAGAGTAGAATTCTAGTCTTTAATTTTTGTCCGTGAACAAATGTATGGCATGGGTTCAAACTTGGTTGAATCCAAGTACAAAAGATAGTTATAAAAACATACAAAAGATATATTAATACATCATCTTTAAAGAAAAGTTTAAAAATATGTATTAGGCTATAATGGCAAATCACAAGTGATTTAACACTGCAAAGACAAATCACAAGTGATTTAAATCACTTGTGATTTGCCACTATAAATCACAAGTGATTTATAATGGCTTACAGTGTAGACATAAGCTTGAAATATAAAAAGATGAAAAGAAAACTTACAACAAGGAAAAACATCAGGCCATTGTAGTAGAGACCAGGACCCCCTATGGGAGTTTACCCTTATAAAGACAGTACAAATGTAGCCATACCAATCAAGGGAGGTAATCGGAGTGTCATCTCGAATACATTTCAAGACATCAAATGAAAGATCCCCATTCGTTGTCTCATTCTTGCCAAGTGTGTTGGTGACAAGCGTAAGAAACTTCAGCTTGAATATTAAATCAACACGGGTTGCAGTTGTAATCTTATCAGCAATATGAGATGCCTGAGTTTTTCCTATCTTCATGTCAAACTGCTTAAGCCACTCTTGTGTCACTAGATCTTTAGGCCAATTAGGTTTCTCATCTAGTGACAGAAGTAATCTTCCACCATTTGGAAGTCCAAACATATCATGAAATTTGTCAGCATTCACATGAATAGATCCTTGATTTAAACGCGTACAAAATTCCTTGCTATTAAACAATTTAACAGCCAAATGACCCAATCTCCCTGTAGTTTCTTCCATATAAATTCCATGTAATGATCCAAAACCGATACTATCCAAAAACAACTTCATATTCACTTTGCCGCAACGAATTGCTTTAAAAAGCGAAATAGGAACAACCCTTGAACGCATATTAGGATATTCACTATTAATAACCTTTTTCTTAGTTTTCGCCTCACTTGGACCCTTTTGTTTCCGCCTTTTTTTACCTTTCTGAAAACTAGATTCAGAACGAGGCTCATCTTTCATCTTCACATGTTTTAGAGTTTTCCTGATGTGCTATTTCATCCTGCCTTTAATATTTATAAAACTGAGATATACTAGGATAAACACATACTAACGGGCAGAGAACCAGATTAGATGAAGTAAAGCCTTAGGTAAATCCGAGTGTCGTCCCAAGAGAGTTGTGACTTTGAAAGAACTAAGATACTAAGAAATAAATAAGATAAAGTGATAATTGTATGATAAAATAGATAGAATAATCCTAATTAAACAGGATTAGAAATCATGAAAAAGCAATAGAAGAGTGAAGCTTAACCAATATTTTAGATACGTTTAAATTCCTAATATTTAAGCTTAATATAGTGGGTAAATATCGCTAGATTCATTTGGTTAATTTTTCTTAGCCTATGATTCTTTGACCCCTCACCAAGATGACCAGATCACCCGAGATAATTCGGTAATCTAATAGCAGTCATTTAGTACCAAATCTACTAGACTTAGTCTATGGAAACCCGACCATTAAGAACTTAGATTTCTCCTAGCTTCTTAAATACCTCCACTTGATAGGTGATCATTTGGTGAATTCGTATACCGAGAATGGTTCTACTATGGCCAATTCCTTCCATACTTCGCAATCTAGTGAGTTGAGGTCAGTTGGTCAATTCTCCCAACTCCCTAGATATTAACAAGCTTATAATATTACCAAAACTAGCAATCTATGATAAGACTAATTAGATGTCTATAAAGAGTAATAAAGAGGTTAAATAGCATAAACTTAAACTTGAATTAATAACATGAATTCATAGTATGATCTCTAGAAAAACATGAAAAGAATTCAAACTCGAATACAAAGGAAACTGTAGACGAAAACTTTGTTCTTCATACTCCTAAGCCATGATTCTTCTTATGTGCTTGCTCTCCTCAAACCCTAGAAAGGTTTAGGAAAGGGGAGATATCTTCTAAATGCAGAATTTGTCTTGTATTTATAGGCGTGAAACCCTAATTTGAGCTACATTTGGTGTGGTAACTACGCCGTATCTTGATCTGTTGTTACAGCGTAGTCTCATTACGGCGTAACTCTATTCATATGTTATGCCATAGTCTTTGTAAATAAAATCACGGCGTAACTTTATCACTTAGTTACGTGGTAGTCTTTCTAAATGTATGAATATTCCAACTTGAGCCCAAAATTTTCCAAATACCGCTTCTTCATAGCAAATTGTTCCTGAAATGAAATAAGAAGAAATAAAGACGATTCCAATAACATTTTAAGCATAATATGACAAAAAAGGGGGATATTAACACTAAGAATATCAGGATTATTTGATGTTATCAAACATCCCCCAAAAAGCTGATGTGCTATTTCATCCTGCCTTTAATATTTATAAAACTAAGATCTACTAGGATAAACACATACTAACGGGCAGAGAACCCGATCAGATGAAGTAGAGCCTTAGGTAAATCCGAATGTCGTCCCAAAAGAGTTATGACATTGAAAGAACTAGGATACGAAGAAATAAATAAGATAAAGTGATAACTGTATGATAAAATAGATAGAATTATCCTAATTAAACAGGAGTAGAAGACATGACAAAGCAATAGAAGAGTGAAGCTTAACCAAGATTTTAGATATGTTTTAATTCCCAATATTTAAGCTCAATATAGTGGGTAAATATCACTAAAATCCTTTGGTCATTTTGTCTTAGCTTATGATTCTTAGACCCCTCACCAAGATGATCAGATAACCTGAGATCATTCAGTAATCTAATAGCAGTCATTAAGTACCAAATCTACTAGACCTAGTCTATGGAAACCCGACCGTTAGGCACTTAGATTTCCCCTAGCTTCTTAAATACGCCTACTTGATAGGTGATCATATGGTCAATTCGCACACAAAGAATGGTTGTACTATGGCCAATTCCTTCCATACTTCGCAATCTAGTGAGTAGAGGTCATTTGGTCAATTCTCCCAACTCCCTAGATACTAACAAGCTTATAATATTACCGAAACTAGCAATCTATGATAAGACAAATTAGATGTCATAAAGAGTAATAAAGAGGTTAAATAACATAAACTTAAACTTGAATTAATAACATGAATTCATAGTATGATCTCTAGAAAAACATAAAAGAATTCAAAGTTGAATACAAAGGAAACCGTATACGAGAACTTTGTTCTTCATACTCCTAAGCCATGATTCTTCTTCTGTGGTTGCTCTCCTCAAACCCTAGAAAGGTTTGGACAAGGGGAGATATCTTCTAAATGCAGAATTGTCTTGTATTTATAGGCGTGAAACCCTAATTTGAGCTACGTTTGGTGTGGTTACTACACCGTATCTTGATATGTTGTTACAGCGTAGTCTCATTATGGCGCAACTCCATTCGTATGTTACGCCGTAGTCTTTGTAAATAAAATCACATCGTAACTTCATCACTTAGTTGCGCCATAATGTTTGTAAATGTAAGAATATTCCAACTTGAGCCCAAGTCCAAATACCGCTTATTCTTAGCAAATTGTTCTTGAAACACAATAAGAAGAAATAAAGACGATTTCAATAACATTTTGAGCATAATATGACAATAAAGGGGGAAATTAACACTAAGAATATCAGGATTATTTGATGTTATCAAATATCCCCCCCCCCAAAAAAAAGCTGATGTGCAATTTCATCCTGCCTTTAATATTTATAAAACTGAGATATACTAGGATAAACACATACTAACGGGCAGAGAACCCGAATATATGAAGTAAATCCTAAGGTAAATTTGAGTGTCGTCCCAAGAGAGCTGTGAGCTTGAAAGAACTGAGATACTAAGAAATAATAAGATAAAGTGATAATTATATGATAAACTAAATAGAATTATCCTAATTAAACAGTAGTAAAAATAAGGACAAAGCAATAGAAGAGTAAAACTTAACCAAGATTTTAGATATGTTTTAATTTCCAATATTTAAGCTCAATATAGTGGGTAAATATCACTAGAATCCTTTGGTCAATTTGTATTAGCCTATGATTCTTAGACCCCTCACCAAGATGATCAGATCACTCGGGATCATTCGGTAATCTAATAGCAATAGTCGGTCACCCCAACTATAGTCTAGCATATATTAGCTCGTAGACATAATGTTATTTATTAGTTATTTAGTTAGTTTAGCAATACCGTGGAGGACGGACGTGTTAGGATTTAGTAAATCCAGTTATTAAAGAGTCGGTCACCTCAAGTATATGTAATCGTTAGAAAGCTCGTAGTCGTAGATTGTTATAAATTAAGTAGTATTTAGTTTTAGTAACACCGTGGAGGACGGACGGGTCTTTACCCACTGTATGCCTGATCCACAGCCCGTAGGTGGCGATTTATGTAAGGACTATAAATACTCTCTACCTCCTAAGGTAGAGAGTTGGAGCTCATAATAATATGTTCATTTTCTCTCACTAAGTTCCCAAACCTCTAACCCTTTCTCTCTCTAGAAAATCATCTTGTACGTCTCTTGTGTTAATGATTTGATGTGTATGTGAAATCCAATATGTAAAAAATGGTATCAAGAGCCATGGTTTGATCATCTCTTACATATCCTTGGATTTCTAGTGGTTTTTAGATGGTTTTAGAGTTTGAAAAAGTTTAGTGGTTTTTGCATCATTTGGTTCATTTCTAGTGTTAAAGTTTGAATTTTGGGTGTACTTTTGTGTTTAGAATCATTGTATGTTCTTGGGTCTTCATTTGGTAAGCTTGAATCACTGTGGTTGAGCTTGTTTTGGATTGAAAAGTGTGTTTTTGAAGTTTTTCTTGGTAGCGACTTGGTTCTCATAGTGAATTTCATCTTAGCGACTTGCTTCAGTAAAAGGTAGCGAGTTGTAATGCTTTTAGGCAGCGACTTAGTCCTAGCGACTTGTCTTTTGAGACAAGCCGACAAACAGTACACTTAGTGGATTCTCCACTACGGGTAGCGACATGGTGAAGATAGCGACTTGCTTACAATCTTGTTAGCGACTTGTACTTAAGTTTCTTAGCGAGTTGCTATTTAGCGACTTGACGAGTTAGCGACTTGGTGCTTAGCGACTTGTTGTCATAATTCTCAGCGACTTGGTGTTAGCGACTTGGATCTTAGCGAGTTGTTCTTTAGCAACTTGACTGTGTCTTAGCGACTTGGCATTATAGCGACATGATATTTAGCAACTTGGTGCTTAGCGACTTGGTTCAAGATTTCTTAGCGACTTAGTTGATTCTTGTTTGTAATACGGTTTTCTCTTGATTTAGTAAAATCCCGTGAAAGAATCTATTTCCCAGTTTAATCATAGAGTTATAAAATCCCGTTTAATCTGTTAACATGTCTACCAACGTACCTTCAATCATCTCCACTGTTGCTGAGGATGTTCAAGCAGCTGGTTCAGATACTCGTCCACCTATGCCTGACAGAACTGACTACGACTCTTGGGCTCAACGAATCAGATTGTATTGTCTTGGAAAGGAAAATGGAGTCAAAATTCTCAAGTTAATTGATGAAGGACCTTATCAGATTGAGACTACAAGAGACCTAATTGATATTGCTGCAGATGGAACAATGATCTATGGAATGGACAGACCAAAGATGTATGATGAGCTCAGTGATAAGGAGAAAAAGAGATTCGATGTTGATATCAGGGCTTCAAACATTATACTTCAAGGTCTTCCAAAAGACATCTACAAGCTTATCAATCACAACACTGAAGCAAAGGCTGTATGGAATAATGTCAAGATGCTTCTCTCGGGTTCTGAATTAACTATAGAAGACAGAGAATCACAACTGTATGATGAATTTGAACACTTCAAGATGAAACCAGATGAGAGTGTCTATGAGTACTACGTGAGATTCCATAAGCTTGTGAATGACATGAGGAACATCAAAATGACCATGCCAAACATTCAGCTGAACTCAAAATTTGTGAACAACATGAATCCTGAATGGCACAAGTTTGTCACCTCTAAGAAGCTAACCAAAGGATTGAAGAATACAAACTATGAGCAACTCTATGCATTCCTTCTTTAGAATGAGAGACATGCTATGTTTGAAAAAAGGATTCTTGATCACTTCAAAACCAACCAGGGAGACACAAGCTCATCAAATGATTCAACTGCCTTTTACACAAATGTTGGAATTACCACCAAAGGCTCTCAAGTTATACCCATGGGTAATGGTAATCACAAACTCATTCCCGATCCAATGTTCAAACAAGCTGATGTTGATGCAGGCATGGGACACTTCATTAATCAACTGGCTCTCATGATCAGTCAAAACATGAACTCTCTCCCACACACCAACAACAACCTCAGAACAGCATCCAATCCACACAATCAAGCCACTGTCAGAGATGGGAAGGTTATGGTGCAGCCAATTCAAGAAAGGCAGTACGAACAAGGAAGAGGTGGAGTTCGTAGAGGATATGTGGCAAATCTGAATAGGGGAAGGAATGGAAATCAGGGACAAGCAAAGCCGATTAAGTGCTACAACTGTGGAGGTGAGGGACATATTGCAAGGAACTGCACATCGCCAAAACGCCCTCAAAATGCAGAGTACTTCAGGGATAAGATGTTGCTTGTTCAAGCTCAGGATAATGGAGCGGCTTTGGATGAAGAGGAGTTATTGTTTCTTGCTGAAGGGAATGCCAAGACATATGATGCTGATGTTGATGAACAACCAATTCAGGAGATAGGTCATAATCATCAGAATGCCTTTCAAGTTGCTGATTGTGATGCATTTGACTCTGATGTCGATGATGAACCTACTGCTCAAACAATCTTCATGGCTAGCATCTCACCTATGGTTTCTCCAAAGGTCTCTCCACCATAACAAGCTGGTCCATCCAAAGACAAAATCATTTCAGAGGTATTAAAACTATATGATAATGTTGATGAGCGAAAGATGCATAATGAAGTACAATATCTTGAGACTTATGAATCAGATATTGATAATGAGGGTAATAACAATATTGTCCCATATGATCAATATGTGAAGCAAAGTGAAAGTGAGGTTGTATCAAGTAATGCCTCTTCCGCAGTCAATGATGACTATGTTTTTTATGAATACACTGCATGTACCCCTGATGATTCTGTTGTCTCTGAACTGAATGCCTATAAAGAACAAGTTGCTATTTATGAACAACGTGCTAAATTTGAGTTGACCACCCGTGAGCAGGAAATGGATGACCAAATGCGTACAATTATTAGAGAAAGTAATTTTAGAGAAGAAGTATTAAAACAAGAGTTAAACTCCTTACAAGAAAAGCTTTCTAAAACTGCTAAGCAAAAACAAGAACTTCAAGAAAATGTTAAAATGCTTAAGCAAGAATTCAATGCTAAGGAATCAAAACTTTTGAATGATTTTTCCAATCTAAAAACTTTGAAAAACAAGCTTGAAAATAAGTTTTACGTACAAGGGAACACCATTCAGACTGCTCACTTGATCACTAAGCATAGAGTCTTAAGCGATAAGCATAGCATTCCCCTTGTTGAGGAACCAAATCCAGAGGTCATTAAAAAGGCTAGAACTGCTCATAAGGTAATTTATGATGGCAATGAAATCCTTAAACCTAGGCAGATACCTAGTTGCGCTGAGTGCACTGAGGAATATAAGAAATCAGATGAGGTCACTAGGGAGAAAATGGATAAGAAACTCAACAATCCTACATGTAAAGAGAAAAACATAATTACCAGATCCCATGACTACAAAAAGGAAAATTGCATTTCCTTGAACATGTTTAAGCCTCAAACGTTGTTAACACCCGAACATGTGTTCTAGAAAAAGGATTTAGATAAGCAAAAAGCAGAGAATCTTGTTGTAACAAACCCCCCCCTCTTAGGAAAATGCCTTCAGCAACTGTGTATCCTCCTAATACACCAATGCATCTAGTCCCTAGAACTATTGCCACTAAAAGCAAGACCTTAATCAGTCAATATGTTATCTTTCAATTATTTGTTGATTTTGAGAAAACTTGTAAGAAAAGGATCACACCCACTGGTATAACTGAAGGGGAAAGGGGTTTTAAGCAAACTAAAGAATGCTATTTAACTGAGGTCATGCCTTTCTTTAAACAACTAAAAGATCAATTTGAGAGTCTTAAAAAGGGGATGAATTCAGATATTAAAGAAATGGAAAAGGAATTTGATGCAATGATAGTTGAGGTTAGTGACTATGAGCGAGAATTAAAATATATTGAGATTGAGAGGAAGAACTTGCATACATTGAATGAGAACCTTATTTCTGAATGTATTACTCAATATGTGTTTTACACTGCCACGAATTGTTCCATTAATGCTTCTCAATTTCATGAATTATATGTTGCTCTGAAAGTCTCCCATGATCGTGTCATTGAGCTTGAAAAGACAAATTCTAAACTAAATGAGAAAATTGATCAGGATGATCATGATAATTTGGTAAAACATCTTTCTAAACTAGAAGTTGAACATTTTAATTTACAACTAAAATATCAACATCTTAAAGAAAATGTCAAAACCTCAAATATCAAGACATCCTCAGATGCTCCAGAGTTTGATGCAGTTTTTCAGATAAACAAACGTAACGAACAGATTCAAGCTCATTGTAACACGATCAGAAAGTTAAAAGCCCAAATTTCTCAATTAAAGGGTGAAAAGAACAATGTGACTAGGTCCCAAATGCCTCCTCCTTTAGATTCTGAGTATTCTCAAACTTTTCATCTTCAAAACTTAGTAAATGCTTTACAAAAGGAAAACGAGAGTTTTCTAGAAAAGAATGAAAAAGTTAAACGTCACTTTAATGAGTTATATGATTCAATGAAAGTCACTCGTGACAAAAAAACAAAAAAATAACTTCTCTACAAAAAGAAATTGAGAATCTGAGGAGTTAGGAAAAAGGGAAACTCCCACTTGTTTTTAATGAGAATGTTGCTTTGAAGTCATCCTCTGACTGCAAATATAATGTGACTGTTAAATATATTCCTCCTCATCTTAGGAATAATGAACTTGTGTTTCATAACTATTGTGCTCACCTTAAGGATAGTCTAGAATGTCTTTGTGAGATTGTGGAAGAGGATTTCATAAATAAGCCTCTTGATAGAGAAATTAGGTTTGCTTGCATTCAGGCCAAACGATCTCAGGAGCTGCTAGAATGCTTAATTGCAACATGTTCTAAATCCTTAGGTGCGAAAGGTAAAGCTGTGATGCCTTGTTCTATGCCTAGTGCCAAGCATACAAACCATTCCATATCCAGTTTTAAGAAAGTGAACACTAATGTGCCTTCTAGTAGTTCAGATCCTTGCACATCTAGTTCAGGAATGCAAAAAGTAGATCAACCAACTAATGTTCCCATAATTCCCTCTACAGGAGTAATCAGTGACATTAAAGCAAGCGGGTCAAAGCCTACAGGCAATACCAAGCAAGATAGGACCTCGCAAGCTAAGAATGTGCATTGGAAGAGAGTAGAAGACCAACCTAGGAACTTTAAGTTTGAGTTGAATAAAATGAATCATGTTGATTCTAGTATTAGCCATAGGCGTACTGTAATTAATTCGAATTCTGATACTATCTGCAAACCATGTAATGATGTCTGCTTGAATTTTGTTACTAATCATGAATGTGGTGTAAATGTTTTGTCTAATGCTGTCAAATACCCAGTTAAAATTGTTAATGCTAAAAATCATGCTAAGAAGGCTAAAAGGCAAAGACGAAAGAAAGTTAGAAAACAGCGGAAACCCACAGAAAGAACATTTAGTGTAATAGGTTATTATTGGATACCTTCTGGCTGTAAGGTTAACGAATCTTCCCTCAATTTGCTAAAAGAATGCCCACTAGAAAATGGATGCCTACTGGCCGAATACATATATTAGCACTGCATCTATTTCTGATAATTCCACTGTTTCTACTTCTGATGTGGGTGTTCCAATCACTGTTACTAACAAAGTAGAACCCATTATTGCATGGGGTTCCCAATTATCCAGTTATCCATTCTTGTCTGTGTTCAACTGCAGATCGTTCAAATCGTTCTGTGGTACCTGGACTCAGGCTGTTCCAAGCATATGACTGGAGATCGCTCTTGGCTCATGAACTTCGTGAGTAAATTCATCGGGACTGTTAGATTCGGGAATGACCATTTTGGTGCTATTATGGGTTATGGAGATTATGTGGTTGGTAAAAGTGTCATTTCCAGGGTATATTATGTGGAAGGTCTTGGTCATAACTTGTTCTCTGTTGGTCAATTATGTGATTCCGATCTAGAAGTGGCTTTTAGAAAACATACTTGCTTTGTTTGAGAACTTGATGGTGTAGAATTGTTAAGAGGTACTCGTGGTTCTAATCTATACACCATCTCTATCGATGACATGATGAAGTCTTCTCCAATCTGCTTGCTGTCAAAGGCTTCTAAAACAAAGTTGTGGAAAACTAGAAGGGGGGGTTGAATAGTTTTACCAATTAAAACTTCCTTTTAATCTATTTAGATAGACTTATGTCAATCTATTTGGATGTGTGTGTTGGATGTTGATAAACAAGCATATAAAGGTAAGTAATGAAAAGATAAGAGTAAGAAGCACAAAACCACAACACGAGTATTTATAGTGGTTCGGCTACAAGGACACCTTCTTTGCCCTACTCCACTCCCTGATTCACCTACTCGAGAGTTCGTAATCACTACACCAATCTCCTTATGGCGGAGAAGCCTTCACAACGCCGCCTACCCTTTTTCCGGTGCTAGGCTAACCACCGGGTTCTTTCACTCCAAGGTGAACCACACCTACACAACGTCGCCTACCCTTTATAAGGTACTAGGCTAAGTACCTAGTTCTTTCACTCCAAGGTGAACTACACCTTTCACAACGTCGCCTACCCTTTATTAGGTACTAGGCTAAGCACCTAGTTCTATTGCAATGGAGGAACTACTACCACACTACACCAACGACTAATCCCAAAGGAGATCTACTCCTTTACAACATCATCAAGGATATCAATATCCTTGGATCTAATACTAGTCTATCTTGTACATCGAAACACACCATATCGAATGTACATCTAAGGCACTTTTCACTAATGCCTTTGACTAGATCTACAAGACACCTTTCACTAATGTCTTGTGTCTTCACTTCAAAGCACCTTTCACTAATGATTCTTTGTCTTGACTTCTAAGCACCTACCACAAGTGCTTATCCTATAGACGATAGATACCCTTCACTAATATCTTCGTCTTGACACTTGAGACATCTTTCACTAATGTCTTCAACACTACACTTCTTTGAAGAAAGAAAGGAATCATCAACAAGAAGACTTCAGTAGCCTTGATAATGAGGAAGCATGGCAACTCATGGACTTGAGCTTGCTCGACTTCAAATGTGGTGATCTTGCCTTTAAGAGGAACCTAAAAGATCACACAAAAACAAAACTACAAACATAGATCTCTTGGATCTGAGGTTAGTGAGTTTTTAACTCAGGGAGAAAGTGTGTTAGAAAGGGGAGAGAAATAATGAAGAAATGGCTCACTATTTATAGAGGAAAAATCCTACTGTTCCCCGGATCCCACGGATCCCTACCACAAGGGATCCGGCTAGCACAAAGCTAGGGATCCGTGGAACGCTCCTCTTTGCCCATGGGTATTTTGGTTATGGGTCATGGGTCATGGGTTGAACCATGGATCTTTTGGCTAGATACAATGTATGTTTGAGTGCAATGCACTTAGTCACTTGGGTATGGGTTGATCCATGGGTTATGGATATTATCCATGTATGATATAAGCATGATGTCATACAATGGGTTATGGGTCAAGATCCATGGGTTATGGGCTTTGGGTTGTACCCAATTACATTCAATGTATTTTCCCAATGGGTTGTGATACTTAAGTTTCTACCCATTTATATTACCCAATATACTACATACTAGTTATGTGTATATTTGATCCAAATATGTAAACACTAGTTGTTGTACATATGTATTACTAAATCATAAAATCACTTATACTTGTTTTAGTGTTTTATGTAAAAATGTGAATATGTTAGAAACTATTAGTTCAAACCATTTACGTATTTTATTTGTTTCGTAAATATGATTTTACGTTTGTTATCGACAAAACATTAGAAGATCATAAAATATAAATAAACGTTTTTACGGCTTATTTGTATTAACAATCTCCCCCTTTTTGTTGATGACAAAACATAAAATAATTTTAAGGAAAAGCTAAAATTCGTAAAAGTTTGAATTTGTAGTTTTTACTTTCTTCTCCCCCTTTTTGTCGAAACAAAAAGTGTTTGAAGGAAAGTAACACATCGTTTTTAAGAAAAACATGTGAAAGAAGTAGAATTAAAAAAAATAGATGGCAAGTAACGGGAAAGGATCTCGTCCTTACTCCCCCTTGACGAGTCCATCCCTATGCAAGGGCGTCAAGAAAGTGATACTAATCTAGTTTGTTTGCAAGTAAGTTTGCAAAAGATTTTGTCTAAGAGACGAATGTGCTCCCCCTGATGATTACAATTATGCAAGGGGATGTCACGAAATGTAAACCTAGTATAGCAAGTAATTTGCAATGTATTGCTTTGACATAAAGCTCCCCCTAGCTTTAGGATGTCAAAGTCTTCATGTGTAAATTGAATAACTACAAAACAAAGGTTAGAAAGCAAGTATATTTCACAATTTCCTGCAAATGTGGTTCAAGTTAGTAGAAAGAATGCTTTCTGTCTCACGGATCCCGCGGTTCCCTCCTAGTAGGGATCCGTCTAGGCAATTCTGAGGGATCCGTATTAACTGATTAATTTCAGCAAAGGTGATATAACAATTAATATTATCACAAAAATGAGATATGAATACAAGGTAATCATATGCTTAGAAAAATAACAAGTAGCATGTAATTCCATTTAATAAAACTAGAGTTATGATATTCATGACTCTAAAACCTAAGAAAATAAGAAAATACATGACTAGGAATTTCTAAACCAACTATCGCTTGATGCTAGGACACCACTAAACTCTTCTAGCTCAAGTTTTGTTTAGGTTTGATCTCGTCGAAACGTTCGAGGAGATGATAGAACATGAAACGTTGGTCTTCTCGTACTTCATGTATCAAACTTTCAACATGTTGACAATGATAGCAATCTTTGTCATGGCTAGGTAGTGGTCGTGGAAGAAATGAAATGGCTTGATGCGAAGGATCAAGTGAAGCGGCTTGTGGAGCTTCAAACGATGGAGGGATTGGTGGAGGTGCATTTGAGAATGACTCAACCAAGAATGATGGTGGTGGTAGAGAGGTGTCAACTTCCATATGGTCGGGTGGTTGACTTTGATGATTTCTCATAATCCAAATGGGATTATATGTTGGAAACGGCGAAAAGGAAGTCGTAGCAAGTGTTGACTCAACACCTTGATTTTGAACCATTATTCCTCCTAATGAGGAGAATGTTGTCGGCGGAAGCGGAAGCGGATGAGACGGCCTAGGAGACAAGTCCTCTAAATTGTAGAGGTGTGGTGATGATAGTGGGGATGTAAATGAAATAGCTCTAGGAACCAATGGTGATGGTTTAGTGGAGATGATATTTTTTGGCATTGGTAGTTTTGTGGGTACTATCCTTTTAAGAATTGGTTTGATTGGATGATGAAGGATCCTATCATTTGTTGGCTTGACCGGAGATGATTCGGTTGAAGAGATTTCGTGTATAACACGAGCCTTTTTCATGGGTGGTTCTTTGGTGGATAAGTTACTACTTGGGGTTTTCCTCATGATGAGATGATTTCAAGAGGTTTGCAAAGGTTTCTAAAGTGCTGAAAGTTAGGATGAGAGTGATGACTATAGAGGTCCTAACAAAGTGGTTTATAAACCAAGAGATTTGGCAAGTGCATTTAAGCCTTAAGCCACTAGGATTCCTTGGAATGTTGTTGGGTTTTTTGTTCCTTGGATCAAGAATTATTCTAAGTGTTGGAACCACGGACAGAGTTGATTTAACCACGGACAGAAGAATGGAACCATCGATGAAGACAAACCGCGGCTAGTAGTATTGTGTAACCACGGATATTGTATTGTAACCACTGCTAGTCTTGTATAGTCAGTTTAGTATTTTGTATTAGATAAATATGGAAAAGATATTTATCTTATAGGTTACGTATTGTATTATGTAAAGGACTCCTTAGCCTATAAAATGAGGTTCTAGGTTAGATTAGATATACGTATGTTTTATATCTAAGGTCGATACACTTCAAGGTTGTAAAACCCTAATACTGGTTAGAGTATTCGTATTAATAATAATATTGAGGTGTTGAATGTTTATTGTTCTTCTTCTTAAGATTAAGTATTAAATTCCGCGTGATACTTAATAAATCTTTGTTTAAAGTCAGTTTCTATATTAGATCGTTTGCTCAACTAGGATCAACAAGTGGTATCAGAGCATAGGATGTAGGTTTTGGAAAAAGTAAGAAGACCTGGGGTTGCTGTTTTGAGAACTATGAGACGGATGAAAAAGAAGGTGGACTCCTCTTTAGCTTTGAATGTGGAGAATGTATCCAAACACGGGAGGAGTGAAGGCATGAACTCAGGGGAGGTTGTAGATGTACCTATGGAAGAAGATGTTGATAGTGGAGATCAAGAATTTTTGGTATCTGATAAAGATGGGAATGAGGCTTTTCTTGAAAGTTTGAAGACTGTAGTAGAAGATGAAGTGATGCAGGACACAACCACTGCTAGTGTGTCTGCAACCACGGATAGTTTTCTTGGAATCACTGTTGCAGTTTCAGAAATGGCAATTGTACCCGCTGCTATCATAACCACTTGCACCATTGTTACAACTCTCTCTGTATCACCACCTAAATCTAAAGAAGTTGAGAAAGAAGCTGCAAGTACATTGATCAATCTAAGCAAAACCTCAGCTAAGTCTACACTCATCACTACACCTGTTTTATCTATTACATCTACTGCAAACAAACCCAAAAGCAAAAGTTTAGTTATTGGTGAGCCTTTGAAGATGAAGGTGGCTCAATCAGACATTGGTAAAGGTAAAGGGATTGTAGAACCAGAGTTGAAGTTTAAAAGTAGAGAAGAACAGATTGCTTATGATAATGAGTTATCAAGAAGTATACAAGTTGCAGAGGAAGAAGCTGCAATGAAACAAAAGCAAGAAGAGGA
This sequence comes from Chrysanthemum seticuspe, assembly GCA_019973895.1. NCBI lineage: Eukaryota > Viridiplantae > Streptophyta > Magnoliopsida > Asterales > Asteraceae > Chrysanthemum > Chrysanthemum seticuspe. The sequence goes on along the minus strand of BPTQ01000009.1, from coordinate 200,099,094 downwards.
GGAGGCTAGTCAGAAATGGTTAGCTAAATGGTATGAATCACAAAACTATCTTCAAGCTTCTAAACAAATACATGATGAGTATACTCCACAAGAATGGGCATTGTTGGATGATGAGTGATGAGTGTGTAAATACTCATCATTTTTGGGTCAATCTGAACTGCAAAACGTTTAAAAAGGCTCAAAAATGCATCAAAATACTAAAAATATTCCAAAATTGCATTTTATATGTTTCAGATGCAAAATGTTTAAAATCAGATGAAAAATGAGCTAAGTTTGCATAATTGGCAGTTTCAGTCCCCCAAGTTTCAAAAGTTGTCAGAAATAGTCCCTAAGCACTTAATTTCAAAAGAAAAATCACCAAAGGTCCTTTTTAAAATCATAAGTTGTCAAAATTAGTCCTTTGGTGAAAAATATCAAAAGTTTTGAGAAATTACAAATTTGGTCCTTCAAGTTTAAAAATTGGCAAAAATGGCCCTTGGAAATTTGAAAATGTCAAGTTTGGTCCTTATACTATTGGAGCTTGTCACTTTTAGTCCCTTGGAGCAACTTTGCAGAATTGGCAGCATTGGTCCCTGTATTTTCAAAAATTACAAATAGGTCCTTGTGTTATTAAACCCTTAATACCCTTGGTCCCTTGTCAAAACCAAATGACCCCCTGCCATTCCCCAATTGGACCCCTTCATTTGACCCCCCTTTAATATTAAACACCAGTCAAATATCTGGTCAACCCCCCTACCCGCGCCTTTTTTCTTCTTCTCCCCAACTGCTTCTCTGCAACACACAATATCCCATCCCTCCAGCTCAAATTCCACTCCCTTTGTTTCCCCCACCTCAACAAACCTCCAAGAAGCATTTAATGCTTCTTCACCATCCTCACTCAACCCCAACTGGCTTATATATGTTTTGGCGCCAAAACTTGATCAAACGGCCAAGATATCTTCAACAGATCCAATGGCCAAGGAAATTAGTGGGATATGCTCAGAAGTCAATGAGAAGATGTTTTGCTATAAAAAAGGAAGCAAGAGAATGAGAGTTGGAGTAGTAGTTAGTTTGTAAAATTTCTTTCATGTCGTTTTTAGTTTAAATGTGTTAGTTCAAGTTCAAATCTGTTATCTTTTGTTTCAATGTATTAAACTCAAGTAACTTTGTCATTATAATCTAATTTTAAGCATCAATTCCAAAGTTTTATCTAGTTTCATATTTTTATGCCACTGTTGAAAATTTCAGTTTCCAACTCTTATGTACAAGCTCTTAGTAGCTTATTTTTAAGCTCAAACAAGTTTACATAAGCTCCTTATAGCTTTTGATAAGCTCACAATTCAACTTCAAGCAATTTTGGATTCTGGTCAACAAAAGTCAACTGAGTCATCAAATTGAAATGGAAATGATATGGGTGTTGCAGAACATAGAAATGGGATGAATTAGCATGGAAATGGGTTGATAGAATTAGGCTAGTGGTTCCTTTGTTCTTTGGCAAGGCATTGTGGCTAAGGACCAATTGTGAGTTATTTTCAAGAACTATTGCATAATCTGTATCTGTTGTTTAGAATAGTTTAAACCTGTTGATTAAGTTGTATTTAAGTTATTTAAATTCAGTTTAAGTGTTTGCTTTAGCTAAATCAATAGTTAGCTCATTTTAATTGCATATCAGTGGTTTAATTAGTGTTTGGATTTGCTGCAATATCTGTGATTTAGGTTTAGTCAGTGATTGAGGCTTGTAGTTCTAGGTTTGTTTAGCTCATATATACTCATTTCTGTCTTAATATTGCACCTGCAAAGGATCAAAGTCAACATTACAATAATCTGTCTTAATCAGCTTCACTGTTGGAATTTTGTCAAAGCAAAGTCTTGATTTGTGTTTAGAATTGATTGATATAACTTGCAGTAGTATTGTTTCATCTTATAACATCACATTCAATCCACAAATTGAGCTCAAAGTTCATCAAAGTCAAATCTCCAACCTGTTTCAAAAGTCAAAAACCTGAAAAAGTAATTTTGAGCCAAACTGGGAGGATTTTTCTTGAACTCATTTCTGGAACAAATTAAGTGAAATCATGAGTTTTTAAACTTCACTTAGTCTAGTTTCTTTATCTCATTTTTGTAGATTTTTATAAATTTTTTATAAGCTTCAAAAAGGCTTGTCATTTGGGTCTTATATGCCCTGTGCACACACTCAGTATTAACTGATTGTGCACAGGTTATTTGCAGAGCTTGTCCAAAGCTCATATTTGGTTTACAAGCACCTGGCCAGATCTACTTTAGGGTCCTTCTTTTAGATTTGAGTTTAGCTTATTTGGGTGGCTTGTGCTTAAGCTTCAAAGTAGCCCCAAAATCTGTTTTTGCACATTTAGCTCAAATGATCAAATCTAAGTAGCTTGTATTTTAGAGGTTAAGATCAGTTATAATTAGTTGCTTTTGAGTGTTTTTAGCATATTATAGGTTCTGTGTCAGTTTGGTGCTTATTTGTGGCTTGTGGCTTATTCTAAGTGCTTATTAATAAGCACTTATCATTGCAGTTGCATTTTCTTGTACACAACCCCCTGTTTTTATATTTTTCCTAGTTTCACAATATTATTTTAGACTTTTCTTGAATTTTTCAGATTTTTCTAGGTCAGTTTACTATTTTTCTTAATTTAAAACAGTGTTTAAGTCATTTTAATTAGCTTTTAATACAATTAAATCAGAAAAGTTTCAAAAAAATAATTTTTCATTTTTCTTAGGTTAAGATAAATATAAAAAGTCAAAAAAATATTTTTCCAGAATTTTCTTAGTTAAATTTGTATTTTTAAGCAATTTAAGTAGTTTTAAATAGTTTTTAATTCATAGAAAATAGAAAAATAATCAGAAAAATACAAAAATAGTTTTGAAAATTCTCTTTTGTTATTTTAGATTTTTCCAAGTCATAATTTTATTTTTCTAGCTTTATTTCATATTTTCTTGTATTTTAGGCTATTATTAAATAAGTAAAAATAGTTTTTAATTAATAATAATTAGATAAATAGTTATAAAAATAATTTTATTTTTCTAAAAATTTTCTTTTATCATTAGGTTTGTAAAAATGTCATTTTCATATTTTTAGGATTAATATTGTTTCAGTTTTACATTTTCTTTTGTACGTCGCGTAGTTTTTAATTCAAGTTTTATAAGAGAAAAATCAAAAAGATCAGTTTAAAAATAGTGATAGCGTTTATTTAATATATTTTATCTTTTTAATTTTCTTTAATTTGAATTTAAGCCCTTGTAGTTTGTATAATTTTCCTTTAGTTATAATTGTTAATAAATCTAATCCCTCTTTCCCGTTTTTCTTTAGTTATAAATCAAATTCTCTTTTCCGTTCTAATTCTCTCGATCACTATTCGTTTGGTGATTCATCGCATAGCTCGCTGGGACATAACGACCTGGGGAAACCCTATACTCTCCTGATCTTCATTGCATTTGTTTCCAGACTGTTTTAAGTTCCTTACAGTTGGCCATTCACAAGTGGCTAGCTTGTGTGAGAAAACTTGACTGTCTGGGAGCGAATCAATGAGGAAAGAGCTAGAATTTTGGGTGAATGGGCAAGGAGGATCAGTAAAGAAAGGAAGCAAGTGATAAGAAAGAAACCTCCTACAATTGCACAGATGAGGAATGTACTGATGAAGATTATTAAGAATTCTGGCATACATATTCCTGATAATCTTAGTAAATGTTCATTTGAAAGAATTCATGAGCTTTATATGAGGTGTATGGAGATTAATAATGATGATTTTTGTGCAATGAATTCTAAAAAGGAAGAAGAGTGGATTCAAAGTAGACAAAAGAGAAAATATGAGATTCAGGAGACATCTGATTCTAAAAGACTGAAAGAGGTTGAAGACAGTAATCAAATTATCTCTTATGTGTTTGAGCTTAGTGGAAGTGAAGGATGTTGGAAAATTCAAAGACTCAATAATGACGTCTATGAGTATAATAATTTTTCACAGATGTTTCAGTATTTCGATAGAGATGATTTGATGAATCTTTGCATACTTTACAAGAATAAGTTTGGTAAAGAACATCCAAATGATTATCATGAGAGACTGGTTTATCATCACTTGAAGATTTTATTTGAACCTACTCATGATGAACCTGAATGGAAAGGACTCTACAATGGTCAAGTTACAAGATGGTTTTTATATCAAACTTGTGGAGTTCATGTTTTAACTGTTTCTGGAGAAGTTATTCATATGCTTGTAGAAGGTGATTATCCTCAATTGAATAAGTATCCAGGAGTTATTGCTCAGATGTTGAAGCCTGGTTGTATAAAGATGTTTTTGCCCTATGATGGTCAAGCTTACAATTTATTGCTGAAGTATGAGAAGATTCTTAAATCTTGTAAGTGTTTGGCTACATCCTCCAATTCAGATGTTTTGCGCTTAAAGGAAACTTGAGAATTCTATTTGAATGTATCAAGTTTAGGGGAGGATTGTTGGGTTTTTGGTTCCTTGGATCAAGAATTATTCTAAGTGTTGGAACCACGGACAGAGTTGATATAACCACGGACAGAAGAATGGAACCACTGATGAAGACAAACCGCGGCTAGTAGTATTGTGTAACCACGGATATTGTACTGTAACCACTGCTAGTCTTGTATAGTCGGTTTAGTATTTTGTATTAGATAAATATGGAAAAGATATTTATCTTGTAGGTTACGTATTGTATTATGTAAAGGACTCCTTAGCCTATAAAAGGAGGTTCTAGGTTAGATTAGATATACGTATGTTTTATATCTAAGGTCGATACACTTCAAGGTTGTAAAACCTTAATACTGGTTAGAGTATTCGTATTAATAATAATATTGAGGTGTTGAATATTTATTGTTCTTCTTCTTAAGATTAAGTATTAAATTCCGCGTGATACTTAATAAGTCTTTGTTTAAAGTCAGTTTCTATATTAGATCGTTTGCTCAACTGGGATCAACAAATGTGATGATTAACATGCACAAGAGTCAACTTCAGAGTTTGCACTGATCTAGGAACTCATTTAAGATGAGATGGAGTGTTTGAGTTATGAAAGAGTGGAAATGATTTTTCTAAGATCTAAGACCTATAATATCTTGAGTGTTTCAGTCCTCCCAAGTGTCTTAAATGAAGGGTTGCTTAAGTACTTTGAAGGTAATAAGTGATGTAGCTAATGATTGTCTTTTGTGGAAGGATTTGGAACTTTCAAGAGTACCAATGGATGAGCAAGGATGACACTAAAGATGAGAGTATCAATTGGAGCTAAATGATCCTAAAGATCAGGTTGTTACTTAGGATAGTGTTTTGGAAAATATCCTAGAAGCTTTGAGATGGGAAAAACTATAGTTTGATCAACTTTGATCAATTTTGAGGTGAGAATGATTTATGATCAATTTTGCCATAGTCGAAAGATTTCTAAGGCTAAATGTGAGGGATCAAGTAAAAAATGAAGTGTGAGTTTGAGAGCGGAAGAGTAATGGATTAAAAGTGAGACGATATATCTACAAGCGTTTGTAATCTAGGTGAGTTATGTGTGAGTAGGAAGGATCTACCTATAAGGACTTAATTTGATTTAAGACACTATGTTTAGCTTAGTGTGAGGTGTTCTAAGGATATGTTTGAAACATAATGCTTGCCATTGCATTTTCTGTTGGCCGGATCCCACGGTTCCCTAAGTGTAGGGATTCGTCTAGCACAATCTTTGGGATTCGCCCATCTGTTCAGTAGGACCTTTACTAAAGGTATGCAATGATCTTGACAATGCATTATATCTCAAGGATAGTCTAAAAAGAGTTCTAATACTAAGATATCAAATGTAAGATGTTTTATTTCATGAAAGAAATTGGATTACATTGATAAAGCACGAGTACAAAAGGCTTGATCCTATTTGAAAGACTACTAAGTTCATTAAGTGTTTTCGCTAGATGGATCATCAAATGGTTGATCAGTTTTGCAGGAATGAAGAACGTCTTCATGAGGGAAATGTTCAGCGGTTCCATCATCTTGTTCACAAGTACGTACAACGGACTTTGAAATTGAGGATGGAAGTGCATAACATTATGATAGAGGCGTGTCAAGAACATTCCATAAGGGATGAGTTTATTCTTGGAGCCTTGAAGATTTGCAATTCGCCTTGCGAAGAAGTAGGCGAGATTGTATGGTTGTTGTGTTAGCAAATAGTACAACATGTGAGCACAACAAGCGGGAAGAATTTCTCGATTTCCCCTAAGGCTCCAAACATTTTCACGTAGGATGAGTGCAAGAGGCTTGTACTCTTCTCGAATATACCTTGTAAAGATGATGTTTGGATCGGAGTAATATGGTCGAGGTTTGCATATTATACGATTTAAATCTTCCGGAGAGGGTATGTGTGAACAATATGGACTATTTTCTTCACGAAATTTGAAGAGAGAATCAAGAGACCAATCTTCGGTGAAGGCACATTGTCCATGATTTGGAATCCGGAGGATGTGAGCAAAATGCCAAAGGGTTAGAGTGAACTTTTGGTTTTTGATATAAAACCAAAGTGATAGAGAGCGATCCTCGTTACGAACGAGTTCGACTTGACGGAAGAATTCCATTATGAACCTTGGACATATCTTCTCGTTGATTTCAATAAGACATTCTAGTCCTATGCCTCGGAAGGAGGTATTGATACTTTCTTCTTCTCGTTGGTTATGGGTCATGGGTCATGGGTTGAACCATGGATCTTTTGGCTAGATACAATGTATCTTTGAGTGCATGATGAGTGTCTAAATACTCATCATTTTTATACTGTTAGAAAGCCAAAAACATCTGAAAACACTTAGAAACACATCAAAATGATAAAAATATCACAAACAAGTGTTTTATGTGTTTTAAATGCAAAAACATCAAAATCTGGTGAAAAACGTATCAAGTTTGCATAATTGGCAGTTTTAGTCCCCCAAGTTACAAAAGTTGTCAAATTTAGTCCCTGGTAATTCAAAAACTTGTAAAATGTCATTTAAGGTCCATGAGATTCAAAATTTGTCAAAATAAACCCTTTAAAGTTCAAAAATTACAAAATGACAACTTTGGTCCCTTAACTTTGAAAAATGTCAATACTAGTCCTTGGTTAATTTAAAAAGTGAAAACTATCAAATATTAACCTTGTACTATTTATAAATGACAAAAATGGTCCTTATGATAAACTTTGGAGAAATTACATGTTAGGTCCTTTAAGTTTGAAAAATGTCATAATTAGTCCTTGAATTTATAAAGAATGACATTTTATGCATAATGGTCCTTGTTCTATTCTTATATGGCAGGAATGGTCCTTATGGTAGCCTTGGAAAAGCTACAGTTTCAACCCTTCATGTTTGGTGGAATTACATTTTTGGTCCTTGTGGTTATTTAGCTAACAAACCAAACGGACCCTATTATTACCCAAGTCCAAATCCAATCCTATAACCCGGCTAGCCCAACACCCAAGCCCAAAATTTAAAAGAAATAAAACCGCGCCACTGTACATCCCCTTCCCCATGGCTGTTTACCCAAAACCAGAGGTGGTTTTCTCACCACCTCCTTTCCACCTCATCCCTACCACCTTTCCAGCTCATCCCCCCTCCTCACATCTTAGCCCACAAGCAGTTAATGCTTCCCCACCATGAACCTTTACTGTAGCACTCACATAAACCTGTTTTTGCTTTCCAAGTCATCCTAAACCCATACCTACTTCACATATTGTCTCCTCCACCTCACATAACATCCCAAACTTCTTTAATTGCTCTGAAATTGCCTCAAGCAACCTTACTCACTTTTGGCGCCAAAATCCAATTTGATGGCTAGGATACGTTTGACTGAATCAAAGGCGGAGATTGTTGATGGGATATGATCAGAGACATGTGGGGAGTTCAAAAAGGCTATAAAGATAGAGGAAGAGTGAATGGAGAATCTATCTAGAATAATTGTAAAATTAGCTTATGTCGTTTTTAATTAAATTTCAATTTCCAGTGTTTGTTTAAGCTTTAAGCTTTGTATTTCATGTTTTTAAGGTGAAATAAAACTTTTGTAAGCAACAATTTCAGTTTCAAGTAATATTTCTGTTTATGCAAAAATTCACTCTTGATCAAAAATCTCAATATGGTGAAATGTTGTTAGCAATTGTTATTCTGGACTCATAAGCCCACATAAGCTCCCTATATAGCTTATTAAAGCTATTAGATACTTTAAAAAGCAGTTTAGTAGCTAAAACCAGAAATTCACAAAAATACCAAATAAATAGTTTAAAAATAAAAAACCATGGTAAAAGGTACAAGAAGGCTGGAGCAGGGTTGATATTGGATGGCCTTGGGATTAGTGCTTCTTGGGAAGCTATAGGCTGTGTTTGTGTGAATCAATTCTCAGTTTTACTTGGAATCCCATTTGTAAGCAGTTTGATCCATTTTGGCATTTCATTATTAAAGTTGCTCATTAGTTTAATTTTTGTTTGTTAATGTTTATTAGTTATATTTAAACATAGTTAAACCAAAAAAATAGTTACTTGTTCTTTTAAATTTGTATTTAGCATAAAACTCATTTTCACAGTCATATTAGCATAATTCTCAAATCTAAGTTTTATGTTGCTAATACTGTTATTTTATATTTATTTAGTCCTAATTTATGATTATATGAGGTCTGCAATCTAGTTTATGGTCTAAATCTTTGTTAAGCTTTGAAAAGCTTCTTAACAGTTTGTAAAAAGGGTGTTTGGTTTTGTTCAGTTTGTTGTGTTAAAGGCCAGCTGTGTTATTGTTTGTTGTTGATACATGTCACACTAGAGTCTAATAACTCAGTCAAGCCATTTAAACCAGTCCTTATGTGAATAAAAGTCAAAATTCCAAATTATACCTCTTGACAGTTTACTGTTGGGATTTTGAGTTGGAAAAATCATCACATTAGCTTAAAAGTTGTTAACATAGCTTAATATAATCTCATTACACCTTAATATAACATAATCAGTCCTTAGTATTGATTTAAAGTTCATTAAAGTCAAACTTTTAGTTTAATCAAAAAGTCAAAATGTGTCCTGTGCAGCAGTGAGCCTATCACTTTCTCAAGCTCACACAGGGCTTGTTATTTAGCTTAAGCTTGTGTAAATTAGCTTTTTGAGAAGCTAACCTAGCTATCTCTTTAATCCAGTACTAGTTTTTCCATTATCAGCTTATTAGATAAGCCTGCTATAGCTTTTTAGTTTTGTCTATTTCTTGTGTTCATCAACAAGTCAGAGTTTTCCAGTTTTTCAAAAGCTTCTCACAAGCTCATTATTGAAATCCAAACTTTGTACTTTAGCTTTTTGGATAGCTTAACTGGTCATCTAGTTAATTCAAGTTTTTGTTTTAAGTTTGTAGCTTATCTAAGTGCTTAAAAAGTAGCTTAAAGGTGCCTAGTTAATTATACAGTGTCCTGTGCAAACAGGTATACTTGTGCTTATTTGAGCTTATTAAGAGCTTATTTGTTAAATCCTTAAGCTTAAGTAGTTTCATATTAGCTTATTGCCAGTATTTAGCTTATTTTTAGACTTAACGTACGTTTTCATTTTAAATCTAGTTTTTAGGTAATTTGAGTTTACGTTTTAGTTTAAATAGTTTATTTAAGATATTTTGTTTTATAAAATCATAAAAACATCATTGTAAAAATAGTGATAGCGTTTATTTAATATATTTTAACTTTTTAATTTTCTTAATTTGCATTTAAGTCGCTGTAATTTGTAGATCTTTTCTTTAGGTAATTTTCCATCACAAACCTTACTGATCACTATCCTTAGTGATCATTCTATCATCTGATCAAGTGTTTATACACCAATTCATCCTCCGTGGGACTTAACGACCCGGGGAATTCATTCTATTCTCCAGGACTTCATTGTATTTGTGTTTTAAGCAGTTTTAAGTCTATCACGTTTAGCCATTCACAAGTGGCTAGCTTGTGTGATTAGACTTGACCTGCTTAGCACCAATCAGTGCAATACACTTAGTCACTTGGGTATTGGTTGATCCATGGGTTATGGATATTATCCATGTATGATATAAGCATGATGTCATACAATGGGTTTTGGGTCAAGATCCATGGGTTATGGGCTTTGGGTTGTACCCAATTACATTCAATGTATTTGCCAAATGGGTTGTGATACTTAAGTTTCTACCCATTTATATTACCCAATATACTACATACTAGTTATGTGTATATTTTATCCAAATATGTAAACACTAGTTGTTGTACATATGTATTACTAAATCATAAAATCACTTATACTTGTTTTAGTGTTTTATGTGAAAATGTGAATATGTTAGAAACTATTAGTTCAAACCATTTACGTATTTTATTTGTTTCGTTAATATGATTTTACGTTTGTTATCGACAAAACATTGGAAGATCGTAAAATATAAATAAAATTTTTTTTTTTACGGCTTATTTGTATTAACAAAAGTCATGGTTATGGCATCGTCGTCTCAATCACTTGAACTTCGGCACCATTAATAACCTATCCAGAAAGGATCTTGTCAGAGGCTTACCCAGATTAAAATATGAAAAAGATCATCTTTGTTCAGCTTGCCAATTGGGAAAACGCACGAAATATGCTCACAAACCAAAACCCGCAAACTCAGTAATGGAAGTTCTTCATACCTTTCATATGGATCTGTGTGGACCAATGAGAGTGCAAACGATAAATGGGAAGAAATACATTCTAGTAGTTGTTGATGACTACTCTCGATTTACTTGGGTAAAGTTTTTAAGGACAAAGGATGAAACTCCAGATGTCATCATCAAACTAATCAAACAGCTTCAGGTTCGACTCAACAATACAGTCTGAATTGTTCGAACTGACAGAATTGTTCGAACTGACAATGGCACAGAGTTCGTTAACAAAGACTTAATTCAGTTTTATGAAAGTGTTGGAATCAGTCATCAAAGAAGTGTTCCACGAACTCCTCAACAGAAGGGTGTAGTTGAAAGACGAACTAGAACTCTTGTGGAAGCCGCAAGAACAATGCTAATTTATTCAAAGGTTCCAATGTTTTTATGGGCTGAAGCCATTGCCACTGCTTGCTACACCCAAAATCGTTCCCTTATACACACCTCTCATGGAAAAACTCCATATGAACTTTTCCATAAACGAAAACCTGATTTATCCTATATTCGTGTGTTTGGTGCTTTGTACTATCCAACAAATAATGGTCAAGATTTAGGTAAATTAAGAGCTAAGGCGGACATTGGAGTTTTTGTAGGTTATGCATCAAACAAGAAGGGTTACCGAATCTACAACAAAAGAACTCGAGATATCATGGAAACTATTCACGTCACGTTCGATGAGCTGTCCGGGCAAATGGCTCCAGGACAATCCAGTTCTGGACCCGCATCTCAACCTTCATCAAGTAGTCCTATCAGTTCTACTCTTGTTTCTAATCCCTCTCCAGCAACTCCTTATGTACCTCCTTCAGAAGATGATTTAAAGAAATTGTTTGATCCAATGTTTGATGAACACTATGAACCAAATACTGATGAAATGTCAAGTCCATCAACAAAGGCTGCTCCTGTCCCTGTGAATGAAGTCAACCCTTCAGTCTCAATTTAATTAAGTCAAGAAGCGCCTGCTACTGATCACTCTGTCTCATCAACAAATCATCAATCATCGAATGTACATCATGGAATTGTTTCTGGCATCAATGATGAAGTTAATCCCTTTGCTACTCCCGAAGATGCACCATTTGAAAACATATTTGCTCCTGAATCATCATTAGAACCATCTTCTTCAAGAGATATCAACTCTGCTACTTCAGTTCCTCAACAACAGCCACATGAACACCTCAGAAAATAGACACATGATCATCCATTGGACAACATCATTGGAAACCCCTCTCGTCCAGTATCCACACGGAAACAACTTGCAACCGATGCCTTATGGTGCTTCTTCAACTCCGTACTCTCTAAGATCGAACCAAAAGATGTTAAAACCGCCATGAATGAAGACAGCTGGTTCAATGCCATGCAAGAAGAAATTCATGAGTTTGATCAACTTGATGTATGGGAATTAGTACCTACTCCAGATTGTGCTATGATCATTTCTCTAAAATGGATCTTCAAAGTGAAACTTGATGAGCATGGTGATGTTTTAAAGAACAAGGCTCAATTGGTTGCAAAAGGATACCGTCAAGAGGACGGTATTGACTTTGAAGAATCATTTGCTCCTGTTGCTCGTATCGAGGCAATCAGAATCTTCTTGGCTAATGTTGCAAGTAAGAACATGGTAGTCTATCAGATGGATGTAAAGACGGCGTTTCTTAACGGAGATCTTAAAGAAGTCGTCTACGTCAGCCAACCTGAAGGATTTGTGAATCCAGAGCATCCTACTTACGTTTATCGTTTGAAGAAGGCTCTTTACGGTTTAAAGCAAGCTCCAAGGGCATGGTATGATACGCTATCAAAGTTTCTTCTATCTACTGGATTCAGCAAAGGAGCAGTTGATCCGACATTGTTCACCAGGAAGTCAGGAAAACATTTAATTCACGTTCAAATATATGTTGATGTTATCATATTTGCCTCGACTGACCCCAATGAGTGTGACCGTTTTTCAAATGAAATGGGTTCTAAATTTCAAATGTCAATGATGGGACAAATGTCATTTTTCTTGCGATTACAAATTTCACAAAGTCCCGGAGGCATTTATATAAATCAATCTAAATATGCAAATGAGATTTTAAAGAAATTTGGATTTGATTCTAGTGACCCTATTGACACTCCCATGATAGAACGTACTAAACTAGATGATGACCACTCAGGGATCATGGTAGACCAAACGAAATATCGCAGTATGATTGGATCCCTGATGTACCTCACAGCTAGTAGACCAGACATCTTGTTCGCTGTTTGCATGTGTGCTAGATACCAGGCTAAGCCTGCCAAAAAGCACCTTGAAGCAGTTAAACGGGTCTTTCGGTATCTCCAAGGAACCATCAATATGGGACTTTGGTACCCGAAGGATACCGGTATGTCACTAACAGCCTATGCAGATGTTGATCATGCAGGATGTCAGGATACTCGTAGAAGTACGTCTAGAGGTGCTCAGTTTTTGGGTGATAAGCTTGTGAGCTGGTCTTCAAAGAAGCAAATGAGTACTTCTATTTCCTCTACAGAGGCTGAATACATAGCCATGTCATCTTGTTATGCTCAAATCCTTTGGATGAGATCCCAATTATCTTACTATTGCTTTGAATTCAACAAAATCCTTCTGTGCTGTGATAATAAAAGTGTTATTGCTCTCTCATGCAACAACGTACAACACTCAAGAGCAAAGCACATCGACATTCGACATCATTTCATCAGGGAGCAAGTTGAAAACGGTGTGGTGGAACTATACTTTGTGAGGACTGAATACCAGCTAGCAGACATCTTCACCAAAGCTTTTCCTAGAGAACGGTTTGAGTTTATCCTTCCACGACTTGGTCTTAAGAGCCTACAACCGGAAACACTCAAACGTCTTCAAGAGGAAGAAGAGGATTAAAAGTTTTTCCTTCATCTATCTCTTGTAAATAGTTTTTCGAAAAACAAAATACAAAATTACAAAACCTTCAAAAAAACAAAGAGAAAAATATAAAACTTTCAAAAATTCCAAAAAAAAAATAAATAAATAAAAAATAATAAAATAATAAAATAATAAAAATATTGTCATTTTGTCATGTTTTTCTCGATTCGATAATATCTACGGTCTTTGTGCTGTCATTCAAAGAATGACACGGGACTTTAGATGTTGTTCGAATTTTCATATAAAAAAAATAAAAAAATCAAAAAAATAAAAAAATCAAAAAATATTTTTGGGAGAAAGTGAAACAATCGTTTATTGTCATTTCAGGCAGTAACCCGCTTTTCAAAGAAAGAACAGAGCCATACTTTATCTTGGTTTTCAAATCTCATGCTCTGATTCTATAAAACAATCTCTTACTATCTGATGAAAACTAATTGTTTTGAAAAATAACTCGGACTCTATTTTTGAAAATTATCTGGACTTCACGATAGTCAAAACTATCTATCTCTCAATCAACAACTGATGTCATTGATTGAGGGGGAGAATTATTTCAATTAAATCAAAAGGTTATTTTTCATACAATTGTTTTCAAAAGATATTCATGCATGTTTAATCAATAGAGTTTAAAGTCTCAAAATCCGATCCTTATCAGTTAAAACATTTTCATAATCAAGTCACAATTCTCCTTAAAAGCTTTCAAAATCAATTTAAATCTACAGAGATCACAAATCTCAAATGATTTGATAATTGTGATCGGGGGAGAATTTGTGATTTAAATTGGATTTAAACTGGTAATTCGGTAAATGGTTTTATAAGGATGAACAAGCTCTCCTTCCCACATGTGCCAAACGTTTTCAAATTTTCCATGCACATGTTGAGGGGGAGCATCTATCTTAAACCATAAAGATTTGAAACGTGATCAATTTATCTCAATGTGCAGGTTCCATCTAGTATGTGCAAAACTCTTTCAAACCTCAAGGCACATATTGAGGGGGAGCAAACCTATGAAAATCTCATCCTTCCCTAATATGCTTTATCTACCTATTTTGATCAGAGAAGTGATGTTGATATCTTTTAGAAAATGGTAATCAAAGAAGTTAATTCTTCCTCTTGCCTCCGTGTGCTAAAACAATTTCAAATACATGAAGAACATGTTGAGGAGGAGCTCTTGTTCTAAAAATATCAAAAACAATTCAGGTACAAAATGCTTTGATAATATATCACAAGTATCTGGATTGATTTTCAAATGGTTTTCAATTGGTTCCAATGGCAGATGAACAATACCAAATAGACCGACCAACTTTACTTTATGTATGGTGATATAAGGACGATAAGGTTAGGTATTTGTTCCCATGATTCGCCAGAACCGGAGGGATCTACCCAGGGACAATCCACTAGATAGTGTAGAAGTCCATAGGTATATTGAAAAAAGGAGAAAAGTGAGATATGGGAAGAGTGCGGACTGAGACTGAACTAGTACTGGAATAAACCCAACAAGGTTCTAGTTATGAAGTCTCGGTAAGCACTGAAGGGGTTGAAGAATGAAAAAGAATTAAATGAGAAAAGGGTGAAAATAAATAGACCTCCAATTATTCAACCTTAGGGCAGATACCGGGTTCAATTCATATGCTATTGGTGGTTACCAAGGTAACATCGGTATTGAAGACAAGACGTCATGGACCCAGTGAGGCACTGCACTTCAACTTCCCAAACCACTCAAGTTCCTCTTAAAAGGACTTGTTTCATTCTCACGGGGAACTGACATTATCTATCGACTTTCTCTTAGAGATTGTTGATATTGAAGAAGGAGACCCTCTCCCTAGTCTCCGAAATAGGATCCAAATATGCACAAATTGAGTCTAGAGCCACGAGATCATCAATAAATCTCATTAGGACACTTTCAATGACGTGTAACACCTTAGGCAAATCCTACATCGGTTGTGGCCTGGAGAGATGTTGGGCTCATAAGATAACATTCGCCTTACAATGACACAACGCGTTTTGTGGTCTACTGCGGGTGGAGTTCTTAGGAACTGGCAGTTAAGCGTGCTTATGTGAGAGTAGTACTGGCTTGGGTGACCTGCCGGGAAGTCTTCAAATGAGGCCACAAAAAACAAAGCCGTGAGCCTACGGGCAAAGCGGACAATATTGTGGTCAGATAAGGCGGGGTGTTACAATTATGGTATCAGAGCCAGGTTTCGTTTTGTTGACCTTAGGATTGACCTGTGAGGATTTGGGTAGACACTAGGCTTCCGTCTGTTCTGATCTTCTCCGATTCGTTTGATAGTAGTTCAGATTTAACTTTGATATTCGTTTGTCTTCACTGATTTGGCCTTCCTCTTTTCGCATCGAATTTTGTTATTTTGTCCTCGCACATCCGTTTGTCGAGCGTTAGGTGGAGACTACCGTGGAGCCGAAGAAGATGGTGCCGACCCTGCGTTGCTACAACAGTCCCTGAGCTGGAGAGGTTTGTGAAGCAGAAGCCACACTCGACTGCCGTGCTGTTGGAGACATCAGGATACTGCTGGAGGTAGCTGGACGGATCAACCAAAGACGCAAAAGAAGAAGACAAGATTTAACCGGTGACTGATAAGGTTCATCTACCTCATATGACTGGGCGCGACTGGTGTACACCGATTTGTTTGTCACACGTTTTGAGGCGGTTTGATATTTTGCTAAGTGATTTTAATCGGCATTGCATTTCTTTGATCTGTTTATAACTCGGTTTGAATTGTGAAGTTTTATCGTTTAGCATTTTGGTAATATCTCGGTTTTTCTTTTGGATCGTCAGTAACGAGTCATGGGGACCCGTTTCGAGCAGGTTAGTGACCTTCTCTCTTTTGTGGTATAGTAAGCTGTTTTGATATATTATGTGCTGTATGTATGTGGATCTGGTCTGCTTTGGTTTGATACTTGATATCTTTATATTATCTGTTAGATGTGATTTTGATTATGTGGTTTATCATGACCCGAGGTTGAATATGATGACAATAATGACTTGTCATGTGATGCAAGTATTATGACGCCTGATCAACGTGATAATACCGAGATCATATTATTTGAACTTATTGAAATCATACGACATCTTTGGAAATGCCTGGGGTTGGTACGTGAATGGAATATGACTTGTACCCTTTAATTGTCACTCCTCATGTCCGTTTGGAATTCTGTACCTCTTTGCAAGATTCTCACCAGCATCTGTTACGTATAAGTTTTTTGTACGCTTTGGAACCAAAATCGTTATGATCTATGTGAAACTATGGATTGCTACGTCTGCCTTAAGCCGGTACGTCTCGGTGTACCCCTGTGATTTCAATTTCGTGGACGAAATTTTCTTTTTAGAGAGGAAGAATTGTAATACCCTAAAATCCATTTACCTAAATTACTATATAATTTGAATTTTACCCTAAGTTATATAAAAATTATTAAGTATTTAAGACCTTATATTATGTGATAATTAAAATTATATGACATATAACCTAAGTTGTTAAATAATTAACAATACGACTATAGATTATGAGAATAAATACAAAATTCAAAAATATAAAATTTGGTCATGCTAAGAATCGAACCTAAATGTGATATCAACCTACATTCTTGTTCCTTTAAGCTCGTACACATTTTATGAGATCCTACACCTATTATAAGTAACATTTAAAAAATCTAAAAATCATCCTAACTAGACATATCACACGTTCCCTATGCTACATGTGCTAGGACCGTTTTTTTTCTTTTTCTTTTTCTTCTTTCATTGGGTACACATTTGGAATCGAGGATAAGTTCTACAAGTTTGGAAAAGATTTGAGGAGGAAGTAGTCTACCTAAAAGATCGGCACCATCAACTCTCCATTCCCTTTATATCACCGACAGAATATCACGTCCTCCCCTCTCACTAAAACCCTAAAACTTACATAATAAAAACGGCAGCCACCATTCCTTCGCCCTCCAAGAAAACTGAGGTATGAAAGATTAGTTCAGTTGGTGATCATATCAATTGTATCTCGTGTAGCAGACTCATGGGTGTTAGCGTGTGAATGATTTGCATGCTTGTATTCTTCTTTTGATCCTCTTTAATCCAGCCCTAAGGTAATAATCATCAACTCATGTAACCTGCATATAATACACTAATATGTTACATACTAATATGATATATAACTTAATCATGTCCGCTGCTAAAAGAAACCATGTTGTCATAAACTGATGTCGAGGCATGGGTTATATCGAGGTTAAAAATTTTGGTTTGTGGTTGTTCATGTGGTCGTGCATGGTAATACGGAGATTCGTCATGTCTATGTTTTGCATTTGTGTTTGTACTATGGTGTCAGCCGATCTAGTCTCGAACTACATCTAAAACCTGTGATCGATATGTATATATTAGAAACCTTAAGTCGTGAGTCATAGTGATATGAGACCAGTGTTTAACAAGATTGAAAAGGTTACTATATATGAAGTTGAGATTTTAAAAAAAAATGTGTTAAATATACGTATGTAAAAACTTATCGAGATGAGATGGTTTGTGGGTGCATGGAAACTAGATTCGATTATTAAACATAGACGTTTGTATTTTAAATCGAGAGTAAGGTCTTTGGTATGTGATAGTATGGGCTTAATTTTTAGTCTCTCTAAATATGTACACATGCTACTAAAGTCTAAGAGTTTTAGAAGTATAACAATGGTTACTGAGTGCATGGCTATAAAAGAAGTGTAAATGAGTATTGGTTTAAATATTGGTCACTACATGAACCAGTAATGGGATTTGCTATAAAAAAAAACTCATAGGACTTTGATATACAAAAAAATACGTATGAAATATAAACTAACCAAAACAGTAGTAAAATAGATTTCTAAATAATTATATGTCCTCGAATTAATGTAGATTCGTTGAAGAAGACGTGACGTTATTTTTTTCGTGCTCACATTTCCATTTGATTTCATTTGCTAAGGTACGGATATTCAGTCTCTCCTTTCAAAACATTCTTTGTTCGTAAATATTAGTACAGATATTCTGACCTTTCTCATAAGGTTTCTCATGATCTCTTTACATCTTTGACCTCTTGCCAATTTGATATTGAACCTTTGCTCTGCTATTGAACTTGTGATATTGACCCTTTGCTATTGAACCTTTGATATTGATCCTTTGCTATTGGACCTTTGATAATTGAACCATTGATATTGGATTATTGATATTGATTTATGAATTGCTAATACTGAAACTTTGATATTGATTGATCCCTATACTATACATTTTGACCTGTCAGTTGATACCCGAGCCATTAACTAGGCATGGGGGTTCCATGTCCGTGTCATTGATGCACCAATGGCATGACTTTAGTGTGGTTGAGTGATGTTCCACACCGTCCCTATTTTGTATTGATTATGCGCGCTTCAGATATATTGTATGGCCACTATTGTTTTGCAGGGGCGTATGGATGCATCCTAGATTTGTTTTGATTTGTATTTGATATGATATGATTTGTTTTGGTGATGCGGTGCGTGTGTGCAATACACCTCCTCACATTTTGGGAGCTAGCTACTCCACTGGTTACTGAGGTCTCCCCTCATATTGGTTTGGTATTCCGAGGTCACCCCTCCGAATACAATGGTTACTATTGGTTACTTAGCTGCTATTGCCTCTATTAATATGGTTTGTTTTGTTGGCTCGGGATAGATTTCTGACAACCCTTACACTTTTGATATACCTATATTGTACCTTCCGTATTCCCCAACGCACCATAGTCTGTATTAATTGTTCATTACTCAGTACCCTTATATGACTCACTCTTACCAAGATATAGATACTCCATTGCATTGATCTGTCATACTCTCATTCCGTTACTTCAGACTATCGTTCCATTCACGTACTGGGTTATTATTATGTTTATTGGATTTGTTTATGCTATTCATGTTTTATGTGACTATTGATTATCCTGCTATGATGTGATTAATATGCGGTTATCTGAGTTACATGTTTTCGTCAGATGATATGTGATCTCACTTTTATATGAACCTCTGAATTTGTTTAGTGACCATGCTATTGTGTAATCGATAGTTTTGTCTATTTATTATGTGTACTACGTTAAGTTAATCTCGTGGACTGTGACTATTCGTTGTGTCCTTATCAGCTTATTGTTGACCTGCCATGTTCACATTTCTGTCTATGCTACGGTTTGACTGAGTAAATGGTTCAACTTATGACGTCTAGCTTGTTAACTTGTTTAATTGCTCTACTATGTCTTTAATTCATTTAATTATAATGTTCATACTGTATTCCTACTTGCTACGTGTGACTGCCATGTTTTGACTGCCGCTATGATACTTGTTATGTTTTCAACTAATGGTTTTGACCTGTATGATTGCTATGCTCACTTATTAATTAATTGCTTTCGCTTTCTTGTAGATTTCTGTTTGGCTTGTATGTCTTTTGATTTCCTGATTTGATTGTATGCCATATATGTTGTGTGGATGCGACGCCTGCTTTACTTGCTTATGTTTCAGTCTTGTATGTCTGGTTTGTATGTGCTTGTTTATATGTCATCAATGCTTTGCTTTGATTCGTTCTCCTTGTTATCTGTTCGTTTTGGATATCCATATAATTTTGTTCTGCAGGATCTTCATTGACTCATTGTTCTCTTTTCGCTGTGATCTTGTTATCAGTTTCCTTTGTTTCATTTCGTTTCTGCTTTTGTTTAGCTTTCGTTTTGTTATATATGTTCACTGGGCTTTTTAAGCTCAGCCGCATTTCTTTTCCTGTGGCAGGTTTTAGGTTTGAAGATGGGCTTTGATGGGCTGAGAGTTGGATTATCTGAGTGGACCAACCCTAGTTACCTTATTTTTGGACTTATCTTGAAGAGTTTTGTTTTGAGATTTCATTTCATTTTGGAACATTGTATTTCCTTGTCATTAAGTCGATTATCTCATTTGATACTTCATTTTAAGGATTCCGTTTGTAAAGATTTTAATTGTACGTTCTGATATGACGCCAGAATGTGACACTTCTACCCTTGTCGGGTTGGGGTGTTACAAGTAATACCCTAAAATCCGTTTACCTAAATTACTATATAATTTGAATTTTACCCTAAGTTATATAAAAATTATTAAGTATTTAAGACCTTATATTATGTGATAATTAAAATTATATGACATATAACCTAAGTTGTTAAATAATTAACAATACGACTATAGATTATGAGAATAAATACAAAATTCAAAAATATAAAATTTGGTCATGCTAAGAATCGAACCTAAATGTGATATCAACCTACATTCTTGTTCCTTTAAGCTCGTACACATTTTATGAGATCCTACACCTATTATAAGTAACATTTAAAAAATCTAAAAATCATCCTAACTAGACATATCACACGTTCCCTATGCTACATGTGCTAGGACCGTTTTTTTTCTTTTTCTTTTTCTTCTTTCATTGGGTACACATTTGGAATCGAGGATAAGTTCTACAAGTTTGGAAAAGATTTGAGGAGGAAGTAGTCTACCTAAAAGATCGGCACCATCAACTCTCCATTCCCTTTATATCACCGACAGAATATCACGTCCTCCCCTCTCACTAAAACCCTAAAATTTACATAATAAAAACGGCAGCCACCATTCCTTCGCCCTCCAAGAAAACTGAGGTATGAAAGATTAGTCCAGTTGGTGATCATATCAATTGTATCTCGTGTAGCAGACTCATGGGTGTTAGCGTGTGAATGATTTGCATGCTTGTATTCTTCTTTTGATCCTCTTTAATCCAGCCCTAAGGTACTAATCATCAACTTATGTAACCTGCATATAATACACTAATATGTTACATACTAATATGATATATAACTTAATCATGTCCGCTGCTAAAAGAAATCATGTTGTCATAAACTGATGTCGAGGCATGGGTTATATCGAGGTTAAAAATTTTGGTTTGTGGTTGTTCATGTGGTCGTGCATGGTAATACGGAGATTCGTCATGTCTATGTTTTGCATTTGTGTTTGTACTATGGTGTCAGCCGATCTAGTCTCGAACTACATCTAAAACATGTGATCGATATGTATATATTAGAAACCTTAAGTCGTGAGTCATAGTGATATGAGACCAGTGTTTAACAAGATTGAAAAGGTTACTATATATGAAGTTGAGATTTAAAAAAAAAATGTGTTAAATATACGTATGTAAAAACTTATCGAGATGAGATGGTTTGTGGGTGCATGGAAACTAGATTCGATTATTAAACATAGACGTTTGTATTTTAAATCGAGAGTAAGGTCTTTGGTTTGTGATAGTATGGGCTTAATTTTTAGTCTCTCGAAAATGTACACATGCTACTAAAGTCTAAGAGTTTTAGAAGTATAACAATGGTTACTGAGTGCATGGCTATAAAAGAAGTGTAAATGAGTATTGGTTTAAATATTGGTCACTACATGAACCAGTAATGGGATTTGCTATAAAAAAAAACTCATAGGACTTTGATATACAAAAAAATACGTATGAAATATAAACCAACCAAAACAGTAGTAAAATAGATTTCTAAATAATTATATGTCCTCGAATTAATGTAGATTCGTTGAAGAAGACGTGACGTTATTTTTTTCGTGCTCACATTCCCATTTGATTTCATTTGCTAAGGTACGGATATTCAGTCTCTCCTTTCAAAACATTCTTTGTTCGTAAATATTAGTACAGATATTCTGACCTTTCTCATAAGGTTTCTCATGATCTCTTTACATCTTTGACCTCTTGCCAATTTGATATTGAACCTTTGCTCTGCTATTGAACTTGTGATATTGACCCTTTGCTATTGAACCTTTGATATTGATCCTTTGCTATTGGACCTTTGATAATTGAACCATTGATATTGGATTATTGATATTGATTTATGAATTGCTAATACTGAACCTTTGATATTGATTGATCCCTATACTATACATTTTGACCTGTCAGTTGATACCCGAGCCATTAACTAGGCATGGGGGTTCCATGTCCGTGTCATTGATGCACCAATGGCATGACTTTAGTGTGGTTGAGTGATGTTCCACACCGTCCCTATTTTGTATTGATTATGTGCGCTTCAGATATATTGTATGGCCACTATTGTTTTGCAGGGGCGTATGGATGCATCCTAGATTTGTTTTGATTTGTATTTGATATGATATGATTTGTTTTGGTGATGCGGTGCGTGTGTGCAATACACCCCCTCACATTTTGGGAGCTAGCTACTCCACTGGTTACTGAGGTCTCCCCTCATATTGGTTTGGTATTCCGAGGTCACCCCTCCGAATACAATGGTTACTATTGGTTACTTGGCTGCTATTGCCACTATTGATATGGTTTGTTTTGTTGGCTCGGGATAGATTTCTGACAACCCTTACACTTTTGATATACCTATATTGTACCTTCCGTATTCCCCAACGCACCATAGTCTGTATTAATTGTTCATTACTCAGTACCCTTATATGACTCACTCTTACCAAGATATAGATACTCCATTGCATTGATCTGTCACACTCTCATTTCGTTACTTCAGACTATCGTTCCATTCACGTACTGGGTTATTATTATGTTTATTGGATTTGTTTATGCTATTCATGTTTTATGTGACTATTGATTATCCTGCTATGATGTGATTAATATGCCGTTATCTGAGTTACCTGTTTTCGTCGGATGATATGTGATCTCACTTTTATATGAACCTCTGAATTTGTTTAGTGACCATGCTATTGTGTAATCGATAGTTTTGTCTATTTATTATGTGTACTACGTTAAGTTAATCTCGTGGACTGTGACTATTCGTTGTGTCCTTATCAGCTTATTGTTGACCTGCCATGTTCACATTTCTGTCTATGCTACGGTTTGACTGAGTAAATGGTTCAACTTATGACGTCTAGCTTGTTAACTTGTTTAATTGCTCTACTATGTCTTTAATTCATTTAATTATAATGTTCATACTGTATTCCTACTTGCTACGTGTGACTGCCATGTTTTGACTGCTGCTATGATACTTGTTATGTTTTCAACTAATGGTTTTGACCTGTATGATTGCTATGCTCACTTATTAATTAATTGCTTCCGCTTTCTTGTAGATTTCTGTTTGGCTTGTATGTCTTTTGATTTCCTGATTTGATTGTATGCCATATATGTTGTGTGGATGCGACGCCTGCTTTACTTGCTTATGTTTCAGTCTTGTATGCCTGGTTTGTATGTGCTTGTTTATATGTCATCAATGCTTTGCTTTGATTTGTTCTCCTTGTTATCTGTTCGTTTTGGATATCCGTATAATTTTGTTCTGCAGGATCCTCATTGACTCATTGTTCTCTTTTCGCTGCGATCTTGTTATCAGTTTCCTTTGTTTCATTTCGTTTCTGCTTTTGTTTAGCTTTCGTTTTGTTATATCTGTTCACTGGGCTTTTTAAGCTCAGCCGCATTTCTTTTCCTGCGGCAGGTTTTAGGTTTGAAGATGGGCTTTGATGGGCTGAGAGTTGGATTATCTGAGTGGACCAACCCTAGTTACCTTATTTTTGGACTTATCTTGAAGAGTTTTGTTTTGAGATTTCATTTCATTTTGGAACATTGTATTTCCTTGTCATTAAGTCGATTATCTCATTTGATACTTCATTTTAAGGATTCCGTTTGTAAAGATTTTAATTGTACGTTCTGATATGACGCCAGAATGTGACACTTCTACCCTTGTCGGGTTGGGGTGTTACAAGTGGTATCAGAGCCACTCCTGAGCCGTTCGGGATGGTGGGGCAAACCTCGTCGAGGACGATGAGTCCCTAAGGGGGGGTGATTGTAACACCTTAGGCAAATCCTACATCGGCTGTGGCCTGGAGAGATGCTGGGCTCATAAGATAACATTCGCCTTACAATGACACAACGTGTTTTGTGGTCTACTGCGGGTGGAGTTCTTAGGAACTGGCAGTTAAGCGTGCTCATGTAAGAGTAGTACTGGCTTGGGTGACCTGCCGGGAAGTCTTCAAATGAGGCCACAAAAAACAAAGCCGTGAGCCTACGGGCAAAGCGGACAATATTGTGGTCAGATAAGGCGGGGTGTTACATGTGGTATTGCCAGAACATCTGAGTGATATGCAAACATATTCACAATGAAGATGGAAAGCCTTCTGGAGCCAACATCAAACAAGCTCCTGGTGTGTGGCATGTGAGATCTATTTAATAGATCAACCATGTGACAACTGAATAGAAACAATGGGGCGATTCAATCTTTTGAAACAATCCTGGTTCAGGTTATGGATTGACGGATACCTTTGAAAAACCGGTCGTTCTGCTTAAAAAAAAATCTTTTCTTTAGCACATCAACTGTGTACAAATATTTCAAAATAAAAGGTGTTTATGATTGATAATTGATTTTCATTAAAACCTTCGTTGTATTGCAAAAACAATTTCTATTGAGCTATACACGATTTTTTTTCAAATCTCTTTTTATCAATCAGTGAATCTCAATTCGCTGGTTCACTCACTCCGTGTTGTCTTCTTTAAGACGTTCCGGTTTGAGAACAGCTAGAGCAGCTGCGAAACCCTGTCAAGGAAATTCTTCGGAATTTTAACTGATCATAGGCAGTACTTGTACTGCGGGAACCGTGGGCCGTGTACCTCAATTCAACGAAAGTGATCAAAGACACTTTTGTGCACTTTATTGCTAACTGTTGTATGCAGGTACGCCCGACGTTTACTGCTGATCAGAATGAATCGGTCAATCCATAGCCGCATGCTCACACAATACATTCATTTCAAAGAAATCATGATAAGTGCATCAATGACTCTGATATTTTCACTCCATGCTTCTGCTACGCTGCTGCCAATATCATGAATCAATGAATGCTTCCGCTACTCTGATGAGAATATATCTTGATCCAGAATGTGAGCATGTCGGTCCATAAGTCACAACATCACATAATACCAACACCACAATGGATGAGTCAGAGATTTATGATATCTGATGATCTCAAAAGCTGGCTCAAAATTATTATCACGTGGATCAGTTAAAGACCTCCACTTGGATTAATCAAGCATGCAATGTGAAGAATCAATGACTACGAGATTCAGAGCAAAGTACTACATCAAGAATACAAGAACAATTTAAAATGTAATATCTGTTTGTATTCAATGTAATTTTTAATGTGTGTTTGAGGTGACCTCCCTTAGGGGGAGATTGTTAGGATTTAGTAAATCCATTTATTAAAGAGTCGGTCACCTCAAGTATATGTAATCGTTAGAAAGCTCGTAGTCGTAGATTGTTATAAATTAAGTAGTATTTAGTTTTAGTAACACCGTGGAGGACGGACGGGTCTTTACCCACTGTATGCCTGATCCACAACCCGTAGGTGGCGATTTATGTAAGGACTATAAATACTCTCTACCTCCCTAGGTAGAGAGTTGGAGCTCATAATAATATGTTCATTTTCTCTCACTAAGTTCCCAAACCTCTATACCTTTCTCTCTCTAGAAAATCATCTTGTACGTCTCTTTTGTTAATGATTTGATGTATATGTGAAATCCAATATGTAACAGGACGGGTCTTTACCCACTGTATGCCTGATCCACAGCTCGTAGGTGGCGTTTTGTAAGTTGTATAAATACCTCTTCCCTCTAAGGGAAGGGTTGGTAGTTTTCATTCTAATAAACACACACATAGTGTTTTCTCTCTCAAGAAACTACCTTCTCTACTCTTTCTATCTATAAAATGGCTAACTTGTTCTTCCATAATCCTAGACCTCCCGAATCATACGAACAACATAAAATAACAATCATACAATTGGTATCAGTTCCAAGGCTATGTTTTTTGTGTTGATTCATGTGGTTCGATTCACGTTTTTGTACTTTTTTATGTTGCAGTTTTTGTACTAGTTTTTTATGCGGTTTGATACACGGTTTTGTACTAAGTCATGATGCATCTTGATGCGGTTATGATGTCGTTTTATGCTGTTTATTGAATCTGGTTTTAAGAGTGTTAAACTGTTTTGAAGATGTTTATTGGTTTTAAGTTTGATGTGGTCAAACTGTTTTTTAACAAGTTTTATAACATTTTCTAAAAAGTGTTATATGCAGTTTTGAATTTGATTTTAAATTGGTTTTGATGATGTTGAATCTATTCTTTGAGTTGTTTTGAAGTCATTACATGATGTTCTTCGCTGCGGTTTGTGCTAAACATGGACGTTCTTCAGTGCGGTTTGACGTATGAGTCTGTCCATATCCGGTTTTTTCATGTATTTCTGCATTTTGACCAGGTCAACTGCGGTTTGACCAAGTCAACTGCAGTTTGACCAAGTCTAATGCGGTTTGAAGAAAGTTGCGGTTTGTTTCTGAGATTTGAAGAAAATTGCGGGTTGTTAAAAGGAAACTGCGACTTCTCACAACTTATTGCGTTTTGTTGTTTGATCTGAAGTGCGATTTGACAAAAACTGTTTGTAACATATTGGATTTCACAAACACACAAACAATCACAAATATGGGGCGTACAATATGAGTTTAGAGAGAGAAAGTGGAAGATGGGAGCCTTTCTAGAGAGAGAAAGTAAAACAAAAGAAAGAAGGTTAGATTGAGTGAAAGGTCCAACCCTCTACCTTGGGAGGTAGAGGGTATTTATAGTTACATACTACACGTCCTCCTTCGGACTGTGGATCAGGCATACAATGGGTAAAGACCCGTCCTTCCTCCACGGTGTTACTCTAAACTAAACTAAGCTAATAACTAACTAATAAACACGTAAATAACGATATGTCTACGAGCTAACTTGTGCTAGACTATAGTTGGGGTGACCGACACTTCACAATGGAATTTCCAATTCCTAACAATCTCCCCCTACGGGAGGTCACCCCATGTTTTACATTTCGAATCCTAGCATTCTATTTAATCTTCAGTCTTGAGCTCGTAGACTTTAATTTTTCAACTTCCGCATCTTTGTGCTTAAGTAGTGCAACTTCAAAGTCTGAATGCTTTGTACTTTAAGTGGAGGTCTTTGAACTGATCCACATCTTGATCATCTTTGAGCTTTCATTAAGATCATCAGCCACAGTAAATCTCTGGATCACCCTTTGTAGTGTTGCCTTCATGTGATGTTGTGACTTTCGGACCGACATGCTCACACATTCTGGATCATGACATCTTTTCATCAGAGTAGCGGAAGCTTATACTGGCTCATGATATTTGCATCAGCGTAGCGGAAACATAGTATAAAACTATCAAAGCCAGGTTCCGAAGATATGCACAAGTCATGATTTCTTCAATTAAGTGTGTATGCTGTGAGCATGCGGCTTTGGATTGACTTCTCAATTCTGATTTGCTGCAACCGTCCAAATGTACCAGCAAACAACAGTTAGCAATAAATCACACGAAAGTGTCTTTGATCACTTTCGTTGAATTGAGGTACACGGCCCACGGTTCCCCGTTGATCAGTACAAGTACTTCCTGTGATCAGGTAGAATTTTGAAGAATCTCCTTGACAGGGTTTCGCAGCTGTTCTAGCTGTTCTCAAACCGGAACGTCTCAAAGAAGACAACACGGAGTGAGTGAACCAGCAAATTGAGATTTACTGATTGATGAAAATTTATTTGAAAAACAATCGCGTATTGCTTAGAAGAAAGATTTTTGCAATACGACGAAGGTTTTATAAGAAAGATCAATTTTCAATCAAAAATACTTTTTGTATTTGAAGAAGAATACACATTCGATGTGCTAGTGAAAAGAAGAGATTCGCACATCGAACAGTTTTTTCAAACGTATTTTTTCAATCAGAGATACTTTTTGAGTTTGAAAACATGAGCACACATTCGATGTGCTAGAGAAAAGAAGATTTGCACATCGAACGGTTTTTCCAAAATTATTCGTCAATTCATTTCCTGGACCAAGGTTGATTCAAGAATGAATCGCCCCATAGTTTCTATCCAGTTGTCACAAGCTTGATCTTTAGAAAAGATCTCACATGTCACCCACCAAGAGCTTGTTTGATGTTGGCACTAGAAGGCTTTCCATCTTCATCGTGAATATATTTAATATATCACTCGAATGTTCTGGCAATACCACAAGGATAATGCGTAGGACTCTTAATATATACTCACTTTCCACATTGTGTGAAACAGCAAGTCTTCATTAATTTAGTGTCCTAATGAGATTTTTTGGACGATCTCTTGGCTCTAGACTCAATCGTCCACATTTAGTTTCCTATGCCGGAGACTAGGGAGAAGGTCTCCTTTTTCAATATCAACAATCTCTAAGAGACAGTCGATAGATTATGTAGGTTCCCTATGAGAATGAAACAAGTCCTTTTAAGAGGAACTTGAGTAGCTTGGGAAGTTAGGTGCAGTGCGTCATTGGGTCCATGACGTCTTGTCTTCAATACCAGTGTTACCTTAGTAACCACCAGTAGCATATGTATTGAACCCGGTTTCTGCCCTAAGGTTGAATTATTGGAGGGCTATTTCTTTTCACCCTTTTCACATTCATTTCTTTTTCATCCTTCAACCCCTTCAGTGCTTACCGAGACTTCATTACTAGAACCTTGTTGGGTTTGTTCCAGTACTAGCTCTGTCTCAGTCAGCACTCTTTCCAAATTCTCACTTTTCTCCTTTTTTCATCATACCTAAGGACTTATACACTATCTAGTGGATTGTCCCTGGGTAGATCCCTCCGGCTCTGGCGGGATCGTGGGAACGAATACCTAACCTAACCATCCTTATAACTTCATGCATAAAGTAAATTGGTCGGTCTTTTGGTATTGTTCTTTCCATCCATGAAACCAATTGAAAAATCATTTGGAAAATCAATCAAGGTACTTGTGATATAATATCAAAGCATTTTGTACCTTAATTGTTTTTGATCATCTTGTACCTCGGCTGGATAGTAAACCGATCGGCTAAGGAGTCCTGTTCTGCCATTTCTTCATCATTAATATTCCTCACTTGTATCCAAATATTTCTAGGTCCTTCCTTGGTGTAATCTAGTCCCTTCCAAGCTCCTTGGAGGCCAAGTTCAACACTTATGACCCTAGGCCTTGGGATTAGTATATATAGAGCCCTCTTGTGATCATTTGTGAACACACACTTCAACAAAACTCTCTACTCATCAAACCCATCTCTAATAGCTCTCAAATTTGTCATTAGAATTCCAGGAAAGTTTGGAGGTCCAAGAAGTCAACATTTGGAGGTCAAACCCCCGAGAAGTCAACACCAATACTTTGGGAATCATTACTCAATCATTTGTAATCTTATTCCAATCATTTTAAGACTCTTAATCATGTTTTATAATGTTCAAAGTTTTGAGTTTATGTTTATGTTTGCTATGAGTGGCTAGTTTCTTTACGCACTTGCTTAAACAATGTTAATTATCTAATGATTAGTTGATGATTGTGTTAACATGTTTTAATTCAATTTTAAGTTGATTCTAAGATTCAATTGTGTTTAAGTTTCATAGTGACATTTGTTAATCAACGTTGACTAGTTTTTAGTAATTGTAAAAGGTCAAAAGGACTTATTGTTATTCAACTAGTTATAATCATTTTGTTAATGGATGATTGTTTTTACCCATTATTCTTGATCAAACAAAGAAACTTAGTTGAAAGTCAAGAAAACAATGATAATAACAAGGAAATGAACCATAAAATAAAGATATTATAAATATCAAAGAATCCAAAACTCATCCTTAAGAAAAGTCATAGGACAATTAAATCAAAGAACATTAAGATCACAAGCCCAAAATCAAAGTAAGTACTTTTGTTTTGTGTCATCTATTGAACCGAAAAACATAAACAAAGCAATAAAAGACGAATCTTGGATAATTGCTATGCAAGAGGAGCTAAACCAATTTATTAGAAATGATGTATGGAAATTAGTTCCAAAACCTAAAAATCAAACTATAATTGGAACGAAATAGGTTTTTCGAAATAAAATCGACCAAAACGGTGTAGTGTCTAGAAAAAAGGCTAGGCTTGTGGCACAAGGCTATAATCAACAAGAAGGAATTTATTACGACGAAACATATGCACCGGTAGCTAGGCTCGAGTCTATTAGAATCTTACTTGCATATGCATGTGCTGAGACTTCAAACTATTTCAAATGGAAGTTAAAAGTGAAATTTTGAACGGGTTCATTAATGAAGAAGTATATGTTGCACAACCTCCCGGATTCACCGACATTGAAAAACCTAATCATGTTTTCAAAATTAAAAATGAATTATACGGACTTAAGCAAGCACCAAAAGCTTGGTATGATCAGCTTAAAACTTTCTTAGTTGAACACAAATACACCATGGGATTAGTAGATAATACTCTCTTTACCAAGAAAAAGGAATCACACGTTATCATACATCATATTTTGATCAACTTTGTTAATACAAATAAGCCATAAAAACGTTTATTTATATTTTACGATCTTCTAAAGTTTTGTCTATAACAAACGTAAAATCATTTTAACGAAACAAATAAAATACGTAAATAGTTTGAGCCAATAGTTTACTAACACACTTACATTTTCATATAAAACACTAAACAAGTAATATTGTTTACATCTTATAGAATTGCATATGTATAACAACTAGTGTTTACATAATATGGAAATGTACATATACACTTTGTATATATTCTAATGGGTAATGTAATGGGTAAAAACCTAAGTCTATGACCCATGATCCATTGACTAGGTACAATGAATGTTGTTGGCTAAAACCCAAAGTCCATGACCCATACCCATGGAGCTTGATCCATAACCCATGACCCATTGCATGACATCATGCATGAAGTCATGTTGGGTATGACCCAAGACCCATGACCCAATGTCTAGATACATTGCATCTTGTTGGGTATCCATAAAACATTACCCATAACCCATGGTTCGTAACCCATAACCCATAACCCGGTTTGCAACCCGAAATCCGGACTTAAGTTGACCCAGCAGCCGGATCCCTAGGATTGCACTAGCCGGATTCCTCTAGGGAGGGATCCTTGGGAACTGTGGGACAGTAGACATTTTTGTCTATAAATAATGAGCCATTTCTCTCTTGCTCACTACCCCTTTTACACATACTCTCTCTTAGTATTGTAACATCTCTAACCTCATATCCAAAGGATCATTCTATGTAGTTTTATGTTTGTGTGATTCTCTAGGTTCCTCTTAAAGGCAAGATCACCACCTCTTGAAGACGCACAAGCTCAAGGTAATAAATTGCTAAGCTTCATCATAATCAAGACCGCTGAAGTGTATCTTGTTGATAGTTCTTTTCTCCCTCCATAGAAGAGTTGTGTTGAAGGCATTAGTGAAAGGTGTCAAAAGGTCGTGTCGAAGGCATTAGTGAAAGTGTCAAAGGGTCGTGTCGATGGCATTAGTGAATGGTGCCAAGGGTGTACATTAGATATGGTGCATCGATGTACAAGATAGTTGGTTTGGGTTAAAGGATATGGATATCCTTATAATTTTGTAATAAGGAGTGTGTCTCCTTTGGGTTAGTTGTGTAGTGGTGTAGTGTTGGGTAGTAGTTCCTCCTTTGTAATGGAACTCAGTATCTAGCCTTATACCGGATAAAGTGTAGGCAACGTTGTGATAGGTGTGGTTCTACCTCGTGGAAGAACTCGGTGTCTAGCCTAGTACCGGATAAAGAGTAGGTGATGTTGTGAAGGCTTCTCCACCACATTAAGGAGCTTGTGTTGTGTAGTGCTTACGAACTCTCGAGTGGGGAACTCGGGGAGTGGAGTAGGGCAAGGAAGGTGTCCTTGTAGCCGAACCACTATAAATACTCGTGTCGTGGTTTTGTGTTCCTTTACTCTTTATCTTTGCATTAATTATTGTGGAAAACTAGAAGGGGGGGATTGAATAGTTTTACCGATTAAAACTTGGTTTTAAACTATTTAGATCGACTTATGTCAATCTATTTAAACATGTGTGTTGGATGTTGATAGACAAGCATATATAAGTATGTAATGAAAAGATAATGAGTAAGAAGCACAAAACCACAACGCGAGTATTTATAGTGGTTCGGCTACAAGGACACCTTCCTTGCCCTACTCCACTCCTCGAGTCACCTACTCGAGAGTTTGTAATCACTACACGACACCAACTCCTTGTGGCGGAGAAGCCTTCACAACGTTTCCTACTCTTTATCCGGTACAAGGCTAGATACCGAGTTCTTCTACGAGGTAGAACCAAACCTATCACAACGTCGCCTACCCTTTATCCGGTACTAGGCTAGATACCGAGTTCCATTACAATGGAGGAACTACTACCCAACACTACAACAACAACTAACCCCAAAGGAGATCTACTCCGTATAACAACAACAACAAGGATATCAATATCCTTTGACCCAATACTAATCTATCGTGTACATAGAACACACCATATCGAATGTACACCTTAGGCACCTTTCACTAATGCCTTTGACTCGATCTCAAGGCACCCTTCACTAATGCCTTGTGACTTGACTTCTTGGCACCCTTCACTAATGTCTTTAGCCTTGACTTTTAAGCACCCTTCACTAGCGCTTTCAATACGGACGATCGACACCCTTCACTAATGTCTTCGTCTTGACTCTTTTAGACATCTTTCACTAATGTCTTTAACACTACACTTCTTACGAGAAAGAAGAGAACTATCAACAAGAGAACCTCAGTAGTCTTAAAGACAACAAAGCATGGCAACTCATGGACTTGATCTTGCTTGTCTTCAAAAGGTGATGATCT
This sequence comes from Chrysanthemum seticuspe, assembly GCA_019973895.1. Taxonomy (NCBI): domain Eukaryota; kingdom Viridiplantae; phylum Streptophyta; class Magnoliopsida; order Asterales; family Asteraceae; genus Chrysanthemum; species Chrysanthemum seticuspe. The sequence goes on along the minus strand of BPTQ01000009.1, from coordinate 200,065,933 downwards.
CGCCTTTAAGAGGAACCTAGAGAATCACACAAAAAAAAATACATACATAGATCACTTGGATATGAGGTTAGATAGTTTATAACTCAAAGAGAAAATATGTGAGAAAGGGGTGAGAAATAATGAAGAAATGGCTAACTATTTATAGAGAAAAAATGGCTACTGTTCCACGGATCTCACGGATCCCTCACTTGAGGGATCCATCCAGTGTATTACTGGGGATCCGTGGGACGCTCCCTTTTGCCCATGGGTTTTGGGTCATGGGTCATGGGTTATGGATCATGGGTATCCAAGTAGATGCAATGTATCTACAAGATGCAATGCATCTAGTCCATGGTTCATGGATTAAAACCATGGGTCATGGATTAAAACTATGGGTCATGGATATTATCCATATATGACTTATGCATGATGTCATGCAATGGGTTATGGTTTAAGCTCCATGGGTATGGGTCATGAACTTTGGGTTGTACCCAACTACATTCAATGTATTTGGTCAATGGGTCAAATACTTAAGTTTCTACCCAATTGTATTACCCATTATAATACATACTAGTTATGTATATATTTACCCAATATGTGAACACTAGTTGTTATACATATGTATTACTAAATCATAAAATCACTTATACTTGTTTTAGTGTTTTATGTGAAAACGTAAGTGTGTTAGAAGACTATTGGCACAAACCATTTACGTATTTTATTTGTTTTGTTAAAATGATTTTACGTTTGTTATCGATAAAATATTAGAAGATAGTAAAATATAAATAAACGTTTTTACGGCTAATTTGTATTAACAATCTCCCCCTTTTTGTTGATGACAAAACATAAAATTATTTTAAGGAAAAACTAGAATTTGTAAAAGTTTGAATTGGAGTTTTTACTCTCTTCTCCCCTTTTTTGTCGAAACAAAAAGACCGTCGAAAAGAAACTAACACAATGTTTTAATAAAAACATGTGAAAGAAAAAAATATTGAGCAAGTGACGGGAATAGTTCTCGTCTTAACTCCCCCTTGATGAGTCCATCCCTTTGTTAGGGCGTCATGTAAAAAAAATACTAAGCTAGTTCATTAACTAATTTTGCAAAAGAATTCGTCTATGTGACGAATATGCTCCCCCTTGATGATTGCAACTTTGCAAAGGAACGTCATGAAATGTAATTCTAATATTGCAAGTGATTTTGCAATGTATTGCTTTGACCTAAAGCTCCCCTAGCTTAAGGTGTCAAAGTCTTCACGTGTAAATTGAAAATCTACAAAACAAAGGTTAGAAAACCAGTATATAGTGCATAATCTCCTGCAAATAAGACTCAAGTAAGTAGAAAACTAGTTTTCTGTTGCACGGATCCCATGGTTCCCTCCTTGGAGGGATCTGTCTAGGCAAAACGTAGGGATCCGTCTGTCTGTAACTAAAATACAGCAAATGTGATGTACCAAAAGATGTTGGCATCAAAATGAGATATGTATTAGACCAATAATCATATACTCAGAAATATAGCAAATATCATGTATTTTCATTTAATAAAACTAGAGATATGATATACATGGCTCTAAAAACTAAGAAAATGAACAATACATGACTTTGAGTTACTAGACTATCTAAGTCGCGCTTGATACTAGGACACCACTAGAATCCTCTAGCTCAATTTTGTTTTGGTTTAATCTCGTCGAAACGTTCGAGGAGGTGATAAAACATGAAACGTTGATCTTCACGTACTTCATGTATCAAACTTTCAACATGTTGACAATGATAGGAATCTTTGTCATGGCTAGGTAGTGGTGATGGAAGAAAGGAAATTGCTTGATGTGAAGGATCAAGTGAAGCAGGTTGAGGAGCCTCAAACAAGAGAGGGAATGGCGGAGGCGCACTCGAATATGGCTCGACCAAGAATGATGGTGGTGGTAGAGAGGTGTCAACTTCTATGTGGTCGGGTGGTTGACTTTGATTATTTCTCATAATCCAAATGTGATTATTTGATGGTGACGGAGAAAAGGAAGCCAGAGCTAGTGTTAACTCAACACCTTGATTTAGTTCCACTATTTCTCCTAATGAGGAGAATGTTGCCGGTGGTGGAGGATTAGATGGCCTAGGAGGCAAATCCTCTAGATTGTAGGGGTGTGGTGATGAGAGTGGAGTGGTGAATGATAGGGCTCTAGGCACCAATGGTGATGGTTTAGTGGAAATGGGATTGTTTGGTTTAGGAGGTATGGTGGTGTTTGGCATTGGTAGTTTTGTGGGAATTTTCCTTTTAGGGATTGGTTTGATTGGTTGAGTTGGTGGAGGAGAAATCCTAGCATTTGTGGATTTAACCGGAGATGATTCGGTTGAAGAAATTTCGTGTACAACACGAGCAATTTTCTTTGGTGGTCCTTTGGTGGATGAGTTACCACTTGGAGCTTTCCTCATGATGAGATGATTCAAAGAGGTTTGTAAAGGTTTCTAAGTGCTGAAAATGAGGATGAAGATGATGACTTTAGGAGTCCTAACAATGTAGTTTATAAAGCAAGGGATTTGGCAAGTGCATTCAAGACTGAAGCCACTAAGATTCCTTAGAATGTGATAATTAGCATGCACAACAGTCAACTTAATAGTTGTACTGATCTAGGAGCTTAATTAAGATGAGATGGAGTGCTCAAGTTAGTAAGATGAGCTTGAAATGATTGTTTTAGCTAGAGTTGACATGAATCTGTCACACGGATCCCACGGTTCCCTCCAATGAGGGATCCGTCTAGGCCATTTTGAGTGTTTTAGTCTTCCTAAGTATCTTAAATGAAAGGGTACTTAAATGCTCAAGGGAAATGAGTGATGTAGCTAATGATTGCCTTTTATAGAAGAAATTGGAACTTTTATGAGTACCAATGAATGACCAAAGATGACACTAAAGATTTGAGAGTGTCAAATGGAGCTAAATGATCTTATAGACCAGATAGTAACTTAAGATAATGTTTTGGAGGATATCCTAAAAGCTTAAGATGGAAAAGCTAGAATTTGACCCATTTCGACCTATTTTGAGGTAAGGATGACTACAATCAATTTTCTAAAATTGAAATATTTCTAAAGCTATATGTATTAACATGTGAGGGATCATGTGTGAGTATAAGAGTGGAAGAGTAATGAGTTTTGATGAGATGATAGATCTACAAGTGCCTTGAGTTTGATCTAAGTGAGCTATGCGTGAGTATGAAACTTTTACTCAGCTTTGATAAGGACTTAATTTGTCCTAAGACACTATGTCTAGCTTAGTGTGAAGTGATCTAAAGACATGTTTTAAAATATAATGATTGCAATTGCATTTCTGTTTGCTGGATCCCACGGTTCCCTAAAAGTAGGGATCCGTCTAGCACAAACTTTGGGATCCGTCTCTCTGCTAAATAGAACCTTTACAAAAGGTATGCAAGGGTTGCACAAGACATCATATTTCAGAGTTAGTGTTTTCTAAGAAGTTCTAACACTAATATAGTAGAGATATCAAATGTTAAATGTTTTATTTCATGAAAGAAATTTGCATTACATTGATAAAGCATGAATACTAAGGATTGACCCTATTTTGAAAGAAAACTAAGTTCCTTGAGCGTTTTCGCTAGATGGATCATCAAATGGTTGATGAGTGTTTTCCGATTCAGGGATGAAGAAAGTCTTCATGATAGATGTGTTTAGACGTTCCATCATCTTGTTCACAAGTACGTACAACAGACTTTGAAATTGAGGGTGGAAGTACATGATGTGATGATAAAGGCGTTTTAAGAACATTCCATAAGGGATTATTTTATTCTTGGAGCCTTGAAGATTTACAATTCGCCTTGCGAAGAAGTAGGCGAGATTGTATGGTTGTTGTGTCAGCAAACAATGCATTATGTGAGCACAAGAAGTGGGAAGGATTTCTCGATTTCCCCTAAGGCTCCAAACATTTTCACGTAGGATGAGTGCGAGAGCCTTGTACTCTTCTCGGATATCCCGTGTATAGATAATGTTTTGGATGGGAGTAATAGGGTCGAGGTTTACATATTAAGCGAGTCAAGTCTTGCGGCGAAGGTATGTGTGAACAATATGGACAATTTTCTTCACGAAAGTTGAAGAGAGAATCAAGAGACCAATCTTCAGTGAAGGCACATTGTCCATGATTTGGAATTCGGAGTATGTGAGCAAATTGCCCAAGGGTTAGAACAAACTTTTGGTTTTTGATCCAAAACCAAAGAGATGGAGAGCGATCCTCGTTACGAACAAGTTCCACTTGACGGAAGAATACCAATACAAACCTTGGACATATTTTCTCGTTAATTTCGAGAAGACATTCTAGTCCTATGGTTCGGAAGGAGGTATTGATACCTTCTTCGTATTGTAGAGGAGTGTCAATGATACGTCCTTCATGGAAGTGATGGGTTTCGAGATTATTGAACCCACGGACATGATTGCCAGGTGTGTTGGGTTCAAGAGAGATGTTAGGGGTGTAAACGCAAGTGAGTGAAAAATCAAATTCATACTCATGCGACATAGCAAGACCTATAGAAGTGAAGAGTTAATAAGATAAGACGTATTACAAGCAAAACAATGATTACCTAACGTTTTTACTAGATGTTTATTAACAATGATAATTAACTCACTTAATGTTTTGACATTCTAGTAGAATATTTCTTTTAGAAGGAAAACGGTTTTTGTATTGCATGAAAAAAACTGTTATCCAGAAGAACGGTTCCCACGGTTCCCTTCCATGAGGGATCCGGCTAGTATACCTACATGGATCCGTGGATCTGTAGTGACAGAAAAAGGGTTTTTACGAAAAGAGATTTTTGCATCTTATAGTTTATACAAAGGTATGTATTTTAGCCAATGTTTACTTTAGCATGCATTGTCGGTTTCTAATGTATCTCAAGACGAGAAATACGAAAGATAAAAAGTACACGAAAGGACAAACATATTTGAGAAATAAACTAGATAAACTAGAATATTAGTAATATTTCATTTCAATGCTAAGAACGATACAAAGGATTGGGTGTATAACACCAATGTAGATTAACAACACAAAGTATATGTCTCCATACGAGAACTTCATCATGGGGAACACGAGAGCGATGAGTGTTAAGGCGATGAGTACGAGGGCGATGTAAACCATGTTGATGAAGAACCTTCTTGGTTTTGGTTTGAGATGAGATGAGATGAGGAGGAAGATGAAGTTTTGAATGAGATGTAATTTTTGAAAGTGGAAGATTTGAAAAAGTGGGGATTTGGTGGAGTGGACGTCGGAGGGAGATTTATGGGGAAGGATGAATTTTTTGAGATTTGTGTTTTGTTTTATTATTAGAAAGATATGATTTTTGGATTAAATGAAATAAAACACAAATTTTATGAACCTCGACTTTAGACGAAAAGCAACACGTATGCAACAAAAGTTTCCTAACGAAGCTACGTGTAATATATGAATATGCACAAAAGATAATCATATAAATTCCTATGTAAGCATACTTATTAATTAAGCTAATGTTATTTAGTGATAAGTGGAAAATCATACCTCTAATGCACTTAGGAATGTCTTTACAAATGACACAACAAATGTCAGTAGACAATTCCGGTTCTTCGTGTTTAAGATACCTTCTTAGGGAAGGTATTCTTGTTACCAAGCAATTCCTATGGCTTGGTAGGTATGAGCTTTAACTAAGCGACATGACAAAGAAGGTTAGTGCAATTAAATAAATAGTAAAAAAAATGTTGTCATTTAATCAACATCCAAACAAAGTGTTTTAAAAACATGGTGTTTGTTTTTGTAAAAGACCTTCTTTGTAGTTTTCAATTAAACACGGATCGTATCAAGTTTTTAAAGTACAATATACTTTAAGAAACTTGGTAACGAAGCTCTGATGCCAATTGTGGAAAACTAGAAGGGGGTTGAATAGTTTTACCAATTAAAACTTGGTTTTAAACTATTTAGATCGACTTATGTCAATCTATTTAAACATGTGTGTTGGATGTTGATAGACAAGCATATATAAGTATGTAATGAAAAGATAAGGAGTAAGAAGCACAAAACCACAACGCGAGTATTTATAGTGGTTCGGCTACAAGGACACCTTCCTTGCCCTACTCTACTCCTCGAGTCACCTACGCGAGAGTTTGTAATCGCTACACGACACCAACTCCTTGTCGCGGAGAAGCCTTCACAACGTTGCCTACTCTTTATCCGGTACAAGGCTAGATACCGAGTTCTTCTACGAGGTAGAAACAAACCTATCACAACGTCGCCTACCCTTTATCAGGTACTAGGCTAAATATCAATATCCTTTGACCCCATACTAATCTATCTTGTACATCGAACACACCATATTGAATGTACACCTTAGGCACCTTTCACTAATGCCTTTGACTCGATCTCAAGGCACCCTTCACTAATGTCTTGTGACTTGACTTCTAGGCACCCTTCACTAATGCCTTTAGCCTTGACTTCTAAGCACCCTTCACTAACGCTTTCAATACGGACGATTGATACCCTTCACTAACTTCTTCGTCTTGACTCTTTTAGACATCTATCACTAATGTCTTTAACACTACACTTCTTATGAGAAAGAAGAGAACTATCAACAAGAGAGCCTCAGTAGTCTTGAAGTTAAAAAAGCATGGCAACTCATGGACTTGAGCTTGCTCGACTTCAAAAGGTGGTGATCTCGCCTTTAAGAGGAACCTAGAGAATCCCACAAAAGCAAAACTACATACATAGATCACTTGGATCTGAGGTTAGAGAGTCTATAACTCAAAGAGAAAAATATGTGAGAAAGGGGTGAGAAACAATGAAGAAATGGCTCACTATTTATAGAGAGAAAATGGCTATTGTTCCACGGATCCGTCCAGTGTATTACTGGGGATCCGTGGGACACTCCCTTTTGCCCATGGGTTTTTGTTGGTCCCTATTCACTATCGTTTAATAACAATTAAGTACTTAAAACAATTTAACAGTGAATAATGACTGAAAGTAATGTAAGTAAAACACACAAAGTAATTTTCAACATCATATTCTTATTAGAAATAAATCAAAAGAATACGTTACCCAAGTACTTGCGGAATAGTACTTGGGATTGAAATGACAAGGTTTCGGGTGACTCCTATCTAAGCTCAGGCTAAGTCTGAGCACAACTCTTAGAACCTACTGAGCTAGCTCAAGGATAAAGTTGTATTTGGAGGAGTGAAAAGTTGGCTTGTGTGTATGTGTGTTTTTACAATTCACAAGCTTAAACTTTTCACTCTTCTTCTTATGCTATTTATACAAGTATGATATTTAACTTTAACCTAGAAGACAAAAACATAGATCACAACAAACACGAATATTGATGTATTCAGTTACTGTTCACCTTTCTATTTATAGTAGGCAGCGAGACTATTTCCTTTGACAGAGAATCGCCGCTTACTATAAATGGAAAGATATGATTTTCATAGATTGAGACTATGTATAAACTGGATAAACACTTGAGGACTTAGTTTTATCTGGGTAAAACTTTCCCGCCTAGTCCAGCTCATTCTTCAGTCTTCAAAGCCTTCAGTCTCTTCCTTCATTTGTCTTCAGTGTTTAACAGTTGGAGAGGGGTCGTAGGGATTCAGTGAGTTATTGTCATCACTCACTAAATCCACCATCTTCTTCTTGACTTAGTCTTCACCCTTTAAGTTCCGCCATGCAGAGTGGAGAGGCTCCTTATTCGCCTCATACTAAGTATCCTGAAGATGGCTCACTGAGAGGCTATGCGCTCAGTGGCCTGATTGTGTTTAACGGATTAAACACTTAGGTTATTTTCTATTCAAATCCTAGTTTAAGGGGTTTGGGTATTTACTGAACCCAACAGTCTCCCCCTATTTGGATATACAAATAGCCTAAGTGTTTGATCATTGTAAGTGAGCAAATGGCTTCTTCTTACGCTGAAAGTACTAATGAATACAATAAGGAACTTTTGAGTAATTTAACAAAACATACATCTTTTATTGATCAGATTACATAGTTCCTATCACTAGTACAAAAGGATAAAATGATGTCAGTCTAGATGGATACCCAGTGCTTCAAGCTTCACTTTCTTGGTGATGAGTGTTTCCCTGTCAGGATGGTCTCTTATCTTAGCATTCAAGTCTTGACAAAACCTGATGTTTGCTGGGGATTGGATCTGAGAGGCCACTGGGATATAGCTGATCATTGCAGCCACTCCAGCCTGATCAATGTCACTCCATCTTTGAAATGCAGGGTTCCCATAGACATCAATGTGGAATAGCCCTCTTTCAGGCTCTTCAATCACTAAACAGTTCACAAATTTCACACCCTCAGGCAGCTCTCTGTTGCATTCTAGGCCAGGCACTTTGATTTCAGGTTGGAAATCAACTCTTTTCCTTTTGCCAGTGGAAGCTTGTGGTTGAGATCCTTGAGGTGCAGTCAAGGCAGGCTGAATTCTCAGTTGGGCTGGTGCATCCCTCAGCCTTTCATATCTTTTGCTGAGCATTTTCATTAGATCCTTGACCACCTTGTTTTGCTTCTTTTCAATTATTGGACCAAGTTCATCGAGTTCAGTGATCCCAAAGTCAGTGAACGTTAAGGGTTCATGAATCTCGAAATGTCTCTTATCAACCCCCCTGTAGACATTCATTGCCAGTGGTTTGGTGTTGGGGATGATTTTGACATCAGTGATTTTCTCAGGCTTCCTTCGGCTTGTCATAGTCCAGTTGTAATGATTGATTCGTTCTTGCCTGACAGCCTCAACTTTCTTTTTCTTAGCTTCATACTGCTTTCTCATTGCAGCCATTTGAGCAGCCTGAGCATCCTTGAACTTTTGTCCTGCCTGACCCTTTGGGAGCTTGGTTGCATCTAATCCCATATTCTCAGCTTCTTCAGCGACAACCTTTGCCAGTGCTTCTCTGTTCTTTTTCTCTTCCTTAGCTTTTTTCAATCTTCTTTCTTCTTTAGCAAGATGTTTACTCAGCTGTTGAGGTGTGAGCAGGTATTCTGTGTCACCGATTTTATAGGGAATCTTCTCATGCTCAGCAGTTGTCATTATGCCTTTGCCCTTGCCCTGGCCTGAGGAAGATGATGTAACTAAGGGTGGTGTTGTTGTTGTGACCGTCAGTGTTGTTGTTGTTGATGTTTGAGGTGGTAGTGAGGAGATGGGTATTGCTGAGACTGGTGCTGATGATGATGTTGGAGAAGCAGAGACTGGTGGTGTTTGCTCCCCCTCAGTGTGAAGAGGAGTTTCTTCAGCAGTATTCTCCACCTCAACTGTTGCCGGAGCTTCAGTGAGGGCAAGAGTTGGCGTTGGTGCTGAGGGGGACTGAGCAGCTTGTCCCTTGAAGGCCTGATAGATTTCAGTCATCATAGCCTTAATCTCTGTAGTGTCTGCCTGAATACCAGTGACCTTTGCATCCAAGTTAGCCTGAGAGAGCTCCAAGGCAGTCATCCGGGGACCAAGATTCCAGGCCAGGGAAGAGGATGCTTGAGCTATGGTCGCCACCTGTGTATTCAAAGAATCCATTGTAGCTTGAAGAGACTGGACTAAGGATGGAAGATCCTGAACATTGGTAGACTTGAGCAGATCAAATAGTTCAGTAAGGCTTGAGGATTGTTTCAAGTATGCCTCAGTAGCCTTTAGCACTTGAGAGTTCAGTGCTGGATCTTCTTTGACAAACTCCCTGATTTCATCGACCTTTGTGCCTACATTCTGAAGGTGCCTTAAGAAGTTAGCCATATTTTCATTCAGTCCAAAGAGTTTGTCATACATCAAGTCCCTATGCTCATGAACATTTTCATCGAAGCCCTATACCTCTGCCTTTAGATCAGCATAACTTGCAGTAGCCTCAGTATGTTGGTCCCACAATGTTTTAGTAACCCCTGAGTATAGCTTCCTTGAAGCCCTGGTGATCCACTGAGCCAACTACCTCTCAGTGAGGGGAAGAACATTGTCAAACTCTTTGAATGCATCAGAGCTTGAGGAGGATTCAGAAGCATGATCATCATGTTGGAATGGGGATTCAGTATGCTCCTTTGGATCATGCTGAGGCTCTTGTTCAGATTGAACCTCAGCGTCCGCTTCATCCCCTGCTGATAAAATTTCTTCATCACTTTCAGCAAGGTCATCATCAGATTTTAGCAACTCAGCAACCTCAGCAACTGTTAACAAGGGAGTGGGAATGGGTTCCATATTAGCAGGTGGTATTGATCCCTTTGAGTCTTTGTCCCCCGTGGACCCCTCGGACACTAGTGGGAGTTTCCCAGCGTCTTTTCGGGAGTCAAGATTGGTTTTGGGTTCCATATCGGTGGGTTGTTCCTTTCCCTCCGAGTCTTTGTCCCCCATTGACCCCTGAGACACTGATGGGTTTTTCCCAGTGCCTTTAGCAGAGTTAGTGATTGTTGTATCCCTATATGTGGGTTGTTTGTTTCCCCCTGAGTGTTTGGGATCGATCAGTGTGCCCTCAGACAAAGGCTTTGATTTTCTAATGTCCTCATCAGGCGTAGTGGAAGCCGCTCCCCTACCAGCTGGTTGTTTGTTTCCCTCTGGATCTTGGGGAGTAGTAGGTGTGACCAAGGGCACTGACTGTGATGTATCATTGTCCTTCGTTGTTACGGGGGTTGTTGTTGCCTGGTCAGTGGGTGTCTGTTTAGTCTCGGGCTTTTTGTGCCTCTTAGGCTGTGCTCCTGAAGCCTCAGGGCCCTGAGACTTTGGTTTAGTCTTAGTCCCAGTCTGAGACTTCCCCTTTCTCTTTTTAGGAGCAGGGTTAGGAGACACTGATCCCTCCTGGTTGTTTACAGCAACCATATGGGTCGTCAATTCAATAGGAGTGACAAGGGATGGGTCCTTTTGAAAATTTGATGGGCTCAGGATGCCAGGTAAATTTCCAAATTTTTCATCCTGAGTATAATTGGAACCCAGTAACGATTGCAAAGCACAAGAGACAAACCTAGGATACGAAACATACGTCGTCCTAGTTTTGCTCTGTAGCTTCGTTATGAGATCACTGTAAATGATCTCCCCTATGTCGACAGTGACCCCATTCATCAGGCAGTATGCCATCATCAACTGAATAGAGTTAACTTGTTCAGTGGATGAGTGGTTCCCGCCGAGGACCTGAATCACAAAAGTGAATAGGATCCTCCAAGCCACGGGGAATGAACTTTTAGTGACTGGGGTCTTGTCCAAAAAAGTTGGATCTAAAACGATTTGTTTTATCCTTCACTGTGGAGGGTTCAGGATGGGCGACATAAACACCTTTGTTATAATCTAACCCTGTTGAAGTGCAAAACGTTTTGTAATCCAGGGTGTATTGTTGCCCCCCATTAAGACTGAACCTGATGAGATACTCCCTGAGTGGTCGAAGGTTATTCTCATCAGTAGAAGGTGTCGGGTCAAAGGCTTTAGCTGTAGCCCAAAACTCCCTGAGGTAGTTTGGGTACAGTACTGAGGGACATTTTACAAAGGCCGTTTTGAGTGGGCAGTTGAATAAAAATTTTATAATGCCTTTATAGGTTGGGACATTTTCAGGATATTCAAAATTTCCTATGACATTATTTGTTTTAAATTCAACTTTAGTAAGATCCCCTACCCATTGAGAAGCAAACTGGAGAGGTTGTGTTCTAGCCATTTCCATTAAAGAAGATATTAGGGTTTGAAAAATTATTTTGACTAGAACAATCAAAGTTTTTGATCTCTCAAGTTTGTGATGAAAAACGTTTGTAAATGTTTACAAGAATGGTTTTTCAAGAGAAGGTTTAAAGATTTTTTTTTGAGAACACACAAATTTTCTGGATTTGAGAAAGGATTTTGACAGAGTTTTGTTGCGGAAAATAATTTGGGTGTGTGTTTTAGGTTGAGAAGGGGGTTTTTATAGAGTGGTTAAAGGGGTGGTTCTTGCACAATGTGGATAGGTAAAGATGGTTTTTTGAAATCGTTTGAAATTCCACATTTAATGCCACCCACCACATCACGCAGTAAAAACCCGTCTTTCAAGGGAAACAGTTGCAATGCACAGTAAAAGTGCACTTTTGCAGCATTAAAATATTCATAGGATATTTTATGTGTGAGAGGGCATTTAATGCCAAGTGGGTATGTGATGAGACCCCTGACAGTAAGACATATATTCCTATATTGAATTGGTGGGATTACCAACCTAGGACATTAAAGTAACTAATACTTGGAGCTTTAGTTACTCATTCAATGTTTAGTGTCAGGGACCCTGAGTGAGTCTTACTCATTCAGTGAGGGGTTGATTTTGGATGTTCAGGGAGACAAACCAGTTCACAGAACTTACTGAGATTGGTTTTCAGATGCCTGACTTTCAATGTCAAGCATTCCCAATTCAGCTTTCAGTCTCCTGAAGGTAGGCTCATCCAAAGGTTTGGTGAAGATATCAGCAAGTTGATATTCAGTATGGATGAAATGAAGTTCTATATCTCCTTTCATTATGTGGTCCCTAATGAAATGATATTTGATATCAATGTGTTTGGTTCTTTGATGAAGGACAGGGTTGTTGGAGATTGCAATGGCACTGGTGTTATCACAAAAGATGGGTACCATTTTGAAATGGATGTCATAGTCACTGAGTTGACTCTTCATCCATAGTAAATTGGCACAACATCCTGCAGCAGCCACATATTCAGCTTCGACTGAAGACATAGCCAATGATGGTTGCTTTTTAGCACTCCAACAAACCAGTTTTCCTCCAAGGAATTGACAGGACCCTGAGGTACTTTTTCTGTCCATGTTGCAGCCACCATAATCAGAATCAGAGTAACCTTTGAGTTCAAACCCTGAGCACTTTGGATAATAAAGACCAAGGCTTGGGGTTCCTTTCAGGTACCTGAGTATTCTTTTGGCTGCAGTGAGGTGGGATTCTTTGGGATTGGACTGATATCTAGCTATGAGACAGACTGAGAATTGTATGTCTGGTCTGGAAGTAGTTCAATACATCAAAGAGCCAACAATCCCTCTGAAATGGGTTTGATTTATTGATTTGCCAGTGAGATTAGGTCCAAGATTGTTAGGAGGGACCATTGGTGTCTTCACTGAGGCACAGTCAGATATCTCATATTTCTTCAAGAGATTTTTTGTGTATTTCTCTTGACAGATGGAGATTCCTTTGTTAGTTTGCCTAATTTGCAGTCCAAGAAAGTAAGTGAGTTCACCCATCATGCTCATTTCAAACTTCTTTGTCATCAGTTTTTCAAACTGTTTGCAAAGTGTGTAGTTTGTAGAGCCAAAGATGATGTCATCAACATATCTTGGACCAGTATCACATCCTGTTTTGTCCTATAGATAAACAATGTGTTGTCTATCTTTCCTCTGACAAACTTGTTTTGGATTAGAAAGGCTGAGAGAGTTTCATACCATGCCCTGGGAGCTTGTTTCAGTCCATAAAGGGCTTTATCAAGCTTGCAGACATAGTCAGGGAATTCACTACTCTCAAAGCCTGGAGGTTGTTGAACATAAACTTCTTCCTTGAGTTCACCATTTAGGAATGCACTCTTTACATCCATTTGATAAACTTTGAAGTTCATGTAGGAAGCATATGCAAGGAAGATCTTGATGGCTTCCATTCTCGCAACAAGAGCAAATGTCTCATCATAGTCAATGCCTTCTTGTTGACAGTAACCTTTGGCTACAAGTCTGGCTTTGTTTTTAATGACAGTGCCGTTTTCATCAGTTTTGTTTCTGAAAACCCACTTCATTCCTATGACTATGACATCCTGAGGACATTTGATCAGGGTCATGACCTTGTTTTTGTCAAATTGTTGCAGCTCTTTTTGCATGGCCTGAACCCAGCTTGGGTGCTTAAGAGCCTCAGTGACACTTTTGGGTTCTATATCTGATAGGTAGTCAGCATATAGACATTCATTGGCTGAAGCTGCAGTCAAATTAGCAGCCATGCTTCTAGTGAGCATTCCCTCAGTGGGTTCACCAATAATGTTTACAAGCTCAATGTCCTGAGTTCTTGTCCACTTACTTTGTGGTCTAGGATCTGAGCTTGAAGAAGCCACTGGTGACATAGGGGTGAGTTCAGGTATTTGAGCCATAGTATCATTAAGAGCATCTGTTGAGATGTCTTGTTCAGGTTGGGTTTCATGAATCACAGGGTCCTGAACATTTGGTTCAGTGTTACCTATCCCATCAGGGACTGATTGGTTATCAATGAATTCACTGATGGTTGGTTGTGACAGATTGTGAGGTAAGACATAATATGAGATGTCAGCATTAGCTTGGTATGAGACAAGTTCCATCTTTAGAGAGCGTTGACATGTCTAAGACATAAACATTATCTCTCCTAGGAGCAATCAACACAACTTCCTTGTTGGCATTAAAAATGGTACCTTGTTTGTCATTGAATTGGACAATGTACTTTGCATCACATAGCTGACTGACACTGATGAGATTGTATTTGAGACCATTTACATAAGCTATTCTAGAGAAAACTATTCCATTGCAGTTTACTGAACCATAACCCTCAGTGGGACATGATGAATTGTCACCAAACACTACCTTGGGTCCTGGTTCTTTTACAAACTTATGCATATATTCCTTTACACCAGTCATGCTTCTTGAGCATCCACTGTCCAGATGCCAGATAGGCTCCCTGGCATGCCTCTGCACAAGTAGTAAAGTGAATTAGTTTCTCTTAGTGACCCACTTACTAGTGGGCTTGGGTCTCATGGTCTCTTTGAACTGAGCAATCGATTCATGGTCAGTGGTGGAATGCATAGTGCTACCACAAGTTTTGCATTTAGATACTGAGGAAGACTCAGTGGATTTGGGTTGCTTTGAACTTCTCCTTGCCTGGATGACACTGTCATGCTGGGATGTCTTATGAGCTGTGTTACCGCAAATATCACAGTATGTGTTCATAAGACAATCATCAGGACGATGATCATTAAAGCCATAGTGTGGGCAGTTAGGAAAAGGTTTTGCTATTTGCTTTTGAGCAGGCTTGGATGTGGAAGCATACTGATGACCAACTTTGGTATAGTTTGCTTTGGGAGAACTTACATATTGTAAGTGGTCAGCAGTTCTGTGATCATCCTTTTTGCAGATCATACAAAAGAGGATTTTATAACAGTTATCAGTGGTGTGACTGGTATAGTGGAACAGATCACATTTCTGCTTGTTTTTGGTGGAGGCTTTTACTTTGAGGAACAGGAGGAAGCTGACTTTGTTTCCTTGATTGATTCAGGGACCTTTTCAATGGATTCCATTTTGTCAGTTAGCTTCCTCAAAAGTTCAGTAAGTTGCTGAATTTGGTCAGCTTCAGTGGGGACTGAGGATGTAGAAGTATCAGTGGGTGTGGATTCTTGTTCAGTTGGTTTTGATGGTCTTATCAGGATGGTTCTACCAAGTCCAGAACTTTCTTTGGGAGAGTGAGGATTGTATTGTAATGGAGTAAGCTCAGAGCTAGGATCAGCACCCTGAAGAGGTTCCAACGGTGGAAGGGGTGCTTGAGATTCATCTTCAGACTCAGAGATGTGTTCAGTACTACTAGACACATCAGGGAGTCCAAGTATGCTCTTTAGAGCTTGACTTTCAGGCTCTAGAATTTTCCCAGAGTCAAAGTTGGGAAGCTTACTCTCAGGATTAAGTCTTTCAATCCAGTCACTGGGCTTGGGAATAGTCAACATACTGGTAATCATGCCACCAGACATAAATGGTTTGGGACTCTGGTCTTTGTTGCGAGAGTCAGTGAGATGGTGTTCACCTATGACTCTCTTTTTGCTACTGGGGGCACCCACAGCATCAAAGACCCTTGGATTCTTAGCAGTCCAACCTTCAATGATATCTTTTTCCCTTTTTAGTTCATCTTGAAGAGCCTGATTTCTATTGACTAGTTCAGTGTTTTGAATTTATAAAGTGATAGCCTCAAGCTTAGCTTGTTTAAACAGAAGTAATTCATCTCTACACTTATTCAATTCAAAACCTAACTTGTTGTACTTAGAAAAAAGATTTAATCACTGCTCTTCTATAAACTTAAGGTCAACATTGATATAGTTCATATAAGACTGCCAATCAGAGTCATCATCCATAGAAAGTAGAATATTTACCTTCTTCATTGTGATGTTAACCCATTCTCCATTTCTGGCATGATTCTTTCCAACAGCTAGCTTGTCTTCCTCTGAGAGGGCCATCAGTGCGCTGACATGCACCACTTCGTCATCTGATGAGACTGGCTCTTCATCCCAGTCGAAGGTTTCAGCAACAAGACCTTTGTTTTTACCCTACACAGATTGAACACTTTTTGGTTCTGAGGGACTGGGCTCAAACAAGCAAGCTTAGCTTTGATTTTCCTGTACTTAGCTTCAAAATCTATTGTTTTGTTCTGGTCATATTTAATTTGAAAGTTTTGATGAGACTGATAGATTTTAGGTTGAAATTTGGTAAAGCCTGAGGAATGATTTGAGCTTGATGGTCTGTAAGAGGGTTCAGAAATTGTTTTTGAAAGACAGTTCTTTGCAAAATGACCTCTTTTGTGACACTTAAAGCATTCAGTGTCCTCATTTGCTTTAGCAGTTGAAAAACCTTTGTTTCTTTTAATAAACCTTCGAGAGTTTGCAAGGAGTGCCCTTTCCTGAAATTCAACGTTCAGGTCATTTAGGTACTCCTCACATGATCTCTCATCAGGCTCGTCATCAGAGTTTTCTTGAAAATCTTGAACCACATTGTTAGAAAAGAAAGCAGTTGACATAGGTGAGGTGGTGGTCAGGGACTTCTTGACATCCTGAGACTTCTTTAAGTCAGGGTATCGTCTGTTGATGAGGTTTTCCTCATAGACAAATTTCCCATAAATTTCAGGAAGATCAAGGTTTTGGATATGATTTGCATTTCTAAGTCCCTAAGAGAAGTTTAACCACTTCTCAGGAAGACAATTGACAAAACCAACATTAATCTCATGTTTGGACAACTTAACACCATCATTAGCCAGTTCATTTAAAAGGGTTTTGTAACGGGTGTAAGTTTGAGAGAGTGTTTCTGAGTCCCTAGCCCTGAAGGTATTGTACTCAAGTTTCAGGTCCATTATCCTGTTTTCCTTGGTATCAGATGGGCCTTCATGGCTATGGACTAGGTCATCCCAGGTTTTTTTAGCTGTATTACAGCTTATAACTGACTCCATTATATCATCAGGAAGGCAAGATATGATGATACTTTTGAGTCTTTGGTCCTGGTTGACCACTCTCCTTTCATCCTGGGTCCACTGAGCTTCAGGCTTGGGCAAACCTTCAGCAGTCTTTGGGACAAATGGACCTTCATTTATACACTTGATATAATAAGGTTCCATCCCAATCAAATAGCAAAGCATACGCTTTTTCCATTTGTTGAATTTGCCAACTTCAAGTCTAGGGGCAACAGCTGAAAAAGCTCCACCCTTTTTATCGACTAGTTGGGGTACATCAGTTTCAGCCATAGAGATCCTGATTTAAAAACAGTTTAGAGCGGCTTAAGGTTTTATAAAAAGTTTTATAATCAGCCTTGCACTGATACCACTTGTCGGTCCCTATTCACTATCGTTTAATAACAATTAAGTACTTAAAACAATTTAACAGTGAATAATGACTGAAAGTAATGTAAGTAAAACACACAAAGTAATTTTCAACATCATATTCTTATTAGAAATAAATCAAAAGAATACGTTACCCAAGTACTTGCGGAATAGTACTGGGGATTGAAATGACAAGGTTTGGGGTGACTCCTCTCTAAGCTCAGGCTAAGTCTGAGCACAACTCTTAGAACCTACTGAGCTAGCTCAAGGATAAAGTTGTATTTGGAGGAGTGAAAAGTTGGCTTGTGTGTATGTGTGTTTTTACAATTCACAAGCTTAAACTTTTCACTCTTCTTCTTATGTTATTTATACAAGTATGATATTTAACTTTAACCTAGAAGACAAAAACATAGATCACAGTAAACACGAATATTGATGTATTCGATTACTGTTCACCTTTCTATTTATAGTAGGCGGCGAGACTATTTCCTTTGACAGAGAATCGCCGCTTACTATAAATGGAAAGATATGATCTTCATAGATTGAGACTATGTATAAACTGGAAAAACACTTGAGGACTTAGTTTTATCTGGGTAAAAACTTTCCCGCCTAGTCCAGCTCATTCTTCAGTCTTCAAAGCCTTCAGTCTCTTCCTTCATTTGTCATCAGTGTTTAACAGTTGGAGAGGAGTCGTAGGGATTCAGTGAGTTATTGTCATCACTCACTGAAACCACCATCTTCTTCTTGACTTAGTCTTCACCCTTTAAGTTCCGCCTTGCAGAGTGGAGAGGCTCCTTCTTCGCCTCATACTAAGTGTCCTGAAGATGGCTCACTGAGAGGCTATACGCTCAGTGACCTGATTGTGTTTAACGGATTAAACACTTGGGTTATTTTCTATTCAAATCCTAGTTTAAGGGGTTTGGGTATTTACTGAACCCAACAGTTTTGGGTCATGGGTTATGGATCATGGGTATCCAAGTAGATACAATGTATCTACAAGATGCAATGCATCTAGTCCATGGTTCATGGGTTAAAACCATGGGTCATGGATTAAAACTATGGGTTATGGATATTATCCATATATGACTTATGCATGATGTCATGCAATGGGTTATGGGTCAAGCTCCATGGGTATGGGTCATGAACTTTGGGTTGTACCCAACTACATTCAATGTATTTGGTCAATGGGTCAAATACTTAAGTTTCTACCCAATTGTATTACCCATTATAATACATACTAGTTATGTATATATTTACCCAATATGTAAACACTAGTTGTTATACATATGTATTACTAAATCATAAAATCACTTATACTTGTTTTAGTGTTTTATGTGAAAACGTAATTGTGTTAGAAAACTATTGGCTCAAACCATTTATGTATTTTATTTGTCTCGTTAAAATGATTTTACGTTTGTTATCGACAAAACATTAGAAGATCGTAAAATATAAATAAACGTTTTTACGGCTTATTTGTATTAACACTTATTTATATGCTTACCTATCATCATCCAACACACAAATCAAATAGATTGACATAAGTTGATCTAAATAGTTTAAAACAAAGTTTTAATCAGTAAAACTATGCAACCCCCCCCCCTTCTAGTTTTCCACAAACTTGTCAAGAGCTATGTGATGATTTCTCTAAAATCTTGCACGACGAGTTTGAAATGAGTATGATGGGTGAGTTAAAATTCTTTTTAGGAATTCAAATTAAACAACTAGAAGATGACATATTCTTTAACCAATCTGTAACATATTGAATTTCACATACACATTAAACCATAACCATAAGAGGCGTACACAAGAGGTTTTAGAGAGAGAAAGTGAGAGGTTTGGGAACTTCAGTGAGAGAAAGAAAAATCTTATTAAGAGCTCCAACTCTCTACCTTGGGAGGTAGAGAGTATTTATAGTTCTTACAATAAAACGCCACTAGACTGGCTGTGGATCAGGCATACAGTGGGTAAAGACCCGTCCGTCCTCCACGGTGTTACTTAAACTAAATACTACTTAACTTATAATAATCTACGACTACGAGCTTTCTAACGATTACATATACTTGAGGTGACCGACTCTTTAATACATGGATTTAGTAAATCCTAACAATCTCCCCCTAAGGGAGGTCACCTCAAGATCACCTCAAACATACATTGAATACAAACAGATTTTACATAAAGATTGTTCTTGCATTCTTGATGTAGTACTTAGCTCTGAAGCTCGTAGTCATTGATTCTTCATTGATGCATGCTTGGATAATCCAAGTGGAGGTCTTTATCTGATCCACGTGATGATGAGTTTTGAGCTAGCTTTGAGATCATCAGCAATAATACATCTCTAAATCTTCCATTGTGGTGTTGTGACTTATGGACCGACATGCTCACATTCTGGATCATGATATCTTCTCATCTGAGTAGCGGAAGCTTTCGTTGATTCATGATATTGGCAACAGCGTAGCAGAAGCATGGAGTGAAAATATCAGAGTCATTGATGCACTAATCATGATTTCTTTCGAGATGAATATGTTGAGTGAGCATGCGGCTATGGATTGACCGCTTCATTATGATCAGCTGCAAACATAGGGCGTACCAGCATACAACAGTTAGAAATAAATCGCACGAAAGTGTCTTTGATCACTTTCGTTGAATTGAGGTACACGGCCCACGGTTCCCCGTTGATCAGTACAAGTAGTGCCTGTGAACAGGTATAATTCCGAAGAATTTCCTTGACAGGGTTTCGCAGCTGCTCTAGTTGTTCTCAAACCGGATGGTCTCAAAGAAGACAACACGGAGTGAGTGAACCAGCGAATAGAGATTCACTGATTGATGAAAAGTGATTTGAAAAACAATCGTGTATCGCTCAATAGAAATTGTTTTTGCCATACAACGAAGGTTTTAATGAAATTCAATTATCAATCTTAAACACCTTTTGATTTGAAATATTCGTACACGGTCGAAGTGCTAAAGAAAAGAGTTTTTAAGCACAACGACCGGTTTTTCAAAGGTATCCGTCAATCCATAACCTGAACCAGGATTGATTCAATAGATAGAATCTCCCCATTGTTTCTGTTCAGTTGTCACATGGTTGATCTATTGAATAGATCTCACATGCCACCTACCAAGAGCTTGTTTGATGATGGCTCCAGTAGGCTTTCCATCTTCATTGTGAATATGTTTGCATATCACTCGGATGTTCTGGCAATACCACAAGGATAATGCGTAGGACTCAAGATATAATCTCTCTTTCCACATTGAGTGAAACAGAGAGTCTTCATTGAAAGTGTCCTAATGAGATTAATTGATGATCTTGTGGCTTCTAGACTCAATTTGTGCATATTTGGATCCTATTTCGGAGACTAGGGAGAGGGTCTCCTTCTTCAATATCAACAATCTCTAAGAGAAAGTCGATAGATAATGTCGGTTCCCCGTGAGAATGAAACAAGTCCTTTTAAGAGGAACTTGAGTGGTTTGGGAAGTTGAAGTGCAGTGCGTCACTGGGTCCATGACGTCTTGTCTTCAATACCGATGTTACCTTGGTAACCACCAGTAGCATATGAATTGAACCCGGTATCTGCCCTAAGGTTGAATAATTAGAGGGCTATTTGTTTTCACCCTTTTCTCATTCAATTCTTTTTCATTCTTCAACCCCTTCAGTACTTACCGAGACTTCATAGCTAGAGCCTTGTTTGGTTTATTCCAGTACTAGCTCAGTCTCAGTCCGCACAATTCCCATATCTCATTTTTCTCCTTTTTTCAATATACCTAAGGACTTCTACACTATCTAGTGGATTGTCCCTGGGTAGATCCCTCCGGTTCTGGCGGATCATGGGAACAGATACCTAACATCATCATCCTTATATCACCATACGTAAAGTTGGTCGGTCTATTTGGTATTGTTCATCTGCCATTGGAACCAATTGAAAACCATTTGAAAATCAATCCAGATACTTATGATATATTATCAAAGCATTTTGTACCTGAATTGTTTTTGATATTTTTAGAACAAGAGCTCCCCCTCAACATGTGCATCAAGTATTTGAAATCGTTTTGCACACGGAGGCAAGAGAAAGAATTAACTTCTTTGATAACCATTTTCTAAAACATATCAACATCACTTCCCTAATCAAATCAAGTAGATAAAGCATATAAGGGAAGGATGAGGTTTTCATAAACTTGCCCCCCTCAATATGTGCCTTGAGGTTTGAAAGAGTTTTGCACATACAAGAGGGAACCTGCACATTGATATAAATTGATCACGTTTCAAATCTTTGTGGTTTAAGATAGACGCTCCCCCTCAACATGTGCATGGAAAATTTGAAATCGTTTGGCACATGTGGGAAGGAGAGCTTGTACATCCTTATAAAACCATTTGCCAAAATATCAGTTTAAATCCAATTTAAATCACAAATTCTCCCCCGATCACAATTATCAAATCATTTGAGATTTGTGATCTCTGTAGATTTAAATTGATTTTGAAAGCTTTTAAGGAGAATTGTGACTTGATTATGAAAACGTTTTAACTGATAAGGATCGGATTTAGAGACTTTAAACTCCATTGAATAAACATGCATGAATATCTTTTGAAAACAATTGAATGACAAATAACCTTTTAATTTAATTGAAATCATTCTCCCCCTCAATCAATGACAGAAGTTGTTGATTGAGAGATAGAAATTTTGACAAATGTTAAGTCCAGATGATTTCCAAAAATAGAGTCCGAGTTATTTTTCAAAAACAACTAGTTTTCATTAGATAGTAAGGATTAGTTTAAAGAATCAGAGCTTGAGATTTGAAAAACTAGATAAAGCATGGCTCTGTTCTTTCTTTGAAAAGCGGGTTACTGACTGAAATGACAATGAACCATTGTTTCTCTTTCTCCCAAAAATATTTTTGATTTTTTGAATTTTTTTTTTTAATATGAAAATTCGAACAATATCTAAATTCCCTTGTCATTCTTTGAATGACAGCATCAAGACCGTAGATATTATCGAATCGAGAAAAACATGACAAAGAGACAATATTTTTTGAAGATTTTTCGAGATTTTTCAAATTTTTATGGATTTTTGAAAGTTTTATAATTTTCTATTTGCTTTTTGAAGGTTTTCAAATTTTGTATTTTGTTTTTTGAATAAATATTTACAAGGGATAAATTAGTTTAAGAGGATGATGAAATGAGTACCGAGACATCAAAGAAAATCGTCTGAACATGAGCCTTCTCAATTTGAATCTTTGGAAGCTTCCCCCCAAATCGACAATCATCGAATAAAGACCATTTCCCTAAGAAGTAGAGTTGACGACAAAGACGGTCTCATTGAATGAAGCTCAACACCCCGAAGAAGACGAAAAACACCGAAGAAACAAGTTGAAACATGGATCATTGTTGCGGTTATCAAACCCGGAATAAATGATTAAGTTCGAGATCACATGAACTTGTTGTGCATCCTCGATGTACACATTACTCTTCGAGATTGACCAATTGTCTATTCAGGGGAACAATATATCAACACCTTCATTTCACCAAATGCATTCCAGTTATTAAACCAACAAGAGAAGAGACAATGACATCACAATAACAGGTTGAATCACTGATCTTCTCTACGGATGTCAACTCCAGAATAATGATTAAGATCGATCATGTGAATACGTTGTGCGACCCTGATGTACACAAATCTCTCCCCTGATGGTTGCGATAACATCGGAATCATCATTACATTGTGTACATGAAGCACTAACCGGAAGCTCTTTATCATAAATCATATAGAAGATGTCAATCAGCAATATCATCTCACGTTCCAAATATTGTTCTCATATTTCTTCCTACTGAAGGCTGAGTTAACACATACCAAAAGTATCCAGAGACCACTTCCTCCCAAATGGTTGGAATAATACATCCTTCCCCCAAATAGTTGGAATAACACACCACAGGCTATGAGTAAACACTGAGTTTCTCTATGGTTATGACATTTGTCTTTCCCGGGTATTGAAGTATTAGGTTCATCACGTGTACTCGTTGTGTGTTTAGATGTATGTCTCCTTCCCCCTTGCTGGTTTTGATACCTCAGAATCAGAAAAACATAATACACTCATATACTTGAAATAGAGAAGAACACAATTAGCTCAAATATATCTCGTGAGAATCAACTGCTACAGAAACTCTCTCTGACTATCTTTATCAACCCATAATCAACCCATATGAAGACAATTTGAAGTGACCACTGACGAAGAAAACTCGATATACCAAACTTGAAACTGAAGTCGAATTCCCCGCATTTGTATCTTAAGCTTGCAGTTAATGATGGAAGAATGGTGTCGAGAATCTATGCTTCAAGCAAATCTCCAAGTACTCACTACTCAAACAAAGTATGAGACATTACCACCTCTTGAGATTATCCACATCATCATATGCATGTGAAACTGAGTAAAACAACATAACTCCTAATAATGATAGTTAACCAGGTCTTTAACCAACCACCCCGAATGCTGGTAACTAGATAATCCAAGTCTTCAACTCAAAATCTTAAGCCCGAGCAAGTTACTAAATAAGAACACGCCTTTGTTGAACGTCAACTTCAACCTCAAATAAGTGATAAAAGAGTAACTTCTAAGTAATCAACTTGTTTCAAATGTCCAACACGTGAATAAACATACAATCGGATGTACATTGACCCACTGAATGAACCGGAGCAAATGATTCCTCAACATCAATGCATTCTTCCTTAAGGTATACATGTAGAAACTAATCTGGAAGATTCACCAATAATGTTTTTAAGCGGATGAGGAAGTCATTTTCCTTAATGTTCATATGGTTGATTTACAGAGTGCACAATGAGAGGAACAATACTCCGTGAAGATTTGGCAAAGGAATACCAAAGAGCGGATCATTATTCATGAACAATAATCCGTGAAGATTTGGCAAAGAAATACCAAAGAGCGGATCATTATTCAATAGTGCAACTACAACATCATGATAGTCATTATCAACGCCTTGTGAAGTAACTGGAGATAAGGTTTCTTGAGAATTCTGAGAAGTACTTCTTAGATGGTGAACCTGTTGAGTCAGTAGGAACCGGAGCATGAGCTTCAGAAACTAGATGATCAACATTCGTTGGAGATTGAAAGTACTCATCAAACATATCTTTGAAAAACAATGGATCCCAAACAATGAATCCCAGTTATCCTTAGTAGGTGAAGCATTGGGCGTTGAAGGAGAGTCATATGACCATAAATCAAGCATCCGTCAACATGTAGAATATGCACTCTTCTCCCCCTCAAAAATTGCATCCGAAGTTGCCATTTTTAATTTGAACAAGTGAACAAGAATAAACACCAATGAACGTAGATCCACTTGAGGGTTGACAGAGCGTGGGAAAACATGAAGTTTGTTGATGAATAATGTTGATGAGAATGGTCATAAAAATGAAGATTTCTCTTCTTCTGAAGATAAAGCGCACTGAGGCGTACACTTTTCTTTTCTTTGAGGAACGGGGCCTGAAGTGTTATCTGCAGACGCCATAATGATGAAGTACGAGGCCTGAACTGATGTGAGCAGACGTCATAGCCGGTTGAATATAAATGTTGAGTAACTTGAACCCGTGAGTTATGAGATATCAATCCATTTGTAATCCATACTTTAAGCCAGTCCATGTAGTGAAGGATCGAAGTATCTACAACTGAGGAAGGACTACCTGCACTAACATTACAAGCTTGATTGCATATATATTGGTTAGTGACATTAGTATCCAAACCCTTTGAGGTTTCACGGTCAACCTTGATTTTGTCATCAGAAAACAGCTTTCCGGTAGGAATCCACCTAAGTCCAGCATCCTTAAACATTCTACCCGATGGTATCCACTTATGGCAAGGTCTAGGATTGTATGGCTTCTTGTGCATAGTGGAAGACTTATCCATGTTCCTAGTTTCCAAAGATTTAGCAGTTGGTATCCATCTAGGCGAAGTTTTTGGCTTGTTTTGCTTCACAACATGTTGAACCTTAGTCACGTTAGTAGTCTTAGTGGATTGTACCTTAGCATGTGAATAAGGAAAATGTTTCTTATTCGGAAAAGACTCAGAATTTCTAGTTTTGTTTTCAACATGCTTAGCATTCTTATGCACATAACTACTATTAGATGCACGCCAATCCCTAGTCTTTTGAGTGTTCATAGGTAGTGGTTTACAACTACTAGTAGTGCCTTGAAATCTCGTAGAATTCCTCACCCTAGGTCTTGCACCTAAAATTCCGTCTTTTCGAATCTGTGCCTTTTTCCTAGCTTTTTCTAGATAATAGTTCTTCCACAAGTCATTCATATCATATGAATTCTGGGTTTTAATGCTTCGTTTTGACACTGTTTTTGAACTAATCCTAGAGGTGATGGGAGTAAAAGTAGCTGCATGTTGAGGTTTAGAGGAACTAGAAGCATGACTCTTAGGTAACACAGGTGAAGTGACTGGTTTAGACATAACTTGTTTCTCATCAACGTGGGAGGCAAACCGTGTTTTTGAAAATTTTGGTCTTTCGGATATAAACGCAGTAGGCTGCCTAACAACAGGCCGGTTTCTAATGGGATGAGAAACTGGTTTCCCCAAGGTTGATGGTTTTGTAAACTTAGTGTTCACACTTTTCCCTACAGTTTTCCTAAGCTCATTCTTTAAGGCTACAATAGCGAAACTCTTATCCTGAAGTTGAGCTTTGAGTTCATCAATTTTTTCTATCAAAGAGTTTGTTTGTTCCATTGACTTAGTTCTAGCTTCTTTGACAGAGTCACTTAGTTCTATGTGATGCTTTCTCAAAGACTCATTTTCCTTTAGTAATTTAGCCACATAAATTGACAGTTCATTATTTCTTGTTATAATAGCATCAATGTCTTGTGTATTCATGACTAAACTACTTTTCTCATTCAAGACAGAAATACTTTTCTTCAGATTGTAAATGGTTGACTCTTTGTCTTGAAGCTGAGCTTTCAAAGTGTTAATTTCAAAAAGTTCACGTAATTCAGGAAGTTCCGGTTTTTTACATGGTTTGTTAAGTTGAAAACTTTCTTCTTTACTCTGAATCGCGATTTCAAGTGAAATGCAATGTTTTTCAAGATTTGAGAATTTTTTTGAAAGTTCATCAAAAGCCTTCTTATCAACCATATCTTTTGTTTTGAAACACTTAATCTCAGACTCAGCCTTAGTAACAGAACATTTATGAAAGTCATGTTCAGCATCATGATCAGCTTGTTTAAGTACTTTAGCAGATGTACTATGTTGAACAGTAAAGGGTACCTCATTACATGACACCTGCTCAATTTCTGGTCTGATATCTGCATCCACATCATGTGTAACAAGAGTCACTGGACCGCTGGATGTGTCAAGCTTATCAATCTCTGAGCCTCTGTATTCAGTGCCAACTGATCCATCATCTGGTGCTTTACCCGACTCAACATTATATGTTGACTCTGACATTCTGCATTCAGCAACACCCGATTCTTCAACAGATACATTACCCAACTTATCACAACTATCTCTCTGTTGCACCGGATACTCATCTACTTTTTCATCTGTCTGAGTAACTTCCTCAATATACTTCTCCACATTATCCATGAGATGGATAAGTGTCTCTATGAACACGCTAATTTCCATTCCAGTGTGTTTCTTGAAAGACACTTAGTCATGTCTTGATCATAATCTGATGTAAATTCCCCTCTGATGAATGACTAAAATAGTTTGTGGATCACCTGAAGTGCAGCACTGGAACTATCCTTTTGAACCTTTTCTTTAACAAGTTGTTGTTCCAATTGTTCTAAGTTCAACAACAAGTTTCTAGTCAGTGTTGATAAGTCCTGATGGAAGAGGGCAATACATGTTCGTTCCATTGTTATGGATAGAAGTAACATGATGTGAGAGTGAAGTTGTTGATAAGGTTCAATGTTACTTTCCTTTAGCATGGCATTTTGTAGCATTTGTGACAACTCGCAATTTCAGGTCATTTCTCAACACAATTCATGCCTTACAATTTCCACATTTATCGTAAACTAGGTTTACGTGTTTCAAATTCGCGTAACCTTTAAGGTTTAGCGGCGAATCCATGATCATATCATCACGAACATTTCATATGGACTAAGATTAGTCTTCATTTCATTGACATCATTTGCATCATGATAGTTCATTCATGACATTGCATTTCACATTTAACGCGTAATTTTTATATATTAAATAAACGTTATCGCGTGAGTTATTATTTTGAATATTTAATCCGTTACTTTCAAAAATGATCCCGATGTATTTTTAAACTTACATTTAGTTTATAAAAACTATATTTTTAGTTTACCTAGTGCTTTAAATTTATTTGGTATATAAATCGTTAAAGTTATATTATTACGACGTTTTTCTTAAAAACTACTCGATAATTATTTTATCACTCAAATTTTACAAGGAATGTATTTTTACAATTTTTATAATATAATTATACTCTATTTTGATCTATTAACAATTACTTTTACCTAAAAAAAATTTCCATTTACTTTACAAGTTACATTTAACTATACAATTTCACTTACACCTTTTATTACAAATACATACTTATACATTTTATAAAAAAAAAAAAACAAAATATCTTTACATCCCTCCCCCCTTGGCCGACCAAGGGGGAGGGTAGTAATAAATTGAGCATGGTCTTTGATTGTATATTATTACACTCATACATAAAAGTCTTATTTATACATTTTCTCATTCATTCTCTCATAATTCTACAAGTGTTAGAAAACATTTCCTCTCTTTGTTTTTCTTCATCATAACCGGCCTTCAAGAGGGTTTTCAAGGGATCAAAAATTTTGCTAGTCCAAGTGTTTTAACAATCTAGATAATACTCTTTATAAGGTTTTGAAATAAAAACCAAGAGTGTTTAGGTTTAACCTTGTTCTTTGCACCTCATCATATTAACTTGTAAGCATATCATTTATATTTTTCATATCTCCTTTTTATTTCATAAGTATCTCTTCATTTTTGGAGCAAGCATGCATGATTTGTGTTGTTTATACCATTTTTACATGATTTTTAGAAATATATATATATAAGGTCATCCTATAATTATCCCCTTGGTATACTTTGGTCTTGATGATGTTTAGGAACCCATGACACCCTAAGAAGGTGTATGGTAGGATTATACTAGCTTTGGAGTTGATTTGAAGGGATTAGAATAGGTTTAGTACGAGAAAAACTATTTTCGATACGTATAAAATATGTTCTGTCCTTGTTTTGATTTTCTGGAAAATCCGACTGTAGTCACGACTTTTTGGCCTTGATATTTAGAAAATATACTTTAAAACGAATCCGTGGCCGCTTGAACGGATAAAAACGGAGTTATAACGAAGAAGTTATGAATTTTTAAAGTTTGACGACGAAATATATAATTTTCAGAAATTTCAGCAACATGTTTTTACTTTCTTCGAGTCAAAAACGAGCCTTAAGCTTTACAAATTATTTCGACTTGTCAAAAATATGTTAGTATACTTTGATACGAAGCTAAGGACGTATTATACATAGAAAACGGATTTGAAACGACGAAGATATGCACGTTTTCATAAAATTTCCGTAACTATTATTTTCTGAAAAACTATATTATTTTTACGAGATAAGTATTACGGTAACTAAAACGACCATGTTAGCGGCTGTTTTTATCAATGATGTGGAACTTTTTGAAACGAAATGTCTTCTAATAAAATCAAGATCACCAAACATATTTTTCAAAACGACCAACCGTTTGTATAGCGGAGTTTTAATAAATTATTTACGGATGCTTAAAATTGGCCGAAACTCATTTTTAACCAATATTTTAGCCAAAATCACTATCTTTAACCCTTATTATTTTTATGTTCGAGACCTTTATGTCGAAAACTCATGAACTGAAACTTCTAGATTTTGATACAAACTTTCCAAAACCGTCGAGTTCGTTTCCTAACGCTCGACGTACACCATTTTACGACTAGTTATTCGGAGCCATTTTTGTCACTTTCACGAAATTTCCGACGACATTGTTTTTCGACGAAAAGTTGAAATTTCACCATAAATCATTACGAAACCATTGTAGGATGACATTTTGACGTAAATACTTATAAAGTGATTTAAGAATGGTCAAGACGTCAAAAGAGTATTTTTCGACGATAAGTATTATTTTTCAAAACTCGCAAATGGTATAAATAACATACGAAATGCATGCATAACATTACATTGCAACTCATTACATATCATATCATTCGTAATAGGTCCAGATTAAGGCTTTCCGATATACCTCAGTGTACTCACTCTTGTCATCACACCAGTTTACCAAGTGAGTTTTCATAGCCCCGTTTTACAAGTTTTTACATTATTTCAAACCTACGGGGGAGAATACATTGCACAACATTTTTATTACGATACCAAGTATGTTAAATTCATTTACATTGCTTAAGTTACTGCATTTGCCAATTGAAAGTCCCCATTACCTGAACATGAACCGTTAATCTTAGAAGCGAGGGTGAGTGGATAGATCTATCGAGGGTGACGCCTCCATCCGGGTTGGTGAATCCCAACTAGTAATACGGATGCATTTCATTTAATAACATTATTGAGTTCTCTGGCAAACACTCTTTTGGGGCCTACATTATGAACAGTCTCGTTTCGGTGTCATGGGCTTAAAGCAATTGTAACATTTTTACGTGACATAATTGTCATGCCTGTAACATTTTTACGTGACATGATTGTCATGCCTGATCTATACTTGTGTAGTCGTATAAAACATTTACATAAACCTATGATTTCTCACCAACATTATTGTTGACCGTTTTAGCAATGTATTTTCAGGTAACTAAGGCATTATCATCATGGCATGGTTAAGGAACCACCTTTTGAGTCGCGGCGTCGACTTACATCATTGTACATTATGGCACTTTCTTTCAAAACCATCGTTTGGACTTGTATTATATTTATATTTCCGCAAACCTTGTAAACTTTTGGGACCCTTGTTGTAACTCTGATTATTTTATTAAATCAAACGATGTATTTTCTAAACGACACTTTAGGTCGTTCAATATAACTGTGATTGTGATGCTATGACAGTCAATCCCCAGGAATTCCATTCCGCTGCAAAACAGGTAATTTGGGGGTGTGACAGATTGGCATCAGAGCTTCAGTTATAGAGAACTAGGTTGCATCATTGACCCTAGACTATAACTACATTATCATAGCATCTCATCATTTCATCATAAGTGCATGTTCACTTTACATGCGGTTTATACGTACATTTTTCGAGTTATTTACTTTCATTTCATATCGATTGTCACATGGATGCCTTTAAATGCCCATTCCATTATTCTTTCTTCATACTCTAATGTGGAGAATTCCTTGTCATTCCCTATCACAATTTTCACATCAATCGACTCATCACCGAAAACGTCGAATACCGAGATAAACCTTTAAATAGGGCGAAGTCATTCTCACTCCTTTGTTTCACCACTAACATGTTGAGTTACACGTTATTCACACACTAAGTCACTAAACCATTATACATTTGAAACATTTACAACACCTCATAACCCATCTTTTCGGAAACCGTCGATCATTTTGAAAAATAACCTCAAACGTATCATTTCTTATCACCTCTCTTTAGAGCGCATATTTTTAACATAGGATTTGACTACGTCTCATTTTCCTTTTATTTTGAAGAGTTATGGCGTCGAAGAAAGCTGCACCAGAAATGACACTAGCTGCTATCCAAAAGTATGTAGATGATTGTATAGCCGAGGCACTAAGGAAAGAACGAGCAACAATAGCTGCTGTTACCGAGGCCACAACTGCTGCTGAAACTGCTAGACTTGCTTACATCAAAAGATTTCAAGAGTTGGCTGTTCTTTGCCCAGCTATGGTTTTGGACAATGAGAAACTATTGGAGAATTTCATTGGAGGATTTCCACAAAGTATCCAAGGAGACGTAACTCCTTTCGATCCACAAAGAATTGAAGAATCTACCCGTATTACTCAAGTACTCATGGCACAAGTAGTAAAGAGAGGCAATATCACCAACACCAACCGTAACAACAACCCCAACAACCGCACCAACTACCACAATAACCAAAACAATAACAACAACGATGATAACCAAATCAACAATAACAAAAGGAAATGGGAAAATGACCAAGGAGGTTATAATAACAACAACCAAAACCGTAACACTAACCATCACCAACAACAGAATAGAAGACAAGAAGCCGCCAGGGTTTATGTTGCTGCACCAACAAAGGAAAGAACTTATACTGGAAACTTACCACGATGTCATCAATGCACGCTACATCATGATGGTCCATGTGGTATATGCTTTATCTGTCAAAAAGTGGGACACCTTGCTAAGGACTGCAAAGGAAAAGGATATGTTGGAACTCAACCACTATGTAATCGATGTAATTTCCATCACTCGGGTCTTTGCCCTGCCAAGTGCCGCGAATGCCGAAAACCGGGACATCTAGCCAGGGATTGTAAAGGTAAAGCCATAGTCACGTGCTTCGGATGTGGGGAACAGGGACACTATCGGAATCAATGTCCTCAAAACCAAGGTCAACAAGTTGAAGGTGCTCATAGGAATGCATACATGTTAGGTGGAGGAGAAGCTCGTCAAGGTACCAACGACGCGGAAGACTAAAGAAGTTTGGAACTAACAGCCTTATTTCTCCTTATGTACTATGTCGTACTAAGTTTATGTCTTTCATCGTATTCGAATCTTTATAACTTAAGATGTACTACTTTTGATAAACCACTCGTTGTAAAATATTCTCATCTATCGTACTTATTTTCTTTCCGATTTGTTATTACTTTCGAGAATTTTACTTCTTTCTACTTTATCGACCATTTTAACGTCACGGTTTAAATCCTTGTAAACATTGAGAGTTATAGCAACTAAACCGAATGTCACGTCATCGTTCCTTAATTATACATAGCCTAGCTAACTATGTCTAATTCTGGAGGGATCACGTTATGTTGGGAGCGGTTATTTATAAATCTTAGTGCAAGCAAAATTTTCACATGTTCCAATTCAAAGTGTTACTTATAAGAGATTCATCCGATATTTTCTTTACTATGATGTTTTATACACTCTCAATCATCGACAACCGTAACGACACTTCTCCATGTTTTCTCTCCTCGTTATTCATCACAAACTCAAAAATTCGATAGACTAACACGAACTGAATTCAGGGACTGAATTCCTTTTTGGTTGGGCGAATGTGACACCTCGCAATTTCAGGTCATTTCTCAAAACAATTCATGCCTTACAATTTCCACATTTATCGTAAACTAGGTTTACGTGTTTCAAATTCGCGTAACCTTTAAGGTTTAGCGGCGAATCCATGATCATATCATCACGAACATTTCATATGGACTAAGATTAGTCTACATTTCATTGACATCATTTGCATCATGATAGTTCATTCATGACATTGCATTTCACATTTAACGCGTAATTTTTATATATTAAATAAACGTTATCGCGTGAGTTATTATTTTGAATATTTAATCCGTTACTTTCAAAAATGATCCCGATGTATTTTTAAACTTACATTTAGTTTATAAAAACTATATTTTTAGTTTACCTAGTGCTTTAAATTTATTTGGTATATAAATCGTTAAAGTTATATTATTACGACGTTTTTCATAAAAACTACTCGATAATTATTTTATCACTCAAATTTTACAAGGAATGTATTTTTACAATTTTTATAATATCATTATACTCTATTTTGATCTATTAACAATTACGTTTACCTAAAAAAAATTTCCATTTACTTTACAAGTTACATTTAACTATACAATTTCACTTACACCTTTTATTACAAATACATACTTATACATTTTATAAAAAAAAAAAAAAAAAACAAAATATCTTTACATCCCTCCCCCCTTGGCCGACCAAGGGGGAGGGTAGTAATAAATTGAGCATGGTCTTTGATTGTATATTATTACACTCATACATAAAAGTCTTATTTATACATTTTCTCATTCATTCTCTCATAATTCTACAAGTGTTAGAAAACATTTCCTCTCTTTGTTTTTCTTCATCATAACCGGCCTTCAAGAGGGTTTTCAAGGGATCAAAAATTTTGCTAGTCCAAGTGTTTTAACAATCTAGATAATACTCTTTATAAGGTTTTGAAATAAAAACCAAGAGTGTTTAGGTTTAACCTTGTTCTTTGCACCTCATCATATTAACTTGTAAGCATATCATTTATATTTTTCATATCTCCTTTTCATTTCATAAGTATCTCTTCATTTTTGGAGCAAGCATGCATGATTTGTGTTGTTTATACCATTTTTACATGATTTTTAGAAATATATATATATAAGGTCATCCTATAATTATCCCCTTGGTATACTTTGGTCTTGATGATGTTTAGGAACCCATGACACCCTAAGAAGGTGTATGGTAGGATTATACTAGCTTTGGAGTTGATTTGAAGGGATTAGAATAGGTTTAGTACGAGAAAAACTATTTTCGATACGTATAAAATATGTTCTGTCCTTGTTTTGATTTTCTGGAAAATCCGACTGTAGTCACGACTTTTTGGCTTTGATATTTAGAAAATATACTTTAAAACGAATCCGTGGCCGCTTGAACGGATAAAAACGGAGTTATAACGAAGAAGTTATGAATTTTTAAAGTTTGACGACGAAATATATAATTTTCAGAAATTTCAGCAACATGTTTTTACTTTGTTCGAGTCAAAAACGAGCCTTAAGCTTTACAAATTATTTCGACTTGTCAAAAATATATTAGTATACTTTGATACGAAGCTAAGGACGTATTATACGTAGAAAACGGATTTGAAACGACGAAGATATGCACGTTTTCATAAAATTTCCGTAACTATTATTTTCTGAAAAACTATATTATTTTTACGAGATAAGTATTACGGTAACTAAAACGACCATGTTAGCGGCTGTTTTTATCAATGATGTGGAACTTTTTGAAACGAAATGTCTTCTAATAAAATCAAGATCACCAAACATATTTTTCAAAACGACCAACCGTTTGTATAGCGGAGTTTTAATAAATTATTTACGGATGCTTAAAATTGGCCGAAACTCATTTTTAACCAACATTTTAGCCAAAATCACTATCTTTAACCCTTATTATTTTTATGTTCGAGACCTTTATGTCGAAAACTCATGAACTGAAACTTCTAGATTTTGATACAAACTTTCCAAAACCGTCGAGTTCGTTTACTAACGCTCGACGTACACCATTTTACGACTAGTTATTCAGAGCCATTTTTGTCACTTTCACGAAATTTCCGACGACATTGTTTTTCGACGAAAAGTTGAAATTTCACCATAAATCATTACGAAACCATTGTAGGATGACATTTTGACGTAAATACTTATAAAGTGATTTAAGAATGGTCAAGACGTCAAAAGAGTATTTTTCGACGATAAGTATTATTTTTCAAAACTCGCAAATGGTATAAATAACATACGAAATGCATGCATAACATTACATTGCAACTCATTACATATCATATCATTCGTAATAGGTCCAGATTAAGGCTTTCCGATATACCTCAGTGTACTCACTCTTGTCATCACACCAGTTTACCAAGTGAGTTTTCATAGCCCCGTTTTACAAGTTTTTACATTATTTCAAACCTACGGGGGAGAATACATTGCACAACATTTTTATTACGATACCAAGTATGTTAAATTCATTTACATTGCTTAAGTTACCGCATTTGCCAATTGAAAGTCCCCATTACCTGAACATGAACCGTTAATCTTAGAAGCGAGGGTGAGTGGATAGATCTATCGAGGGTGACGCCTCCATCCGGGTTGGTGAATCCCAACTAGTAATACGGATGCATTTCATTTAATAACATTATTGAGTTGTCTGGCAAACACTCTTTTGGGGCCTACATTATGAACAGTCTCGTTTCGGTGTCATGGGCTTAAAGCAATTGTAACATTTTTACGTGACATAATTGTCATGCCTGTAACATTTTTACGTGACATGATTGTCATGCCTGATCTATACTTGTGTAGTCGTATAAAACATTTACATAAACCTATGATTTCTCACCAACATTATTGTTGACCGTTTTAGCAATGTATTTTCAGGTAACTAAGGCATTATCATCATGGCATGGTTAAGGAACCACCTTTTGAGTCGCGGCGTCGACTTACATCATTGTACATTATGGCACTTTCTTTCAAAACCATCGTTTGGACTTGTATTATATTTATATTTCCGCAAACCTTGTAAACTTTTGGGACCCTTGTTGTAACTCTGATTATTTTATTAAATCAAACGATGTATTTTCTAAACGACACTTTAGGTCGTTCAATATAACTGTGATTGTGATGCTATGACAGTCAATCCCCAGGAATTCCATTCCGCTGCAAAACAGGTAATTTGGGGGTGTGACAGCATTGACTGGTGCATTTCTGTCTTTTCAGAGTCTGAACCCGGAGATATCACATCCTCATTGATTGATTCAATCATCTTTAATCGTTCAGTGTAGCATACATTATCATTGTTGTCCACATCATCATACAATTTAAGCACTTCTGAAATCACTGGGTCAGTAGAATAAGACATGATGTGGTAGTATGCACGAGATTTTACAAGTCTATGATTTAAACTGAGAAATAGAATCTTTCGCGGGATTTTACTAAATCAAGAAGAAACCGTGATACAATGACCAATAGAACGAGTTAAGATAACTGATGGACCCACACAATGATAGAGGATTATGTGTTAGGAGTGATGATTGTTTGAAGGATTAGCTGAAGTGTTATTTGGTTGTGAATTGGTTTTGTTAATGCACGTTTTTACGGTGAAATTTAGGTCTAAAAACTTGAAAGCTCAATAACTCCCTTTCGGAGGGGATTTGGGCCTCGAAAAATTTGTTTCATGACTTCGTGGTGAAACCTCACAATATTCAGGCTGTTCCGATCGTTTTGACAGGTATTTCGCTGAAGACGGAGTTACGGATCAAAAGTTATGGCCGTTTGAAGTTTTGACGTAAAAAGTCAACTTTGGTCAAACCTCTTCTTCGTAAAAATCAACCAAGTCGCTATAACCCTTGAACCAAGTCGCTAAGTCACCAATTCGCTAAGTACCAAGTCGCTAAGCACCAAGTCGCTAAGCACCAAGTCGCTAAACAGCCAAGTCGCTAAAGAGCAACTCGCTAAGTATCCAAGTCGCTAAAGAGCAACTCGCTAAGTATCCAAGTCGCTAAGACACAGTCAAGTTGCTAAAGAACAACTCGCTAAGATCCAAGTCGCTAGTAACAAGTCGCTAACAATTTACACTACAACTCGCTAACACTTTCTGAAGCAAGTCGCTACCCTCACTAAGTCGCTAGCCGTAGTGGGGAATCCACTAACTTGTACTATTTGTCGGCTTGTCTCAATAGACAAGCCGCTAGGCTCAAGTCGCTAACAACTAACACTGTAACTCGCTAACTTTTACTAAAGCAAGTCGCTACGATGAAAAACACAACGAGAACCAAGTCGCTACCAAGAAAAACTTCAAAAACACACTTTTCAATCCAAAACAAGTCCAACCACAGTCATTCAAGCTTACTAAATCAACACCCAAGCACATACAATGATTCTAAACACAAAAGTACACCCAAAATTAAAACTTTAACACAAGAAGTGATCCAAATGATGCAAAAACCACTAAACTTTCTCAAACTCAAAAACCATCTAAAAACCACTAGAAATCCAAGGATATGTAAGAGATGATCAAACCATGGCGCTCTGATACCATTTGTAACATATTGGATTTTACATACACATTAAACCATAACCATAAGAGGCGTACACAAGAGGTTTTAGAGAGATAAAGTTAGAGGTTTGGGAACTTTAGTGAGAGAAAGAGAAATCTTATTATGAGCTCCAACTCTCTACCTTAGGAGGTAGAGAGTATTTATAGTTCTTACATAAATCGCCACCTATCGGGGTGTGGATCAGGCATACAGTGGGTAAAGACCCGTCCATCCTCCACGGTGTTACTTAAACTAAATACTACATAACTTATAATAATCTACGACTACGAGCTTTCTAACGATTACATATACTTGAGGTGACCGACTCTTTATAATCTGGATTTACTAAATCCTAACAATCTCCCCCTAAGGGAGGTCACCTCAAACACACATTTAAACATACATTGAATACAAACAGATATTACATTAAAAATTGTTCTTGCATTCTTGATGTAGTACTATGCTCCAAAGCTCGTAGTCATTGATTCTTCTCATTGCATGATTGGTTAATCCAAGTGGAGGTCCTTTTACTGATCCACGTGATATTAATTTTGAGCCAGCTTTTGAGATCATCAGCTAACAAAAAATCTCTGAGACATCCATTATGGTGTTGGTATTATGTGATGTCGTGACATACGGACCGACATGCTCACATTCTGGATCATGATATATTCCCATCAGAGTAGCGGAAGCTTTCGTTGATTCATGATATTGGCAGCAGCGTAGCAGAAGCATGGAGTGAAAATATCATGGTCATTGATGCACTAATCATGATTTCTTTTGAGATGAATATGTTGAGTGAGCATGCGGCTATGGATTGACCGCTTCATTCTGATCAGCTGCAAACGTAGGGCGTACCTGCATACAACAGTTAGCAATAAATCGCACGAAAGTGTCTTTGATCACTTTCGTTGAATTGAGGTACACGGCCCACGATTCCCCGTTGATCAGTACATGTACTGCCTGTGATCAGGTATAACTCCGAAGAATTTCCTTGACAGGGTTTCGCAGCTGCTCTAGTTGTTCTCAAACCGGAACGTCTCAAAGAAGACAACACGGAGTGAGTGAACCAGCGAATAGAGATTCACTGATTGATGAAAAGAGATTTGAAAAACAATCGTGTATCGCTCAATAGAAATTGTTTTTGCAATACAACGAAGGTTTTAATGAAAATCAATTATCAATCATAAAACACCTTTTGATTTGAAATATTCGTACACGGTCGATGTGCTAAAGAAAAGAGTTTTTAAGCACAACGACCGGTTTTTCAAAGGTATCCGTCAATCCATAACCTGAACCAGGATTGATTTAAAAGATTGAATCGCCCCATTGTTTCTGTTCAGTTGTCACATGGTTGATCTATTGAATAGATCTCACATGCCACCTACCAGGAGCTTGTTTGATGTTGGCTCCAGAAGGCTTTCCATCTTCATTGTGAATATGTTTGCATATCACTCGGATGTTCTGGCAATACCACAAGGATAATGCGTAGGACTCAAAATATAATCTCTCTTTCCACATTGTGTGAAACAGAGAGCTTTCATTGAAAGTTTCCTAATGAGATTTATTGATGATCTCGTGGCTCTAGACTCAATTTGTGCATATTTGGATCCTATATCGGAGACTAGGGAGAGGGTTTCCTTCTTTAATATCAAAAATCTCTAAGAGAAAGTCGATAGATAATGTCGGTTCCCCGTGAGAATGAAACAAGTCCTTTTAAGAGGAACTTGAGTGGTTTGGGAAGGTGAAGTGCAGTGCGTCACTGGGTCCATGATGTCTTGTCTTCAATACCGATGTTACCTTGGTAACCACCAGTAGCATATGAATTGAACCCGGTATCTACCCTAAGGTTGAATAATTGGAGGGCTATTTGTTTTCACCCTTTTCTCATTCAATTCTTTTTCATTCTTCAACCCCTTCAGTGCTTACCGAGACTTCATAGCTAGAACCTTGTTGGGTTTATTCCAGTACTAGCTCTATCTCAGTCCGCACTCTTCCCATATTCTCATTTTTCTCCTTTTTTCAATATACCTAAGGACTCTACACTATCTAGTGGATTGTCCCTGGGTAGATCCCTCCGGTTCTGGCGGATCATGGGAACAGATACCTAACATCATCATCCTTATATCACCATACGTAAAGTTGGTCGGTCTATTTGGTATTGTTCATCTGCCATTGGAACCAATTGAAAACCATTTGAAAATTAATCCAGATACTTATGATATATTATCAAAGCATTTTGTACCTGAATTGTTTTTGATATTTTTAGAACAAGAGCTCCCCCTCAACATGTGCATCAAGTATTTGAAATCGTTTTGCACACAGAGGCAAGAGAAAGAATTAACTTCTTTGATAAGTATTTTCTAAAAGATATCAACATCACTTCCCTAATCAAATCAAGTAGATAAAGCATATAAGGGAAGTATGAGGTTTTCATAAACATGCTCCCCCTCAATATGTGCCTTGAGGTTTGAAAGAGTTTTGCACATACAAGAGGGAACTTGCACATTGATAAAAATTGATCACGTTTCAGATCTTTGTGGTTTAAGATAGATGCTCCCCCTCAACATGTGCATGGAAAATTTGAAATCGTTTGGCACATGTGGGAAGGAGAGCTTGTACATCCTTATATTTGATAACACTAAATATAGAAGAATAATCGATAACCTACTTTATCTCATGACTAGTAGACCCGACATTATGTTTAGTGTTTTTCTATGTGCTCGCTTTCAAGAAGATCAAAAAACATCACACCTAGAAGCCTTTAAACGAATATTTAGATACATTAAAGGCACTACATGTTTAGGATTATGGTATCCCAAAGGAACGGTTGTGGAAACCACAGTGTATGCCGACTCAGACCATGCCGGTGACTATGTCGATAGAAAGAGTACAAGTGGTATTTGTACTTTTGTTGGACAATGTCTCACCTCATGGTTCGCAAAGAAGCAAACGACCCTCGCTATCTTAACTACCGAAGCCGAGTACGTCTCAGCTGGAAAGGCATGTCAACAAGCTCTTTGGATGAAGCAAGCTCTCGCGGACTAAGAAATTCAACTCAATGACATCTCTATACTTTGTGACAACAAAGAATCCATTGATCTCAGCAAAAATCCTGTCCAACATGCCCGGATGAAACATATAGAAATTCGCCATCACTTCCTTCGTGACAATGTTCAAAAAGGAAACATCTCAATCGAGAAAGTCTCCTCCGAGGATAACATTGCCGACATCCTAACTAAACCTCTTAAACGAGAACCATTTAATCTTTTTAGACTTGGTTTAGGATTAATGGAACCAAACACAGAATAAAAAACATAGCTTAAAACTTAGAATGACCAAACACAACAAAATTAGCAAATTACTGCTACTGTTCCCACGGAACCAAACGACTACAAAGACGGAACCATTTATTTGGTTCCGTCTAGTCCGTGGCTTCTTCAGTAGCAAAACTTTGAAACTACAAAACACTTTCTTCTTCACACCCCACATAACCAAACGACCTACAAGCACACCTAACTCATAATTAAGGCTTCTTCTTTAACTAATCACAGCCAAAATCATCATTGTAAGTATCCTAACTACCTTACTTCTCTTAATTCTGAGTCTAGGGTTCTAATTTATGCACAAAACCAAAACATGGATATTATGCATATTCTTGCACAAATCATGAACTAAATGTGTTAAATTACATAACTAATCATGTTTCCCTTAGTTAGGAGTTACATATCATAAGGCATTATCATAATTAATTAAAAACCCCATGTCAAAATTTTGAAAAATTTCTCACTTGTAGGAAAAACAATTTCTCATTGTTCATACAAATAAAAATGTTATTTTCATTACTTGCATAATGTCTCTTGAATACTAAAGGTAATGCATAACTAATATGCATTCTCGGGTATATTCAAACGATGCCACATTGAATTAGGAGCATTTGGGTTATCTCTTGCATTTTTGCGAAACACTACTAATAAAAACTACTTTATGCATAAAAATGAGTCGAGATAACCACAACTCCACATTGTTTGCATATAGGCACACACTGGAACAAAATGTTAATTTAGTTGTCGTTTTTACTAAAACATGACACTTTTTGCTCCTAGGAACAAACATGCCTCCCGTTAAGTACTACGATCACAAAGACACCCTTGGCTACATCCCACAACACCACAAAACTAAGGGTCTTAGCAAAGACCAAGTTGAGGTTTTCAAAGGTCTAGAGAAACGCTAATTTCATTAGGGTAGGAAAATTCACCCATCCTTTTTCGAGGGAACAAACCTTCGTCAAGAACTAGCCACCATTTACTTTGATGGTCTCCTAGACATTGACGAACCAATTTGCCCTAGATTTGTCCTTGAGTTCTATGCTAGCGTAATTCTTGTGACAAATGATGATGGTCTTATGTCTCTAAGCTTCAAAGTCAACCAAATTGATTTAACATTCCCCTCACTAATTTCGCCCAAGTGCTAGAAATTCCTTGTGTTGAAACTTGTCTTTACTCGGATAAATGGTCACTCACAATTCTTGACTTAATTCATGATCGTTCCCCTCCTTACCAAACTCCCTTGGTCGACAAAGATGTCATCCGTGAGCACCTCTTTTTTGATAGGGTAGCACCAACACGTGTCACTAGAGCCGGAAAGGAAATCAACCGAGATCCATATGGAATGAAACTCAATGAGCTTAAGCCTCAATTCAAGAAATGGGAAGAACTTCTTAGAGCCAATGTCATAAGCACCATAGGAAACCGTGACCATATCAATGCTTGCCTTTGCTACATGCTCAATAACTTGTCCACCCGTCAACCATTCAACTTAGCATACTACATTGCTAGGAGGATGGCCGACATTCCCACTCAAGGCACCGTTGCTCATGGTTTTTTTGATGATCGTATTGGAGCCGGTGGTGGAGAGGTGACTACTGGTGTTTTAGTAGGTGTTGGAGTGGTGATGATAATGGATGATTTTGTTGAGTTGGAGTACTTAGAGTGAGAAAGTTTTCATCTCTTATTGGAGATGAAATGTTTAGTGGTGATGTTTCGGAGGAGGAACTTAGGTTGACAAAGCAACAAGGTCTTACACTTATTCTTGCGGTTTTCTTGAGAGGTTTGGTTGATGGTGATGATGTAGATGACTTTGTCATTTATGATTAAGCTTATATTAAGAGAATAAGGTAGAAATTGTTGAGGTGTGAAGATGATAATCTTTGATGTGTTAATTTATAGGATCATGAGATTATGTAAAATTGTGTTTGATTTGATGTTAAGCCATACAAGTGAAGTGGTTCCTAATGATTTGGAAGAGTTTAAATGCATGTCAAATATCCATAAGTTAATCCATACAAGAAGTGTTGAGTAAAATGAGCAAGATATGCAATAAATGGGCTTCAATCAT
Source organism: Chrysanthemum seticuspe (assembly GCA_019973895.1). NCBI lineage: Eukaryota > Viridiplantae > Streptophyta > Magnoliopsida > Asterales > Asteraceae > Chrysanthemum > Chrysanthemum seticuspe. The sequence continues at coordinate 200,023,310 of BPTQ01000009.1, read as the reverse complement.
TGCAAAATCTTGAAGATCAGATCATCCACGGATTTCAAGGAACCCAAAAAATGGTTCCTTCCTTTATAGAAAAGGGTTCCTTGGGTGGATTTTGAGAATTTTTGAATTTTGGTGGGAAATGGATATCCTATTGGTCTAAGTAAGTTAAACTAGTCCTAATATAAATGAAAAGCAGGAAAACATATCCTAAAATCAAATTTCGGTAAATTAGATTGCGGGATTTAGTAAAATTCAACAACTTACCTGCAGTGTCCCACGACACCAAAAATTTACACGAACGGAACCCAAATTTTGGTTCCGTCTGGTCTGGCAGTAAGAATTTGGCGGCACCAAATTTTATAACGTACGAAACCAAATTTTTGGGTCCGTCAAATCCGTGATGTGCAGAATTGTTCACAAAGGCGTTTTTTAACCCTCGAAGACTTTTCCGAATCCTGAAATTTTTCTTAAAACATACGGAGATAATTATTTCTAGTTAGGAACAAGCAATAACACACATATAAACACACGGGAGCATGTATTTCCAATAAGGCCTAGTGATTTTCACTAAAAAGTGAAAACGGTGAAAATTTGATAACATCCGAATGTTATCCCCATGCATGACAAAGTTAGTTCACATTATTGTTTTATGTTTCGTTATCATCCTAGAAAGTGAAACCACATAAATTACATCATACATCATTGTTTTTGTCCTTGTATCAAACACTCCTTAAAACCTCCTTCACTTGTCCAACTTCTTGTTAATCTTGGAAAGCATCCTTCCAAGACACTTGAACATACCCTTCATTTGCTTGAATTCCTCCGAAGGGTTCTCAATCTCTGGAAGTGAGGCGTAGTACTCGTGAGGTTGAAGCCTAGAGTTGGGGAGTCCGTCTTCCGAGCTATTTGACGATGAAGTTGAAGGAGTAGGAGGTTGTGGCCGTTTTCCTTTGGTCTTAGTCTTGGATACCCTTTCATCACTCAATCGCACAAAGATGTGAGGGATAAGAGGATAGTCAAGTTTTACCCCTCTAAGACTTGGAGGAATGGGTGCAAATGCTCTAAAGAAACGGGTAAAGAGCATCCCGTAGAGGTGAAACTGGTTCTACTCTAGTTGCGCGAGTGTTCATACAACTACCTAGAGAATCCAGGCAATATTCAATCACACGAGCAAATAAAGAAAGCAGTTTTCAGAAAGAAAAGACGAACCGGGTTGGTTGCGAAAGGCAACCGATCGGTTGGAAACGTTTTTGGTCTGGGTTTGGGCCGTTACCGGATCGGTTTGATGGACGAACGATCGGTTAGAAATCTCGTAAATATATATATATATATATATATATATATATATATTTGGAATGGATCGACTGACGTGGATTTTTAAAACTTGTTGAAACACAATCAAAATCCCCGGCAGCTGCGCCAAAAACTTGATGTGCTACGTGTGTACAAGTTTTAAATTTATAAAGGGTTTTTCTTTAAGCACACAATAAGTACACCAAAAGTACACAGGGATCCACATAAAAGTACACATGTCTGTACCTTTATGTGAATCCCTGTGTACTTTTACGTGGGCCCCTCTATACTATTGTGTGCTTAACTTGTGCCCCTAGGGCACAAGTTATAAAAACCCATTTATAAAAGATGATTTACCAATTCTACCAATAACACATACGAGGAAGTTCACTCGTCCGTTATATCAAGATTGTGATGGTAAGTTGTTAGGATTTAGTAAATCCAGTACTTAAAGTGTCGGTCACCTCAAGTATGTATACTCGTTAGAAAGCTCGTAGTCGTAGTTATTCAGTGTTAGTATTTAGATTACTTTGTAACACCGTGGAGGACGGACGGGTCTTTACCCACTGTATGCCTGATCCACAGCCTAAAGTAGGCGTCTATGCTTGTACCCTATAAATACCCTTTGCCCTCCAAGGCAAAGGGTTGGAGCTTCATAATATATTTTTCTTTGTCTCTCTAGGGTTCCCATCTTCTCCCACTTTTTCTCTCTAAACCTTTTAACCTAAAGGCGTCGCACCACTTGTTTAACAAACCAAGATCCTACAAATGGTATCAGAGCCATGGTTTATCCATCTCTCATGTTCTTGGTTTGATTGTTATTGTTTGGGTTAAGGTTGATTTATACGCGTAAAGTAGTACTCTCGTATACGAGGTTTTTGAATCCTTAAAGCTTTAAAATTTCCACTTTTTATTCCAAGATTCTTGTGGGTTAAGGTTTATTGAGTGCTTAAATTTCAGTTTCTTGCAAAAAGGTTCAAACTTTACAAGTTTTTCTTGGTTTTTAAGAGTGTTTGGATAAGGGTGTACGGTACTACGCGTAAGAGAGAAAGGTGGTTTTGATCCTTAAGCTTTGTTGTTTTGATGTTTTTAAGGTTGTTTCATCATCTTAATCAAGTTTAGTAAACGGTTTTGATCGAAAAATCGTGTTTGGCAAATGTTGTACTTTCTACGCATAACGAAACCCTACGAATAACGAAACCCTAATCCTACGCGTAAGGAATTTTTCACTTGATCTTCATTTCTGGTGGTTACTCAGTGTTCTTCTTGCTTGGATAAGCCTGAAAAACACTTCGACTTTGGATATCTCGTGCACTGTGAAGTGTAAGAGATCGTTTTGGGTAAAACCCTAATTTTACGCATAAGCATAAAACTTACGCGTAACAATTCTTACGCATAAGCTTTTTCTTACGCATAAGCTTGTCTTACGCCTAAGGAAAACTTACGCATAAGGTTCTTACGCCTAAGCTTTGGTTTACGCATAAACTTAAGCTTTTTACCCTAAAACTCTACGCGTAAGCTCTAGTCTACGCGTAAACTCTGTCTACGCATAAGCTTGTGCCTACTCGTAAGTTGTAAGTTACGCGTAAACTGCTGTCTACGCGTAAGCTCTCATCTACGCATAAGTTCCTACGCATAACGTTGCTTTCTACGCATAAGTTTCTACGCGTAACTTTGCTGTCTATGCATAGGTGTATAAGTTTTACGGTTTGTCTTTTGTAAAATCCCGTGAAAGAATCTATTTCCCGGTTAAGTCAAAGATTTGTAAAATCTCGTGGAATTTAAACATGTCTTCCGTTACTAATGATGTGCAAGCTGCAGGATCTGATACTCGTCCTCCTATGCTTGATAGAACTGACTATAAATCTTGGTCACAAAGAATCAGGCTGTACTGCTTAGGAAAGGAGAATGGGGTTAACATCCTTAAGTCAATTGATGAAGGACCGTATCGGGTTGAGACTACAAGAGACATAATCGATACTGCAGCAGATGGTACAATGATCTATGGAATAGACAGACCAAAGACATATGATGAGCTAAGTGATAAGGAGAAAAAATGATTTGATGCTGATATCAGGGCTTCTAACATCATACTTCAGGGTCTTCCTAAAGACATCTACAAGCTGATCAATCACAACACATAAGCTAAGGAAGTTTGGGATAATGTCAAGATGCTTCTCTCGGGTTCTGAATTGACTATAGAAGACAGAGAATCACAGCTGTATGATGAATTTGAACACTTTAAGATGAAACCTGAAGAGAGTGTTTATGAATATTACGTGAGATTCCACAAGCTGGTGAATGATATGAGGAATATCAAGATGACTATGCCAAACATTCAGCTGAACTCAAAATTCGTGAACAACATGAATCCTGAATGGCATAAGTTTGTCACTTCTGTGAAGCTTACCAAGGGACTAAAGAACACCAACTATGAGCAATTGTATGCTTTCCTTCTTCATAATGAGAAACATGCTATGTTTGAAAGAAGGATTCTTGAACAGTTCAAATCACAACCAGGAGAAACAAGCTCACCAAATGATACTACTGCATTCTTCACCAAAGCATCACAAGTCACACCAACTGGAATTGATAATCACAAGCCCATTCCTGATTCTGGATATAAGCAACCCAGTTCTGATGCAGTCATGGAGCACTTTATCAATCAAGTGGCTCTTATGGTCAAGCAAAACTTGAATCTCACCCCTCACACAAACAACTATCTCAGAACTGCATCCAACCGTCAAAATCGTGCTACTGTAAGAGACGGAAGGATTGTGGTGGAAAATGTGCAAGGAAGACAGAATGCTTATCCTCCACACAATGAACAAGGAAATGTAGGTTATGGGAATGCTGGTGTTGGTTGTGGATATTTTGGTAATCAGAATCGTGGAAGGAATATAGTTCAGGGTCAATTAAAGCCAATCAAGTGCTATAACTGTGGTGGAGAAGGGCACATTGCTAGGAATTGTACTCAACCAAAACGCCCTCAAAACACAGAATACTTCAGGGATAAGATGTTGCTGGTTCAAGCACAAGATAATGGTGCAATGTTCAATGAAGAGGAGCTGTTTTTCTTGACATATGGAAATGCTAGAACATACGATGCTGATGTGAACGAACAACCAGTGCATGCTGCTCAGAACAATCCCAATGCCTTTCAAGTTGCAGATTGTGATGCATATGACTCGGACGTTGATGATGAACCATGTGCACAAACCATCTTCATGGCTAATATTTCTCCAATGAACTCTTCATCTCAACAAGCCAATTCATCCAAGGAATCCATCATTAAAGAGGTACTCAAACTATATGATGTGGTTGATGAGCAAAAGATTCACCATGCAGTACAATCTACTGAAGTCATTGTGTCAGATATTGAAAATATGGTTAATGACAATGTTATCCCATATGAACAATATGTGAAACAAGATGACAGTCTTATTGTACCTAGTGATGAATCTTCTGTAATTAACAATGAATGCATACCTGATGAATACACTGCATTTGTGCCTGATGATTCCTTGACCACTGAACTCAATATCTATAAGGAACAAGTTGCCATTTATGAACAACGTGCTATGTTTGAGCTAACTACCAGTGAGCAGGATATGGATAACCAAATGTGTGCAATTATCAGAAAAAGTAATTTTAGAGAAGAAGTATTAAAACAAGAGTTAAACTCCTTGCAAGAAAAGCTTTCTAAAACTGCTAAGCAAAAACAAGAACTTCAAGAAAATGTGAAAATGCTTAAGCAAGAATTCAATGCTAAGGAATCAAAACTCTTGAATGATTTTTCCAATCTGAAAACTTTGAAAAAAAAACTTGAAAATAAGTTGTACATACAAGGGAACACCATTCAGACTGCTCACATGATCACTAAGCATAGAGTCTTAAGCGATAAGCATAGCGTTCCCCTTGCTGAGGAACCAAGTCCAGCTGTTATTAAAAAGGCTAGAGCTGCTCATAAGGTACTTTATGATGGTAATGAAATCCTTAAGCCTAGACAGAACCCTAGTTGTGTTGAGTGCACTGAGGAAGATAAGAAATCTGATGAAGTCACTAGGGAGAAAATGAATAAGAAGCTAGAAGATCTTAAATGCAAAGAGAAAAACATAAAGATCAGTCCCCATGATTACAAAAAGGAAAATTGGATTTCCTTGAACATGTTCAAGCCTCAAACTCTTTTAACCCCAGAACCGATTTTTTGGAAAAAGGATATGGAAATGCTAAAAGCTGAAAATCTTGTTGAAAAGACTTCCCCTTGTAGGAAAATGCCAAAAGCAACTGTGTATGCTCCTAATACACCAATGCATTTAGTGCCTAGATCCATTGCCACTAATAGCAGAACCTTAATCAGCCTATATGTTGTTTATCAGATGTTTGTTGATTTTGAGAAAACGTGTAAAAAGATAATCACACCTACAGGAATCACTGAGGGTGAAAGGGGTTTTGAGCAAACCAAAGAATGTTATTTAACCGAGGTCATGCCTTTCTTTAAACAGTTAAAAGTCAATTTGAGAGCCTTAAAATTGGAATAAACACTGATATTAAAGAAATGGAAAAGGAATTTGATGCAATGATAGTTGAAGTCAATGATCATGAACAGGAACTTAAGTATAATGAAATTGAAAGGAAGAATCTGCACATACTTAATGAAAACTTGATTTCTCAATGTATTGCTCAAAATGTGTTTTATGTTGCTACGAATTCCTCTATTACTGCATCTTAATTTCATGAATTATCTGTTGCTTTGAAAGTTTCCCATGATCGTGTAATTGAGCTTGAAACAACGAATTCAAAATTGCATGATAAAATCGAACAAGATGATCATGATAACCTGGTTAGACAGTTTTCTAAATTAGAAGTTGAACATCTTGCTTTGCAATTAAAATATCAACATCTCAAAGAAAATGTTAAAACCTCAAATATCAAGACATCCTCTGATGCTCCTGAGTTTGATGCAGTTTTTGAAATTAGCAAACGTGATGAACAAATTCGAGCTCATTATAACACGATCAAAAGATTGAAAGCCCAAATCTCTCAACTAAAGGGTGAAAAGACCAACATGACTGGCTCCCAAATGGCTCCTCCTTTCGATTCTCAGAATTCTCAAACGTTTCATCTTCAAAACTTAGTTAATGCTTTAAAAAAGGAAAACGAGAGCTTTCTAGAAGAAAACGAAAAGGTTAAACGTCATTTCAATGAGTTATTTGAATCAATTAAGGTCACTCGTAATAAAAACAACGAACAAATAGCTTCATTGCAAAAGGAAGTTGAGAATCTGAAGAGCCAGGTAAAAGAGAAAATGCCAATGACCAATGGGGAGAATGATGGATCAAAGGTACCTGTTTGTAATAAATATGCTTTGTCTGTGAAATATGTTCCTCCTCATCTTAGGAACAATAAACTTGCTATTCAAACATATTTCGCATCTCTTAAGGATTGCCTAGAATGTCTCCGTGAGATTGTTGAAGAGGATAAGTTAGAGAAACCACTTGATAATGCAATTGGGCATGCATGCTTATATGCCAAACGATCTCAAGAAATTCTAGAATGCCTAATCACAATATGTCCTAAGTCCTTAGGTGAGAGAGTTAATCCTTTGATTCCGTGTTCTATGCCTAGTGCCAAGTATGATATCCATTCGATGCCCAATGTGTTGAATGAGCACTGGAGTATATCTTCAAGTAGGTCAGATTCCAGATCGGTTAGTGTTAAGAAAGTAAACCTTAGTGTGCCTGCATGTAGTTCAGATCCCAGCACATCGAAACAGGAAATGCAAAGAGTAGCAAAACCAACTAATGTTCCCATTCCCCCTACAGGAGTAATCAGTGACATTAAAGCGAGCAGGTCAAAGTCTCAAGACAATACAAGGAATGATAGGACCTTGCAAGCTAAGAATGTGCATTGGAAGAGAGTAGAAGACCAACCTAGGAACTTTAATCTTGAGTCGAATAAAACGAATCGTGTTGATTCTAGTATTAGCCATAGGCGAACTGTAATTAATTCGAATTCTGATACTACTTGCAAACCTTGTTATGATGTCTGCTTGAATTCTGTTTCTAATCATGAATGTGGTGTGAAAGCTTTTTCTAATGTTGTCAAATCTCTAGTTAACATTGTTAATACAAAATATCATGCTAAGAAGGCAAAATGGCAAAGACAAAAGAATGTTAGAAAACAGTGGAAGTCCACAGGAAGAACATTTAGAAAGCTAGGTTATCAATGGATACCTGTTGGCCATAAGAATAATCAGGCAATGCCCACTAGAAAATGGATGCCTACTGGTGGAACTGTTCCCTTAAGAAGTGCACATACGTTGAATAGGGAAAATACGAACTCTAGTACTGCATCTATTCATAATGATTCCATTGCCTCAATTTCTGATATGAATGCTTCTATGTCTGATGTGGGTGATCCAATCACTGTTACTAACCAAATGGAACCCATTCTTGCATGGGGATCCCAATTATCCAGTCATCCATTCTTGTCTGTGCTCAACTGCAGATCGTTCAAATCGTTATGTGGTACCTGGACTCAGGCTGTTCCAAGCATATGACTGGAGATCGCTCGCGGCTCATGAACTTCGTGAGTAAATTTATCGGGACTATTAGATTCAGAAACGACCATTTTGGAGCTATTATGGGTTATGGAGATTATGTGGTTGGAGATAGTGTAATTTCCCGGGTATACTATGTGGAAGGTCTTGGTCATAACTTGTTCTCTGTTGGTCAATTCTGTGATTCCGATCTTGAAGTGGCCTTTAGAAAACATACTTGTTTCGTTAGAGAACTTGATGGTGTGGAATTATTAAGAGGAACTCGTGGTTAAAACCTATACATCATCTCTATCGAAGACATGATGAAGTCCTCTCCAATCTGCTTGCTGTCAAAGGCATCTAAAACTAAGTCTTGGTTATGGCATCGTCGTCTCAATCACTTGAACTTCGGCACCATAAACAGTCTATCCAGAAAGGACCTTGTCAGAGGCTTACCCAGATTAAAATATGAGAAAGATCATCTTTGTTCAGCTTGTCAATTGGGAAAAAGCACAAAATATGCCCACAAACCAAAACCCACAAACTCTGTAATGGAAGTTCTTCATACCCTTCATATGGATCTGTGCGGACCAATGAGAGTGCAAACGATTAATGGGAAGAGATACATTTTAGTCGTTGTTGATGACTACTCTAGATTTACTTGGGTAAAGTTCTTGAGGACTAAGGATGAAACTCCAGCTGTCATCATCAAACTTATCAAGCAACTTCAGGTTCGTCTTTACAACACGGTTAGAATTGTTCGAACTGACAATGGTATAGAGTTCGTTAATCAAGACTTAAGTCAATTTTATGAAAGTATTGGAATCAGTCAGCAAAGAAGTGTTCCACGAACTCCTCAACAGAACGGTGTAGTTGAAAGATGAAATCGAACTCTTGTGGAAGCCGCTAGAACAATGCTAATTTATTCAAAGGTTCCAATGTTTCTATGGGCTGAAGCCATTGCTGCTGCCTGCTACACCCAAAATCGTTCTCTCATTCACACCTCTCATGGAAAAACTCCATATGAACTTGTTCATAAACGAAAACCTGATTTATCCTATCTTCGTGTGTTTGGTGCTTTGTGCTATCCAACAAATGACGGTCAAGATTTAGGTAAATTAAGAGCTAAAGCAGATATTGGAGTTTTTGTTGGTTATAAACCAAACAAGAAGGGTTACCGAATCTACAACAAAAGAACTCGAGATATCATGGAAACTATTCACGTTACATTTGATGAGCTGTCCGGGCAAATGGCTCCAGGACAATCCAGTTTTGGACCCGCACTTCAAAATAGTCCCATTGGGTAATTCCTTGTACCAAACTCCTCTCCAGCAACTCCATATGTACCTCCATCTGAAGATGATTTGAAGAAACTATTTGATCCAATGTTTGATGAACATTATGAGCCAAGTGCCACTGATCTATCAACTCCATCAACAGAGACTGCTTCTATCCCTGTCAATGAAGTCAACTCTTCAGTTTCAATGTCATTAAGTCAAGAAGCGCCTGCTGCTAATCACTCTGTCTCATCAACAAATCATCAATCATCGAATGTACATCATGGAATTGTCTCTGGCACCAATGATGAAGTTAATCCCTTTGCTACTTCCGAAGATGCTCCATTTGAAAACATCTTTGCCCCTGAACCAACACCTGAACCATCTTCATCAGGGGATATAATCTCTGCTACATCAGTCCTTCAACAACAACCACACGAACATCTTAGAAAATGGACACATGACCATCCATTGGATAACATCATTGGGAATCCTTCTCGTCCTGTATCCACTCGAAAACAGCTCGCAACCGATGCCTTATGGTGCTTCTTCAACTCAGTACTCTCTAAGATCGAACCAAAAGATGTTAAAACAGCCATGAATGAAGACAGCTGGTTCAATGCTATGCAAGAATAAATTCAAGAGTTTGATCGACTTGATGTATGGGAATTAGTACCTGCTCCAGACTGTGCTATGATCATTGCTTTAAAGTGGATCTTCAAAGTGAAACTTGATGAGCATGGTGACGTTCTGAAAAATAAGGCACGGTTAGTGGCTAAAGGTTGTCGTCAGGAAGAAGGTATCGACTTTGAGGAATCTTTTGCTCCTGTTGCACGTATCGAAGCAATCAGAATCTTCTTGGCTAATGCTGCTAGCAAAAACATGGTAGTTTATCAGATGGATGTGAAAACCGCCTTTCTTAATGGAGATCTTAAAGAAGTGGTATTCGTCAGCCAGCCAGAAGGTTTTGTGAATCAAGAGCATCCTACTCATGTCTATCGCTTGAAGAATGCTCTTTATGGCTTGAAGCAAGCTCCAAGGGCATGGTATGATACGCTATCAAAGTTTCTTCTATCCACTGGATTCAGCAAAGGAGCAGTTGATCCAACCCTATTCACGAGAAAGTCAGGCAAACATTTAATTCACGTTCAAATTTATGTTGTTGATATTATTTTTACCTCGACTGACCCAAATTAATGTGACCGTTTTTCTATGGAGATGGGCTCCAAATTTCAAATGTCAATGATGGGCCAAATGTCATTTTTCTTGGGATTACAAATTTCACAAAGTCCCAGTGTAGGATATTGGATTTCACATACACATCAAACCATAGCACAAAGTGGGCGTATAAGTGGAATTCTAGAGAGAGAAAGTTAGAGGTTTAGGGAACTTTAGTGAGAGAAAGAAAATTCTTATTATGAGCTCCAACTCTCTACCTTGGAAGGTAGAGAGTATTTATAGTCTTACAATAAAACGCCACACAACGGGCTGTGGATCAGGCATACAGTGGGTAAAGACCCGTCCGTCCTCCACGGTGTTACTTAACTAAATACTACTTATCTTAAAATAACTATGACTACGAGCTTTCTAACGATTACATATACTTGAGGTGACCGACTCTTTAATACCTGGAATTTCTAATTCCTAACAATCTCCCCCTAAGGGAGGTCACCTTAATCATGTACACAAATTACATTGAATACAAACAGATATTTCATAAAAACTTGTTCTTGCATTCTTGATGTAGTACTTTGCTCCGAAGCTCGTAGACATTGATTCTTCTTAATGCATGATAGGTTAATCCAAGTGGAGGTCTTTTACTGATCCACGTGATAAAAATTTTGAGCCTGCTTTTGAGATCATCAGCTATCAAAAATCTCTGAGACATCCATTGTGGTGTTGGAATTTTGTGATGTTGTGACATTCGGACCTACATGCTCACATTCTGGATCATGATATCTTCTCATTAGAGTAGCGGAAGCTATCGTCAATTCATGATATTGGCAGCAGCGTAGCAGAAGCATGGAGAGAAAATATCAGAGTCATTGAAGCAAAGATCATGATTTCTTTGGAGATGAATGTGTGGTGTGAGCATGCGGCTACGGATTGACCACTTCATTCTGATCAGCTGCAAACGTAGGGCGTACCTGCATACAACAGTTAGCAATAAAGCGTACGAAAGTGTCTTTGATCACTTTCGTTGAATTGAGGTACACGGCCCACGGTTCCCCGTTGATCAGTACATGTACTGCCTGTGATCATGTAAAATTCCGAAGAATTTCCTTGACAGGGTTTCACAGCTGCTCTAGCTGTTCTCAAACCGTAACGTCTCAAAGAAGACAACACGGAGTGAGTGAACCAGCGAATTTAAGTCCACTGATTGATGAAAATAGATTTGAAAAAAAATCGTGAATTGCTCAATAGAAATTGTTTTTGCAATATAAAGAAGGTTTTAATGAAAATCAATTATCAATCATAAAACACCTTTTGATTTGAAAAATTAGTACACGGTCGACGTGCTAACGAAAAGAGTTTTTAAGCACAAAGACCGGTTTTTCAAAGGTATCCATCAATCCATAACCTGAACCAGGATTGATTCAAAAGATTGAATCGCCCCATTGTTTCTGTTCAGTTGTCACATGGTTGATCTATATAAAAGATCTCACATGCCACCTACCAGGAGCTTGTTTGATGTTGGCTCCAGAAGGCTTTCCATCTTCACAGTGAATATGTAAACACATCACTCGGATGTTCTGGCAATACCACAAGGATAATGCGTAGGACTCAAGATATAATCTCTCTTTCCACATTGTGTGAAACAGAGAGTCTTCATTGAAAGTGTCCTAATGAGATTTATTGATGATCTCGTGGCTCTAGACTCAATTTGTGCATTTTTGGATCCTATATCGGAGACTAGGGAGAGGGTCTCCTTCTTCAATATCAACAATCTCTAAGAGAAAGTCGATAGTTAATGTCGTTTCCCCGTGAGAATGAAACAAGTCCTTTTAAGAGGAACTTGAGTGGTTTGGAAAGTTGAAGTGCAGTGCGTCACTGGGTCCATGACGTCTTGTCTTCAATACCGATGTTACCATCAGTAGCATATGAATTGAACCCGGTTTTTGCCCTAAGGTTGAATATATGGAGGGCTATTTGTTTTCACCCTTTTCTCATTCAATTTTTTTTTTTTCATTCTTCAACCCCTTCAGTGCTTACCGAGACTTCACTGCAAGAACCTTGTTGGGTTTGTTCCAGTACTAGCTCAGTCTCAGTCCGCACACTTCCCATATCTCATTTTTCTCCTTTTATCATCATACCTAAGAACTCTTCACTAACTAGTGGATAGTCCCTGGGTAGATCCCTCCGGTTCTGGCGGATCATGGGAACACATACCTAACCTTATCATCCTTATATCACCATACATAAAGTAAAGTTGGTCGGTCTATTTGGTATTGTTCATTTTCCATTGGAACCAATTGAAAACCATTTGAAAATCAATCCAGATACTTGTGATATATTATCAAAGCATTTTGTACCTGAATTGTTTTTGATATTTTTAGAACGAGAACTCCCCCTCAACATGTGCATCAAGTATTTGAAATTGTTTTGCACATAGAGGCAAGAGAAAGAATTAACTTCTTTAATAACCATTTTCTAAACGATATCAATATCACTTCCCAAATCGAATCAAGTAGATAAAGTATTTTGGGGAAGGATGAGGTTTTCATAAGATTGCTCCCCCTCAATATGTGCCTCAAGGTTTGAAAAGAGTTTTGCACATACTAGAGGGAACCTGCACATTGATATAAATTGATCACGATTCAGATCTTTATGGTTTAAGATAAATGCTCCCCCTCAACATGTGCATGGAAAATTCTAAAAATTTGAAATCGTTTGGCACATGTGGGAAGGAGAGCTTGTACATCCTTATAAAACCATTTACCGAATTATCAGTTTAAATTCAATTTAAATCACAAATTCTCCCCCGATCACAATTATCAAATAATTTGAGAATTTTGATCTCTTGTAGATTTAAATTGATTTTGAAAGCTTTTAAGGAGAATTGTGACTTGATTTTCAAAGCGTTTTAACTGATACTGATCGGATTTTAAGACTTTAAACTCCATTGATTAAACATGCATGAATATCTTTTGGAAACAATTGAATGACAAATAACTTTTTAATTTAATTGAAATCATTCTCCCCGTCAATCAATGACATAGGTTGTTGATTGAGATATAGATATTTTGACAAATAAGTCCAGATGATTATCAAAAATAGAGACCGAGTTATTTTTCAAAGCAGTTAGTTTTCAGCAGATAAATCTTTATAGAATCAGAGTATGGAATTTTGAAAACATGATAAAGTATGGCTCTGTTCTATCTTTGAAAAGCGGGTTACTGCCTGAAATGACAATAAACCATTTTTTTCCTCTTTCTCCCAAAATTTTTTTTTCTTTTTTTTTCTTTTTTTTTTAAGAGTTCGAACAATATCTAAAGTCCCCGTGTCATTCTTTGAATGACAGCACAAAGACCGTAGATATAATCGAACCGAGAAAAACACGAAAAATTGACAATATTTTTTTGAAGATTTTTCGAATTTTTCAGATTTTTATGGATTTTGTAGGTTTTATAATTTTGTATTTTGTTTTTCAAATAAATATTTACAAGAGATAGATGAAGATAGACCTTTACTACTCGTCTTCCTCCTGAAGACGTTTGAGTGTTTCTGGCTGAAGGCTTTTCAAGCCAAGACGTGGAAGAATAAACTCAAAACGTTCTCTTGGAAGAGCTTTGGTGAAGATGTCTGCTAACTGATATTCAGTCCTCACAAAATAGAGTTCAACCACACCTTTTTCCACTTGTTCCTTGATGAAATGATGTCGAATGTCGATGTGCTTTGCTCTTGAGTGTTGTACATTGTTGCATGAGAGAGCAATAGCACTTTTATTATCACAGTACAGAGGGATTTTGTTAAATTCAAAGCCATAGTCAGATAATTGGGATCTTATCCATAGGATTTGAGCACAACAAGATGACATGGCTATGTATTCAGCCTCTGTAGAGGAAATAGAAGTACTCATTTGCTTCTTTGAAGACCAGCTCACAAGCTTATCACCTAAAAACTGAGCACCTCCAGACGTACTTCGACGAGTATCTTGACACCCTGCATGATCTGCATCTGCATATGCTGTTAGTGACATACCGGTGTCTTTCGGGTACCAAAGTCCCATATTGATGGTTCCTTGGAGATACCGAAAGACCCGTTTAACCGCTTCAAGGTGCTTTTTTGTAGGCTTAGCCTGGTATCTAGCACACATGCAAACAACGAACAAGATGTCTAGTCTACTAGCTGTGAGGTACATCAGGGATCCAATCATGCTATGATATTTTGTTTGGTCTACCATGATCCCAGAGAGGTCCTCATCTAGTTTGGTTCGATCATGGGAGTGTCAACAGGGTCACTTGAATCAAATCCAAATTTCTTTAAGATCTCAGTTGCATATTTAGATTGATTTATGAAAATGCCTCCGGGACTTTGTGAAATTTGCAATCCCAAGAAAAATGACATTTGTCCCATCATTGACATTTGAAATTTTGAACTCATTTCATTTGAAAAACGGTCACACTAATTGGGGTCAGTCGAGGCAAAAATGATATCATCAACATAAATTTGAACATGAATTAAATGTTTGCCTGACTTCCTGGTGAACAATGTTGGATCAACTACTCCTTTGCTGAATCCGGTATATAGAAGAAACTTTGATAGCGTATCATACCATGCCCTTGGAGCTTCCTTTAAACCATACAGAGCCTTCTTCAAACGATAAACGTGGGTAGGATGCTCTGGATTCACAAAGCCTTCAGGTTGGCTGACATAGAAGACTTCTTTAAGATCTCCGTTCAGGAATGCCGTCTTCACGTCCATTTGATAGACTACCATGTTCTTACTAGCAGCATTAGCCAAAAAGATTCTAATTGCCTCGATTCGAGCAACAGGAGCAAAAGATTCTTCAAAGTCTATACCCTCCTCTTGACGGTATCCTTTAGCAACTAATCGAGCCTTGTTCTTTAACACATCACCATGCTCATCAAGTTTCACTTTGAATATCCATTTTAGAGCAATAATCATAGCACAATCTGGAGCAGGTACTAACTCCCATACATCAAGTCGATCAAACTCATGAATTTCTTCTCGCATGGCATTGAACCAGCTATCTTCATTCATGACGGTTTTGACATCTTTTGGTTCGATCTTAGAGAGTACGGAGTTGAAGAAGCACCACAAGGCATCGGTTGCAAGTTGTTTCCGTGTTGAAACTGGACGAGAAGGATTTCCAATGATGTTATCTAATGGATGATCATGAGTCCATTTTCTGAGGTGTTCATGTGGCAGTGGTTAGGGGACTAAAGTAGCAGAGTTGATGTCTTCTGAAGAAGAAGGTTCTGATGAAGATTCAGGAGCAAATATGTTCTCAAATGGAGCATCTTCAGGAGTAGCAAAGGGATTGTCTTCATCATTGATGTCAGAAACAGTTCCATGATGTACATTCGAAGATAGATGATATGTCGATAAGATAGAGTGATCAGCAGCAGGCGCTTCTTGGCTTAATGAAATTGAGACTGAAGGGTTGACTTCATTCACAGGAATATGAGCAGCCTCTGCTGTAGGAGTCGTCAGTTCATTAGCACTTGGCTCATACTGTTCATCAAACATAGGATCAAACAATTTCTTTAAATCATCTTCAGATGGAGGTACATATGGAGTTTCTTGAGAAGAGTTTGGAACAAGGGATGAACCAATGGGACTGTTTTGAAGTGCGGGTCCGGAACTGGATTGTCCAGGAGCCGTTTGACCTGTCAGCTCATCAAACGTAACGTGAATTGTTTCCATGATATTTCGGGTTCTTTTGTTGTAGATTCGGTATCCCTTTTTGTTTGGTGCATACCCTACAAATACTCCAATGTCTGCTTTAGCTCTAAGTTTGCCTAAGTCTTGACCCTCATTAGTTGGATAACACAATGCACCAAACACACGAAGGAAAGAGAGATTAGGTTTTCTGTTGTGGACCAGTTCATATGGAGTTTTTCCATGAACAGTGTGAATCAGGGAACGATTTTGTGTGTAGCATGCAGTGGCAATAGCTTCAGCCCAGAGAAACATTGGAACCTTTGAGTAAATCAGCATTGTTCTGGCGGCTTCCACAAGAGTTGGATTTCGTCTTTCCACTACACCGTTCTGTTGAGGAGTTCGTGGAACACTTCTTTGATGGCTGATTCCAATGCTTTCATAAAATTCACTAAGTTGTTTGTTAACAAACTCAGTACCATTGTCTGTTCGGATAATTCTGACTGTTTTGTTAAGTCGAACCTGCAGCTGTTTGATGAGTTTGACGATGATCTCAGGAGATTCATCCTTTGTCCTTAAGAACTTGACCTAGGTGAATCTAGAGTAATCATCAACCACAACTAACACATATTTCTTCCCAAAGATATTATGCACTCTCATTGGTCCACATAAATCCATATGAAGGGTGTGAAGAACTTCTGTAATTGAGTTTGTAGGTTTGGGTTTATGGGCATACTTTTTGCTTTTTCCCAATTGGCATGCTGAACAAAGATGATCCTTTTCATACTTTAGTCTAGGTAAACCTACAACTAAGTCCTTTCTGGAGAGATCATTGATGGTGCCGAAGTTCAAGTGATTGAGACGTC
The DNA here is from genome assembly GCA_019973895.1 of Chrysanthemum seticuspe. Classification (NCBI taxonomy): domain Eukaryota; kingdom Viridiplantae; phylum Streptophyta; class Magnoliopsida; order Asterales; family Asteraceae; genus Chrysanthemum; species Chrysanthemum seticuspe. Next base: position 200,006,508 of record BPTQ01000009.1, on the reverse strand, counting down.
GATGCCATAACCATGACTTTGTTTTCGAAGCCTTTGATAACAAGCAAATTGGAGAAGACTTCATCATATCATCGATAGAGATGGTGTAAAGATTTGAACCACGAGTTCCTCTTAACAGTTCCTTACCATCAAGTTCTCTAACAAAACAAGTATGTTTTCTGAAGGCTACTTCTAGATCAGAATCACAGAATTGACCAACAGAGAACAGATTATGACCAAGACCTTCCACATAGTATACTCTAGAGATAACACTATCACCAACAACATAATCACCATAACCCATAATTGCACCGAAATGATCATTTCCGAATCTAACTGTCCCGATGAATTTGCTCACGAAGTTCATGAGCCACGACCGGTCGCCAGTCATATGCTTGGAACAGCCTGAGTCCAGGTACCACAGAACGATTTGAACGATCTGCAGTTGAACACAAACAAGAGTGGATAACTGGATAATTGGGATCCCCATGCAAGAATGGGTTCCATTTGGTTAGAAATAGAGATTGGAACACCCACATCAGAAATAGAAACGTCCATATCAGATATTGAAGCAATGGAATCCTTATAAATAGATGCAGTACTCGTTTCCGTAGTCGCCCTATTCAAAGTATGTCCACTTCTTAAGGGAATAGTTCTACCAGTAGGCATCCATTTTCTAGTGGGCATTGTCTGATTAACCTTACGGCCAACCGGTATCCATCTATATCCTATCTTACAGAATGTTCTTCCTGTGGGTTTCCATTGTTTTCTAACTTTCTTACGTTTATGCCTCTTAGCCTTATTAGCATGATTTTTAGCATTAACAATATTAACTGGACAATTAACATCATTAGGCAAAACATTAACACCACATTAATGATTAGAAACAGAATTCAAGCAGACATCAATACAAGGTTTGCAAAAAGTATCAGAATTCGAATTAATTACAGTACGCCTATGGCTAATACTAGAATCAACACGATTCGTTTTATTCGGCTCAAAATTAAAGTTCCTAGGTTGGTCTTCTACTCTTTTCCAATCCACATTTTTAGCTTGCGAGGTCCTATCATTCCTTGTATTGTCTTGAGACTTTGACCTGCTTGCTTTAATGTCACTGATTACTCCTGTAGACGGAATGGGAACATTAGTTGGTTTTGCTACTTTTTGCTTCTCCTGTTTAGATGTGCTGGGATCTGAACTACATGCAGGCACACTGAGATTCACTTTCTTAACACTAGAAGGGCTGGGATTTGTACTTCTAGAAGGCACACATGAGTTCACTATCTTAGCATTAACAGATCTATAATCTGAACTTCTTGAAGGCACACTAAGGTTCCTATTCAAAACATCGGGCATCGAATGAATATCATACTTGGCACCAGGCATAGAACTTGGAATCAAAGGATTTTGTTGGGATATGAAAGTGCTGAACAGTTAAAATACTGAAGACTTACAAAGTACTGCAGAATGGCAAAAGAACTGGAGAAAGTCAAAGAGTCAAAGTACTGCTAAAGATAAAGTCAAAGTACTGCACATGAAGGTCAAAGTACTGCAAGAGTTAAAGAACTGTTTATTCGTTTATGGAAAGTATTGTAATTCTAGAATAAGATTACTTGTCGTACAAGGATAAAATTGTAAACCGACTAGGGTTATCCTTGAGCCTATAAAATGACCCCTAGATTGGTATTAGATGTACGAATTTAGAGAATGAATTCATAAGTCTTAGAGAGTTCGATATTATTAGAGTTGTTGAAGTATCTGCATAAGAAGCAGATTTAGAGTTATCAATAAAGTTATTCTTCTTAGATTTATTGAGTAAATTCCGCGTAATTAATAAAGATTACTCAGTGTTTCATTGTTAATAACTTAGGATTTATCCGAGGTTATTAAACCTTAAACAAGCTAGTTAAGTTAGTTTGGTTAGAGTATATCGATCCAACAAGTGGTATCAGAGCTTGTGAGGAAACTCTGACTAAGAAGAAACCCTACTACAAAAAAACTAAAGATGTTGACTGAAGCTGTTCCACCACCATCAATCACCTCACTCAGGATTCCAATCATCAAGAAGGGAGAATATGACTTATGGTGTATGAAGATGAGGCAGTATATTGCCATTACAGACCATGCTTTATGGAATGTAATTGTCAATGGTAATGAAGTTGTTCCAGAACCTATAGCAATTGAAGGACAAATTAAACCACCCAAAGCTGTCTTACCAGTAGCTACTATAAGGAATCAAGAGAAGGCTCTTAATATTCTCTTGTCTGCTATTCCTGATGGACATCTATTGAAGTTTCATGATGCTAAAGATGCAAAGCAGCTCTGGGCTGCTCTCAAGACAAGATTTGGAGGGAATGAAGCTTCTAAGAAGATGCACAGAAATCTTCTTAAGCAACAGTTTGAAACGTTCACAGTTGGTGAAAGAGAGAGTCTTGATGCTGCATATGATAGGTTTCAAAATCTTCTCAACATGTTGGAGCTATACAAGGCAGAAGTATCTGTTGAAGATGCTAATCTTAAGTTTCTAAGGAGTTTGCCATCTACATGGCATGTTATTGCTACAATGATCAGAGGACAACCTGGTTTAGATGTCATGGACTTTGATGATCTCTACAACCATCTAAAGCTTTATGAGCATGAGATGAATGGTCAAACTAGTTCTAAGTCTCACAGTATTGCTTTTCTATCATCTGAAAGAGGGGCAGTACTTCAACCAAAAGTACTGTTTCTCCTACTCAAAGTACTGTGACTCAAAGTACTGTCTCGTATGCTGCCCCCACCAATGCTCAGCAAGCACTACCACCTACTACTATGTACTCAGATGAAGTTGTGTGTTCCTTCTTTGCTCAACAGGCTTCTTTACCTGTCACCTATGAAGAAGATCTCTCACAGATTGAAGAGGATGCTTTGGAAGAAATTGATATCAGGTGGCAAGTAGCAATGATTACTGCAAGGATTAAGAAGTACATGAAGAAAACAGGAAAGAACATTGATTTCAAGCCAAAAAAGGGAATCACTTTTGACAAATCAAAGATTGAATGCTTCAATTGTCAAAAGACTGGACACTTTGCAAGGGAGTGCATATTTGCTAAGTATCAAGCAAATAGGATGACTGAAAAACCAAAGCTGGAACTCAAAGAAATCCCTATTACTGAAACCAAAGCTTTGGTTGCACAAGAGAGTCTATCAGAGGTTGACCAGAGTGCTGAGTTTGATGATGAACCAGTAACCTACTATATGGTTGCTATGGAGGAAGAGGTTGAAGATTCTGTGGAAGAACTGGACTGGAGCTCTGCTTTTGATGAGGAACCTGAACATGCTGCTTTGGAACCCAGATACTGTCTAGGAGGATTTGAATGGAGCTTGGAGTCTGAAGATGATCCTGTACTACTTGCTATGGTAGCTACATCACCAAGTTCATCTCCTATCTCTGAGGTATGCTCAAGTTGTCATGATTTCTATCAAAAACTGTTAAATAATTATGTTTATGAAAGAGATAACTGTGTTAAGGCTAGGTCTGAGGTAGCAGGTTACCAAATCACTTTAGAGTCTATGGAAGCCAAAATATTAACTCATGAAAATAATGAAATGGCTTGGGCTGAAAAATACGAACAGCAGGATTACCAGTTAAAACTTAGTGAATGGAAGCTAAACTGTAAAATTGTTGAAATTGAGAAACTAACTAAGGAGAGGGATGATCTGTTAGCTAAGTTTGATGCCTGGAAAGAATCTGGCTTATCCCATGTTGCTTATGTTGAAAAACAGAGAAGGGCTTACATTAGAACAGGCTTAGGATTTGGTATGGACTATACTACCATGGAAGAGAACACATCTAGTGATCAGGATGACTTAGACTTAGAAGACATAACCACTAGTGATGATGAACTCATTAATTATGTAGACACATCTAGTAATGAGGGCTCAACTAGTGATTCTCCTCCTGAGCTTAAGAAAAACACTGGTTATCATACAGTTCCCCATCCCACTGGAATTCATCAACCCCCTAGGCCTGATGTTTCTCGTTTTGGTGTAGACAGCCTTGAGTTTAGAAAGAAGCTTATTAGTCAATCTAGGACTGAAACCCCAAAAGAAACTGTTAATACCAATGAACAATGTCAAGCAGTACCTTCAACTCAAAGTATTGCTCCATACGCAGTACCTTCAGGAAAACCTTTTCAAAACAGTACTGCTAAACCTTTTTGGGATAATTTTGGTCAAAACAAATTTAATCATTCATCGAGAAGGCACAATAGTTTTGGTCATAGACATAGGAGTAGACACTTTGGAAGTATGGGTGAAAAACTGTGTTTTGTGTGTTATAGTCCTAATCACTTAATCAAAGATTGTGACCGACACTCAGAATATCTAAGCAAGTTTTCAAAGAATAGGTCTACCAAACAGAAACCTAGAGAGCACAAACCAGTCTGGAATTATTCAAATAGGGTAAATCATCGTAATTTCTCACCAGACCATAGGTACCCTAACCAGAGAAGACCTTCTTCTAGGCAACCAGTACCTTCACAAGCAGTACCTTCTCAAAGTACTGCTCAGTCAACACAAGGTACTTCTCATACTACTTGGAATAGGAACCCTAGGAGATCTCACTATTATCAACCTAGAAGGTACTATAATTCACATAGGGAATCTAGATCACAAGAACCACCTGTTAAAACTGAATGGGTTAAAAGGGAAAGTACTGCTGAGGGACACACAGTACTTTCAACAAAAAGTGAATCAGATATTTTTGTGATACAAGATAATGTGAATGAATCTACAAAAGGGAGTTTTGTTAAAAGTCCAGAAAGTTTTGAAAATCCACATGTTAAGAACCAAAAGATAATTCTGGATCATGTTTTAAAAGATAGTGGGAATTACATACTCAAAGAATTTGAGTTTGTAACTCCACAAGGGGAACACAAGTCAGTAATGGCTTCGGTTCCTAAAAGAGACTAACTCTCTAATTCTTTGTGCAGGGCAACCCAGAAGAGGAGCTTAAAGATCATCTGATTGTAGATAGTGGTTGCTCTGGAAGTATGACAGGAGATAAAGAAATTTTGTCTGATTTTAGATCTATTAGTGGAGGAAGAGTTGCATTTGGTAATGATCCCAATGGAGGAAGGATTACTGGGAAAGGAACAATCAAAGCTGGAAGAATCGATTTTGATAATGTTAGATATGTGAAGGATCTAAAGTTCAACTTATTGTCAGTCTCTCAAATCTGTGATAAAAAGCATCCTGTATTATTCACTGACACAGAATGTCTCATCCTTTCATCTGAATTCAAGCCTGTTGATGATGACTTGGTAGTACTCAGAGTACCAAGGACAAATGATGTGTATAGTCTTAACATGAAGAGTCTTCACTCTTATGGAAGAGCCACCTGTTTAGAGGCAAAAGCATCAACTGAAGAAGCAGATCAGTGGCATAGAAGATTGGGCCATGTTAATTACAAGAATATCAACAAACTGGTCAAAGGAAATTTAGTTAGAGGTTTACCTTCAAAGACTTACAAGAATGATCACTCCTGTTTGGCATGCAAGAAAGGTAAACAGCATAAAGCTTCATGTAAGAAGCTTGAGGAGAGAACTATTAGATAACCAATGGAGCTGTTACATATGGATCTGTTTGGACCTGTCTCTGTGGCAAGTTTAAACAAGAAGAAGTACTGCTTGGTTATTGCAGATGATTGCAGTAGATTCAGTTGGGTATTTTTCTTGGGCTTTAAAGATGACACTTTTGATGCTATTCAGACTCTAATCATAGCACTGGAAAACCAATTGAGACTCAAGGTTAGAGGTATTAGATGTGACAATGGGACTGAATTCAAGAACAAGCATATGGATGAATTTTGTGCTAACAAAGGAATCAAGAGGGAGTTCAGTATTGCAAGAACACCACAGCAAAATGGTGTTGCAAGAGGAAGAATAGGACTTTGATTGAAGCAGCCAGAACTATGCTTGCAGACTCTCAACTACCTATTCAATTCTGGGTTGAGGCTGTAAGTATTGCTTGCTATGTACTTAACAGAGTATCAGTCACCAAACCACAAATGAAGACCCCTTATGAGTTGCTGATGGGCAACAAACCCAACATTCAATTTTTGAAGCCTTTTGGATGCCCTCTCACTATTTTAAACACTATTGATAATTTGGGAAAGTTTAATGGCAAGTCAGAAGAAGGATATTTATTGGGATATTGTACCAACAGCAAGGGTTTTAGAGTATACAACAGAGTTACTAAGAAGGTTCAAGATTGTCTTCATGTTGAGTTTTTAGAAGATCAAGAGAATCAGAAGGGTAAAGGTCCTGATTGGATGTTTGATCTTGAGGTTTTGACTCCTTCCATGAACTATGTACCTGTAAGAGAAGAAAATCAATCCGTGTATCATGGAGAAGATTCACAATATGTTGTTCATGGAGTTCATATTATACCTGATGCTGTCCCTGATGAAGATCCAAAGCAAAGTACTGATGACCCAAAGGAAAGTACTGATGAACCAAAATCTTCACTATCTGCTGAGGATCAAGCTATTCAAGAGACACTTAATCAGATGCTTCTTCAAGATGTGATGGCACATTCTCATTCTGATGAACAGAGGAGAGCTTATGAAGAAGCAAAGAAAAAGAATAAGCATGCAGAGTATTCTCACAGTACTTTGGACAATACTTTTGACCAAAGTACTGATACACCTATTGACAGTACTTTAGATGATTTGGATGATCCTACCATGCCTGGTTTAGAAGAAACTAATGATGAGTTTCAAGATGAAGGTGTTTTCTCAGATTCAAATGAAGATGCTGATTTCACTAACTTGGATGATACTTATGGAGTTCCACAGTCTCCAATCTTAAGAATTCATAAAAATCATCCAACTGATCAAATCATTGGTCCTTCTACTTCTGGAGTAATGACAAGATACAAAGCTAAGAGTTTTACAACACCTCACAATGCTTTAGTCAGCTTTGTGTATAAGCAAAACAGGCTGAATCATAAGGACCATCAAACCTGCCTATTTACTTGTTTCATCTCTCAAGAGGAACCCAAGAATATTGCTCATGCATTGACCAAAGAACGCTGGGTTGAAGCTATGCAGGAAGAACTTCTTCAATTTAAACTTTAAGAAGTTTGGGTTTTATGTGATCTTCTAGATGGGAAGAGAGTTATTGGAACCAGATGGGTTTTCAGAGTGAAGAGAGATGAAAGAGGCAACGTTATTAAGAACAAGGCACGATTAGTAGCTCAAGGTTACAGACAGGAAGAAGGAGTAGATTATGATGAAGTATTTGCTCCTGTAGCAAGGATTGAGGCTATTAGAATATTTCTTGCTTTTGCTTCATATATGGGTTTTCAGGTTTACCAGATGGATGTCAAGAGTGCCTTTCTCTATGGCATTATAACAGAAGAGATGTATGTTAAACAACCTCCAGGTTTTGAAGATCCTAAGCACCCTAACAAAATCTACAAGGTGGTTAAGGCTCTTTATGGCCTTCATCAGGCACCTAGAGCTTGGTATGAAAGGCTCTCCACATTCTTATTAAAACATGGTTATAGAAGGGGGGCTATTGACAAGACTTTGTTTATCAAGAGAGACAAGAAGGACATCATGTTAGTTCAAGTGTATGTTGATGATATCATCTTTGGAGCTACCAAACAGTCTATGGTGAAGGAGTTTGAGCAGCTGATGCAGAAAGAATTTCAAATGAGTTCAATGGGTGAGTTAACTTTCTTTTTGGGACTTCAAGTTAAGCAGTCAAAGGAAGGTATTTTTATAAGTCAAGACAAGTATGTATCTGACATACTTAAGAAGTTCAATTTTGATGCTATAAAGCCAGTAACTACACCTATTAAATCGATCAACTCATTGGGCAAAGATGAAGATGGACAACCTGTTGAAGTCAAGTTATACAGATCAATGATTGGCTGTCTAATGTATCTTACTGCATCAAGGCCTGATATCATGTTTGCAGTGTGTTTATGTGCAAGATATCAAGTCTCACCAAAGGTCTCTCATATGAATGCTGTCAAGAGGATTTTTAGTTATTTGAAACAACAACCCAAGTTGGGATTGTGGTATCCTAAGGAGTCACCTTTTCACTTAGAAGCTTTTTCAGATAGTGATTATGCAGGTGATAACTATGATAGAAGATCAACAACTGGAGGATGCCAATATCTTGGAAGAAGATTAGTCTCCTGGCAATGCCAGAAACAGACAATTGCAGCAACATCATCTACTGAAGCTGAATATGTGGCTGCTGCAAGCTGTTGTGGATGCAGAATCAACTTTTGGACTATGGGTTCAATTTTAAGAATACTCCTATCCATATTGATAATGAGAGTACCATCTGTATTGTGAAGAATCCAGTTTATCATTCCAAGACCAAGCACATTCAGATTAGGCATCACTTCATAAGAGATTGTTATGAGCACAGGCTCATTAATGTGGTTAAGGTTCATACAGATGACAATGTAGCTAACTTACTCACCAAAGGCTTTGATGTTTCAAGATTCAATCACTTGGTGGTGAGCATTGGCATGATTAACTACTGAGCTACATTTGAGGGGAGGACTATAAGGTGTTAGTATAGTCCTATGCATTGTTTGAGGGGAGGATATGTATGTATACTTAGTTTTTACAGAGGAATTTCGGAAAGTACTGCTTTTAATTTCATGAAAGTACTGCTTGGAAAGTACTGCTTGAGAAAGTACTGCTTATGTGTAAAGTACTGTTTGTCGTATTAATGTACTGTTCCAACGGTAATATTGAGGGGTAATTTCTACTAACGGTAACTTTGTTATTATGGGCTGTGATTTTTCAAATCCCACCTATAAATAACTACTCTCCGGTTTTCCCTCTCATATTAATATTTTAGAATCTTTTCCATCTTTATCTCACGATTACCATCTCTTTATTATTCGATTATATCATTTACTTGTGCTTACAAATTCATCAATGGCGAATCGACCTACTGTTTCAAAGCACAATATGGTGGCTAATTTGGACAAGACTGAGGCGAATGTGGCTTTTCACGATATCATTGATTATCTTACTGGGTCGCCAATTAGTTATGCTCTTTTAGTTGTGCCGGATATCATTGAACCTTGGATTCAAGAATTTTGGGCTAATGCTAGGGATAATATGGAGGAGGATGAATACTATATTAGATCAACAGTTGCTGGAAGAACTATCGAGATTACAGAGGCCTCTATTCGAGAAGATTTATTATTTGGTGATGAAGAAGGGGCTATTCGCTTTGACAAGCAACTGATTTGGGATACGTTTCGGGATCTTGGTTATGAAGGATCTTTGACAGAACAAACGTTCAAGAAAGCTTTATTCTGTCCTCAATGGAAGTTTTTGATACATGTATTGCTCCATTGCATAAGTGCTAAAAGTACTTCATGGGAGCAGTTTGGGTCAAATATTGCATCTGCAGTGGTTGGATTAGCCACAAATCGAGTGTTTAACTTTTCAAGACTAATTCTGGATGGGATGCTTTCACATATATCATCTGCGTCAAAATGGTTGATGTACCTAAGGTTTGTACAGGTTTTCTTAAACAAGCAATTGGCTGATGTACCAAAACCTGCTGATTTGTTACCTGTCATTGTGCAACAAGCCAAAATCTTTACTTTTATGGCAAAGAGGAGTAATTTATTTAGAGGAGAAGATACTCCATTAACTGCTTCAATGATGGAGGTTGTTCAGGCTGTTCATGATGAAGCTGAAGCTGATGAAGAGAGTGAAGGTATTGCGTCTGCACAAGGTACTGCTTCACAAAGTGCTGCATCTCAACGTACTGCATCTCAGAGTTCTGCATCACAAAGTACTGGAACATAACGTACTGCATCACAAGGTACTGCTTCTCAGAGTACTGAATTTCAAGAGCATATTGCAGTTACACCTCCACAATCTCCACAACCGTCTCCACAACCATCTCCACAAGTCGCTGAATCTTTGTCATCTGAAGGGGATGCACCTACTATGGAGTTTGAAGGTCAAGTTCTCACCAATTATGCTTTAACTAGAGAATTGACAAGGTTGAAGAAATCTTTTGCAGCGCAAGCTAAAGCGCTTAGGAAGTTGAAGCGTAAGTATATGTGGTTAAGGAATTTTATTAAACCATATATTCAAGGTTACAACTTATGGGTTAAAGAGGAAAACAAACGCCGTAAGCAACTTCGAAAGGAATTCAAACGCAAGAAGGTTCATAGACCATCTTCTGTCAATTTGGGGAGGAATTTAGATGAAAATTTGAAAGAAGATGTTGTTAAGGAGAAAGAATCTAAAGGTACTGAAGAGCAAATTATTATTGAAAGTACTGATGAAGAAAGGACTGAAGATCAAGGTACTGAAAAACAAGGTACTGCTTTTGATCAAGGTACTGAGCAACAAAGTACTGCTCTTCATGGATCTTTCAGACAAGAAGCTATTACTCCAAGAGTATTAGATTTTGAAGAGGAAGCTGGTCCTTCAACAATTGTTATTCATGATGAAGAACAAGTTGGTCCTTCAACAACTGCCATACCAGAAGTACCTGTAAGAACTGCAAGTGATGATGAACTTATTGCAACCATACTGCATGATTTATCAAAGCCAATGGTTGTTACTATTTCTGAAGTTGCAGAGGAACAAACAAGAACTCCTCAACCTGCAATTGATCCTAAGGATAAAGGAAAGGGTATTCTGGTAGAAACTAGGAAGAAAAAGCTAACTTTGACAGATATTAGAGCAATTGAAATTGCTAAGAATGAAGCAGCAGCTAGAAAAGTCCAAGAAGAGCTGAATACTGAAGTAGTAGCTGAAGTAACTAATGAGGAAGCAATGAATGAAGAGGTAGCTAGGAAGTTACAAGAAGAGCTGAATGCTGAACTATTACAGTCACCTACACATGTTTCTTTTATTCCTAGAAGACCAAATCTTGCTAAAGAAAGAAATGCTATGATGGCTTATTTGAAAGCTCGAGGATATAAAGGATTGCAGAAGCTGAACTATGTTGATATGAAAAGACTATATGATGCTGAGAGAGAAACTTACAAGAAAAATGTTGCAAGCATCAAAGATTATAAAGAGGAAGCTACTTGGACTGAAGCTGAAAGAAAGAAAAGTTTGAAAAGAAAAAGAAAAACTGAAGTTGATAAACAATCTTCAAAGAAAGAGAAAACTGAGTTAAGAACTGAGACTAGGGATGAGCTAAGAAATTATCTCAGAGTAGTAGATTTTGAATATTCTAAAGAAGATGCTGATATGAAGATGAACAGATCTCAGATTACTAAGTTTGAAGTTGTGGAATCCAAAGATGGAAGCTATATGATGTTTCATAGAGATGATGAAAGCTTCAAAGTGTTTAATAGACTATGGGATGTACTACATGCAATTGACATAGTAGATTTATTTCATCTATATCATTTGGTACGAGACTACTTTGAACATCACTCATTAGGAGGTATTGGGTTAGTATTGCTTGGAGATCTCACTACAACATGGGAAACTGAAGAACAGAGCAATGATGATATTTGGAAGGATCAAGAGAGCTGGGAAATTGTCTGTTGGAGATTTTTTGAAGAATCTGGAGTACATCTTCTAGAGCAGGAAAATGGGACAATGATTCATATGTTTGCAGATAGAAGATATCCTCTCACTGTTGATCTTATGAGAAGGATGCTAGAGCATGGAATGGAAGTAGAAGAGGATAATGAAACTGCTCTCATTGTCATCAATTTGTTCATAAACTTGACTACTATTGCTGAGGATGATCAATAACTGGTATGAATTTTATTTGAATAAATACTTTTTGATACATCAGTACTTTTATTCAAAGTACTGCTGATCAGACAGTACTTTCATCAAAGTACTATTTGCAAAAATAAACCAGTTAAATGAATTTTAGAAAGAAACCTTTTGGTAAGTAATAAATAATTTGAAACAAAGGTGAATAAATGGTTTTGAGATGGTAACATCAATAGGTTATCAATCCACCATGGTTACAAAAGGATTGGCTAATCCATGAGCAAACGGCTCTGGTAAAGATATCTCAAATCCGTTTTTAGTTGACAACTTGCTAATAAGTTGTATGGTAATCAACTCACCATATCAGTTAATGTGAAGAGTTGGCTAGCCCACAAGAAAATGGCTTGTGGTAAAGGCTGTGGAAAAGCCATTTTTGGTAATTAGTTCACCATTAGATAAAAGAACTAACTAGTCCAAAAGGGTACAGTTTTTGGTAAAGACAAATCAAATCTGTTGATAGCTGATGATTTGCTAAAAATCATATGGTTATCAATGTACCATGGTCTTACACACCAAAACATTTGGCTACTCCAGAGTTAATGGCTTTGGTAAAGAGATTAAAATCCATTAATTTTCAATGATTCACCTCTCACAGGAGTTAACACACCTGGAAGTGATGAGAATAGTATGCAACTTAAACTGAATTAATGTACAAACTGTCATATGTTGCTGTGTTGCTGAAAAGATGGAGCTTGCTGGATGATGCTGAAAAAGACTAAAAGATACTTTGATAAAGTGCAGAAACTACAATCCAAAGACAAAGACAATCATTTCTTGAAGCTGGAAAAGTGAAAGATTAATCTACAAAGGAACTTGAAGTCAATCAAGTAGAATTCAAGTTAGGGGAGGATTGTTGGGATATGAAAGTGCAGAACAGTTAAAATACTGAAGACTTACAAAGTACTGTAGAATGGCAAAAGAACTGGAGAAAGTCAAAGAGTCAAAGTACTGCTAAAGATAAAGTCAAAGTACTGCACATGAAGGTCAAAGTACTGCAAGGGTTAAAGAACTGTTTATTCGTTTATGGAAAGTATTGTAATTCTAGAATAAGATTACTTGTCGTACAAGGATACAATTGTAAACCGACTAGGGTTATCCTTGAGCCTATAAAAGGACCCCTAGATTGGTATTAGATGTACGAATTTAGAAAACGAATTTATAAGTCTTAGAGAGTTCGATATTATTAGAGTTGTTGAAGTATCTGCATAAGAAGCAGATTTAGAGTTATCAATAAAGTTATTCTTCTTAGATTTATTGAGTAAATTCCGCGTACTTAATAAAGATTACTCAGTGTTTCATTGTTAATAACTTAGGATTTATCTGAGGTTATTAAACCTTAAACAAGCTAGTTAAGTTAGTTTGGTTAGAGTATATCGATCCAACAGATTTACTCTCTCACCTAAAGACTTTGGGCATACTGTGATTAAACATTCTAGAATTTCTTGAGATTGTTTGGCATATGAGCATGCATGTTCAATTTCATTGTCAAGTGGTTTTTCTAGTTTATCCTCTTCAACAATCTCACGAAGACATTCTAGACAATCCTTAAGGCATGAGAAATATGTTTGAATAGCAAGTTTGTTATTCCTGAGATGAGGGGGAATATATTTCACAGACACAGCATATTTGTTACTAGAATGAGCGTTTGATACACCATTCTCCCCATTGGTCATTGGCATTTTCCCTTTTACCTGACTCTTCATATTCTCAATCTCCTTTTGCAATGAAGCTATTTTTTCATTGTTTTTGTTACGAGTAACCTTTATTGATTCAAATAACTCATTGAAATGACGTTTAACCTTTTCATTTTCTTCTAGAAAACTTTCGTTTTCCTTTTGTAATGAATTTACTAAGTTTTGAAGATGAAACGTTTGTGAATTCTGAGAATCTAAAAGAGGAGGCACTTGGGAACCAGTCACATTGTTCTTTTCGCCCTTTAATTGAGAGATTTGGGCTTTCAACTTTCTGATCGTGTTACAATGAGCCTGAATCTGTTCATCACGTTTGTTTATTTGAAAGACTACATCAAACTCTGGAGCATTTGATGATGTCTTGATGTTTGAGGTTTTAACATTTTCTTTAAGATGTTATATTTTAGTTGTAGATCAAAATGATCAACTTCTAGTTTAGAAAGATGTTTCACCAAATTATCATGATCATCCAGTTCAATTTTCTCGTTTAGTATAGCATTAGTCTTTTCAAGCTCAATGACACGATCATGGGAGACTTTCAGAGCAACAGATAATTCATGAAATCGAGAAGCATTAATGGAACAATTTGTAGCAGTGAAAAACACATCTTGAGCAATACATTCAGAAATCAGATTCTCATTCAGTGTATGCAAGTTCTTCCTCTCAATCTCATTATATTTTAATGCTCGCTCATAATCACTAACCTCAACTATCATCGCATCAAATTCCTTTTCCATTTCTTTAATGTCTGAATTCATTCCCTTTTTAAGACTCTCAAACTGATCTTTTAATTGTTTAAAGAAAGGCATGACTTCAGTTAAATAACATTCTTTGGTTTGCTCAAAACCCCTTTCTCCTTCAGTTATACCAGTGGGTGTGATCCTTTTCTTGCAAGTTTTCTCAAAATCAACAAATAGTTGAAAGATAACATATTGACTGATTAAGGTCTTGCTTTTAGTGGAAATAGCTCTAGGGACTAGATGCATTGGTGTGTTGGGAGGATACACAGTTGCTTTAGGCATTTTCCTAAGGGGAGGGTTTGTTTCAACAATATTTTCCGCTTTCTGTTTATCTAAGTCTATTTTCCAGAACACTTGTTCAGGTGTCAACAGCGTTTGAGGCTTAAATTTTTTAAAGGCAATCCAATTTTCCTTAGAATAGTTGGGTGCTTTATAGCTTATTCTTTTCTCTATGCAAGAAGGGCTCTTAAGTTTTTCATCCAATTTCCTTTTAGTGACATCTTCTAATTGCTTATCTTCTTCAGTGCTCTCAGTGCAACTAGGTTTTTGTCTAGGTTTAAGGATTTCATTCCCATCATAGATTACCTTTTGGGCTTCTTTAGCTTTCTTAACATACTCAGGATTGGATTCCTTAATAATGGGGATACTATGCTTGTCGCTTAAGACTCTATGCTTAGTGATCATGTGAGCAGTCTGAATGGTGTTTCCTTGTATGTACAACTTGTTTTCAAGCTTGTTTTTCAAAGTTTTCAGATTAGAAAAATCTTTCAAAAGTTTTGATTCCTTAGCATTAAATTCTTCCTTAAGCATTTTCACATTTTCTTGAAGTTCTTGTTTTTGCTTAGCAGTTTTTGAAAGCTTTTCTTGTAAGGAATTTAACTCTTGTTTTAATACTTCTTCTTTAAACTTACTTTTTCTAATGATTGTACGCATTTGGTCATCCATTTCCTGCTCACGAGTGGTCAACTCAAACTTAGCACGTTGTTCATAAATCGCAACACGTTCTTTATAGGCATTTAGTTCAGAGGCAATAGAATCATCAGGAGCACATGCAGTGAATTCATCAAAGACATAGTCATTATTGACTGCGGAAGATGCATTACTTGGTACAGCCTCACTATCACTTTGCCTCACATGTTGATCATACAAGACAATATTGTTGTTGTTTACATCATCAACATCTGATTCATAAGTCTCAAGAGATTGTACTTCATTATGCATCTTTTGCTCATCAACAATATCATATAGTTTAAGTACCTCTGAGATGATTTTGTCTTTGGATGGTCTAGTTGGTGGTGAAGAAGAGACCTTAGGAGACACCATTGGAGAAATGCTTGCTATGAAAATTGTTTGTGTAGAAGGTCCATCATCAACATCAGAATCGTATGCATCACAATCAGCCACTTGAAAAGCATTCTGATGATTATGACCTATCTCTTGAATCGGCTGTTCATCAACATCAGCATCATAGGTTTTGGCATTTCCTTCAGCAAGAAATAGTAACTCCTCTTCATCCAAAGCTGCTCCATTGTCTTGAGCTTGTACTAGCAGCATCTTATCCCTGAAGTACTCAGCATTCTGTGGACGTTTTGGAGATGTGCAGTTCCTTGCAATGTGTCCCTCACCACCACAGTTATAGCATTTGATCGGCTTAGCTTGACCTTGATTTCCATTTCTTCCCCGATTCTGATATGCAACATAACCCCTACCTGCACCACCTCTTCCCTAATCATACTGTCTTTCCTGAACTGGTTGCACAACAATCTTCCCATCTCTGACAGTAGCTTGATTGTGTGGGTTAGATGTTGTTCTGAGGTTGTTGTTGGTTTGTGGGAGAGAATTCATGTTTTGACTTATCATGAGTGCCAGTTGATTGATGAAGTTTCCTATGCCTGCATCAGCATCAACTTGTTTGAACATTGGATCAGGAATGAGTTTATGATTACCATTACCCATAGGTACAACTTGAGAAGCTTTGGTGGTAATCCCAATATTTGAGTAAAAGGCAGTTGAATCATTTGTTGAGCTTGTTTCTCCTTGAGCTTTGAACTGATCAAGAATCCTCTTTTCAAACATGGCATGTCTCTCATTTTGAATAAGGAAGGCATAGAGTTGCTCATAATTCGTATTCTTCAATCCTTTAGTGAGCTTCACGGAAGTGACAAATTTGTGCCATTCGGGATTCATGTTGTTGACAAACTTTGAGTTCAGTTGAATGTTAGGCATAGTCATTCTGATGTTCCTCATGCCATTCACCAGCTTATGAAATCTTACATAGTACTCATAGACACTCTCATCTGGTTTCATCTTGAAGTGCTCAAATTCATCATACAGCTGTGATTCTCGGTCTTCAACAGTTAGCTCAGAACCAGAGAGAAGCATCTTGACATTATCCCATACAGCTTTTGCTTCGGTGTTGTGATTGATAAGCTTGTAGATGTCTTTTGGAAGACCTTGAAGAATAATATTAGAAGCCCTGATATCAGCATCGAATCTCTTTTTCTCCTTATCATTGAGCTTATCATACATCTTAGGTCTATCCATTCCATAGATCATTGTACCATCTTCAGCTGTATCAATTATGTCTCTAGTAGTCTCAACTAGATAAGGTCCTTCATCAATGGATTTGAGAATGTTGACCCCATTTTCCTTTCCAAGATAGTACAATCTGATACGTTGAGCCCAAGATTCATAGTCAGTTCTGTCAAGCATAGGTGGGCGAGTATCCGAACCAGCTGCTTGAACATCCTCGGCAACAGTGGAAATGATTGTAGGAACGTTGGAAGACATGTTTACAGATTTAAACGGGATTTTAAAACTCTATGATTAAACCGGGAAATAGATTCTTTCACAGGATTTTACTGAATCAAGAGAAAACCGTATTAAAAAAATCACCCAAGTCGCTAGAAAATTATGCACCAAGTCGCTAACATCTAAGTCGCTATACTACCAAGTCGCTAAAGACCCAAGTCGCTAAAACAACAGTCAAGTCGCTAAATAGCAACTCGCTAAGCCTCTAGTCGCTAGAAAAATTTTGACAGCAATTCGCTAAGATCCAAGTCGCTAATGAGTCAAGTCGCTAAATAGCACCTCACTATGTACCAAGTCGCTAACACCAAGCCGCTAACGAACACACGTACAAGTCGCTAACTTCCAACAAGTCGCTACCCGTAGTGGAGAATCCACTACTTGTACTATTTGTCGGCTTGTCTCACTAGGCAAGTCGCTAAGCCTAAGTCGCTAACTCCACAAACTGCAACTCGCTACCAATATGTAAAGCAAGTCGCTAGCAAGAAAAGCTATCCGTAGGTCAAGTCGCTAGCTAGAAAACTTCACAAACATCACTTTTCAATCCAAAAACAACCCAACCAAGATGATTCAAGCTTACCAAATGAAAACCTAAACACTTATGATGATTCTAAACACAAAAGTACTAACAAAATCTAAGCTTTAACACAAGAAATCAACCAAATGATGCACAAACCACTAAACTTTTTCAAACTCAAAAACCACCTAAAAACCACTAGAAATCCAAAGATGTGTAACATATGATCTAACCATGGCTCTGATACCAATTGTAGGATATTGGATTTCACATACACATCAAACCATAGCACAAAGTGGGCGTATAAGTGGAATTCTAGAGAGAGAAAGTTAGAGGTTTAGGGAACTTTAGTGAGAGAAATAAAATTCTTATTATGAGCTCCAACTCTCTACCTTGGAAGGTAGAGAGTATTTATAGTCTTACAATAAAACGCCACACAACGGGCTGTGGATCAGGCATACAGTGGGTAAAGACCCGTCCGTCCTCCACGGTGTTACTTAACTAAATACTACTTAACTTAAAATAACTATGACTACGAGCTTTCTAACGATTACATATACTTGAGGTGACCGACTCTTTAATACCTGGAATTTCTAATTCCTAACACCCAGAGGCATTTTTATAAATCAATCAAAATACGCTAATGAAATATTAAAGAAATTTGTATTTACCTCAAGTGACCCTGTTGACACTCCTATGGTGGAGCGCACAAAACTGGATGAGGACCACTCAGGGATCAAAGTAGATCTAACAAAGTATCGAAGTATGATTGGATCCCTGACGTACCTCACAGCCAGCAGACCAGACATTTTGTTCGCTGTATGCATGTGTGCTAGATACCAGGCTAAGCCTACCAAAAAGCACCTTGAAGCGGTTAAACGGGTCTTTCGGTATCTCCAAGGAACCATTAATATGGGACTTTGGTATCCGAAGGACTCCGGTATGTCACTAACGGCCTATGCAGATGCTGACCATGCAGGATGTCAAGATACACGTCGAAGTACGTCAGGAGGTGCTCAATTTTTGGGTGATAAACTTGTAAGCTGGTCTTCAAAGAAACAGATGAGCACTTCCATATCCTCTACAGAGGCTGAATACATAGCCATGTCATCGTGTTGTGCTCAAATCTTATGGATGAGATCCCAACTATCTGACTATGGCTTTGTATTCAACAAAGTTCCTATGTACTGTGATAACAAAAGTGTCATTGCTCTCTGCTGCAACAATGTTCAACACTCTCGAGCAAAGCACATCGACATTCGACATCACTTCATCAGGGAACAAGTGGAAAATGGTGTAGTTGAACTATACTTCGTAAGGACTGAATATCAACTAGCAGACATCTTCACAAAAGCTCTTTCTCGAGAACGCTTTGAGTTCATTCTTCCACGACTAGGCTTAAAGAGCCTTCAACCAGAAACGCTCAAACGTCTTCAGGAAGACGTCGAGGAGTAAAGGTGTTCGACTCTATCTATTCTTTGTATATATCTTTTCAAAAAAAACCAAATACAAAAATATAAAACTAACAAAAAGAAAATAGAAAAATATAAAACTTTTCAAAATCCATAAAAACCAGAAAATCTTGAAAATCTTCAAAAAAAATATTGTCTATTTATCATGTTTTTCTTGTCTGTTCGATAATATCTATGGACTTTGAGTTGTCACTCAAAGAATGGCACGGGTCTCTAGATGAAGTTCGAATCTTAAAAAAAAAAAAAAAAAACGGGATGAAGAAAAATATTGGTTTATTGTTATTTCAGACAGTAACCCGTTTTTCAAAGAAAGAACAGAGCCATGCTTTATCATACTTTTCAAAACTCATGCTCTGATTCTATAAACATTTATCTACTATCTAATGAAAACCAATTGCTTTGCTATATAACTCGGACTCTATTTTTGATAATCATCTGGTCTTATTTGTCAAAATAACTATCTTTCAATCAACAACCTATGTCATTGATTGAGGGGGAGAATGATTTCAATTAAATTAAAAAGTTATTTGGCATTCAATTGTTTTCAAAAGATAATCATGCATGTTTAATCAATGTAGTTTAAAGTCTTAAGAATCTGGTCATTATCAACAAAATGCTTTCATTATCAAGTCACAATTCTCTTTTAAAAGCTTTCAAAATCAATTTAAATCTACAGAGATCACAAATCCCAAATGATTTGATAATTGTGATCGGGGGAGAATTTGTACTTTAAATTGGATTTAAACTGATAAATCGGTAAATGGTTTTATAAGGATGTACAAGCTCTCCTTCCCACATGTGCCAAACGATTTCAAATTATGCACATGTTGAGGGGGAGCATTTATCTTAAACCACAACAAGTTGAATCGTGATCAATGTGCAGGTTCCCTCTAGTATGTGCAAAAACTCTTTCAAACCTTAAGGCACATATTGAGAGGGAGCAAACTTATGAAAACCTCGTCCTTCCCGGAAATGCTTTATCTACTTGATTTAATTAGGGAAGTGATGTTGATATCTTTTAGAAATGATAATCAAAGAAGTTACTTCTGTCTCTTGCCTCCGTGTGCAAAACGAATTCAAATACTTGATGCACATGTTGAGGGGGAGCTCTTGTTCTAAAAATATCAAAAACAATTCAGGTACAAAATGCTTTGAGAATATATCTTAAGTATCTGGATTGATTTTCAAATGGTTTTCAATTGGTTCCAATGGCAGATGAACAATACCAAATAGACCGACCAACTTTACTTATGTATGGTGATATAAGGATGATAAGGTTAGGTATTTGTTCCCATGATCCGCCAGAACCGAAGGGATCTACCCAGGGACAATCCACTAGATAGTGTAGAGTTCTTAGGTATGATAATAAAAAGGTGAAAAGTGAGAAATGCGAAGAGTGCGGACTAAGACTGAGCTAGTACTAGAATAAACCCAACAAGGTTCTAGCTATGAAGTCTCGGTAAGCACTGAAGGGGTTGAAGAATGAAAAAGAATTGAATGAGAAAAGGGTGATAACAAATAGCCCTCCATATATTCAACCTTAGGGCAGAAACCGGGTTCAATTCATATGCTACTGATGGTAACATCGGTATTGAAGACAAGACGTCATGGACCCAGTGACGCACTGCACTTCAACTTTCCAATCCACTCAAGTTCCTCTTAAAAGGTCTTGTTTCATTCTCACGGGGAACCGACATTATCTATCGACTTTGTCTTAGAGATTGTTGATATTGAAGAAGGAGACCGTCTCCCTGGTCTCTGATATAGGATCCAAATATGCACAAATTGAGTCTAGAGCCACGAGATCATCAATAAATCTCTTTAGCACACTTTCCATGAAGACTCTCTGTTTCACGCAATGTGGAAAGAGAGATTATATCTTGAGTCCTACGCATTATCCTTGTGATATTGCCAGAACATCCGAGTGATATGCAAACATATTCACAATGAAGATGGAAAGCCTTCTGGAGCCATCATCAAACAAGCTCCTGGTAGGTGGCATGTGAGATCTATTCTATAGATCAACCATGTGACAACTGAACATAAACAATGGGGCGATTCAATCTTTTGAATCAATCCTGGTTCAGGTTATGGATTGACGGATACCTTTGAAAAACAGGTCGTTGTGCTTAAAAGTTCTTTTCCATGGCACATCGACTGTGTACTATTATTTCAAAATTAAAGGGTATTTATGATTGATAATTGATTTTTCATAAAACCTTCGTTGTATTGCAAAACACTTTCGATTGAGCAATACACGATTGTTTTTCAAATCTCTTTTCATCAATCAGTGGATTTATATTCGCTGGTTCACTCACTCCGTGTTATCTTCTTTGAGACGTTCCGGTTTGAGAACAGCTAGAGCAGCTGCGAAACCCTGTCAAGGAAATTCTTCAGAATTTTACCTGATCACAGGCAGTACTTGTACTGATCAACGGGGAACCGTGGGCTGTGTACCTCAATTCATCGAAAGTGTTCAAAGGCACTTTCGTGCGCTTTATTGCTAACTGTTGTATGAAGGTACGCCCGACGATTGCAGCTGATCAGAATGATGCGGTCAATCCATAATCACATGCTCACTCAATACATTCATCTCTAAAGAAATCATGATAAGTGCATCAATGACTCTGATATTTTCACTCCATGCTTCTGCTACGCTGCTGCGAATATCATGAATCAACAAAAGCTTCCACTACTCTGATAAGAAGAATATCATGATCCGGAAAGTGAGCATGTCGGTCCAAAAGTCACAACTTCACATACTATCAACACCTCAAAGGAAGAGTCAGAGATTTATGGTTGCTTATAATGTCAAAGCTGGTCCAAAGACTCAAACATCACGTGGATCAGTTAAAGACCTCCACTCGATTTTTCAAAGCATGCAGAACTTGATGAATCAAAGACTACGAGCTAAAGAACAAAAGTGCCTAATCAAATAAACCAAGAACAACGAAATGTCATATCAGTTTGTAATCATTGTAAGTTAAGGTCAAGTTGAGGTGACCTCCCTTGATTTAGTAAATCCAGTACTTAAAGTGTCGGTCACCTCAAGTATGTATACTCGTTAGAAAGCTCGTAGTCGTAGTTATTCAGTGTTAGTATTTAGATTACTTTGTAACACCGTGGAGGACGGACGGGTCTTTACCCACTGTATGCCTGATCCACAGCCTAAAGTAGGCGTCTATGCTTGTACCCTATAAATACCCTTTGCCCTCCAAGGCAAAGGGTTGGAGCTTCATAATATATTTTTCTTTGTCTCTCTAGGGTTCCCATCTTCTCCCACTTTCTCTCTCTAAACCTTTTAACCTAAAGGCGCCGCACCTCTTGTTTAACAAACCAAGATCCTACATAAGTCGGGATCGTTCGCAGGGATTTGTGAGTTAATCAAGAAACAAGTATAAAATCTACTATAGCAATCCAAAAGCAAATAATAACGAAAATTTGGATAATGAAATTCAGATGATTAAAACTACACTTGCTTAAACCAGTTTCTTATCTTTGATTAGTATGATTGTGTTAACCTCTTTTTAACATGTTGGTTATGATAATTAGTTGGTGTACTAATCTATTGTTCTTACAAGTTAAACCTTCGTCAAGATTTTAGTTTATAAAAACAATCATTAAGTTTAACCAATCAATTCAAGATCAATTCAAGTTTCATAAGTTTACATTTATAAACTTAAACACAAAAACATCTATTTGCCTTATCAAATTTGCTTAAGAAATGGCCAATGCAAAAGGTAACCGATTATAGACAAAGGGCCACAATTGATTGTAAACATCTAATCTTACGACCTTTTAGATGTTTTCAATCAATTTGATAATCAAAAAGCATTCTTATTACAACAATGTTCCTGTTTCACGCCGTATATGACAAAATTACAACACATACATGGATTACAATGAGCATACTTTAGTGACAATTTTAACTCATGCATATATACGACCCGTTAATTGGTTGTTTTCTCTCAATGTTAGACATTAAGTGGTTCATTCATCACATAAATGCATTAAGGGTGCGTTTGGTATACGCCAATCGGAATGAATCTATGGATTTCATTCCGATTAATGGTGTTTGTTTAGTGAGACCGGGAATGAAATGGATATATCATAGTCATATATTCATTACACACCAATTTGGTGTCTATGAAATCCATTCCCGCGGGCCCCTCTCTTTTCCACTATAAAATTCAAATATCTATACACTTTTTCATTCCATATTTTATCAACGAAACATAAACAATCGTAATGATACACATTTTCATATCCATTGTCATTCTACCCCATATCAAATCCGATACCCATTACGATTCCTATCAACAAACCAAACGGGCCCTAAAAGTGCTAGGACCTCCTATATTAGTTTTAAAAATTAAAGAGACTTTTATATTTAAATTTAACATACAATCCAAGGATTTGTAAACAAATGGATATTAACTGTATGCCGGCCGACCTAAGCCAACTGTAGACATTTTGCCCCTCAGGGAAGAGCACGCTTTTAAATCATCTGTTTTGTACCAATGGGTTTGACAAATGTCTTCACCGTACCGTTTTAACCATCGACACGATACTCCCGCGACAACGCACAGGCTAAACCGCTCGTTCAAGTACAAAAGTTACTTCGATCCATTAACTAGTCGTAAATTTATTTTTATATCCATCGTACTACCACAATAACGTTAACATAAATTACAATAGCACTTTACTAATCCTCCATAACGTTAACATTTTAATAATTCTCAAATAGAAATCAAAGTACACATTACAATAACCAAGTAGCAAGGAGTTAAACCGAAATCATTAAAGTTAAAACACCACCCCTTAACTATCTCTCCACTTTCCATATATTTCAATGGTTGCATGGAACCTTGGATTCAAATGCAAATGGACCCACACTGAACACATCATACGGAAGTGGGCCTGCCTTTGGGCTTGACAATGGTGGCTTCTTGCTAGGAACCAACAATGACCCTTTTAACCCTGCATGAAGATTTGTAGGTGCATTGCAAGTAGCCACTGGTGAGGTTAAAAGGGTAACTCTGCAAGTGTGGGATCCATATGTGGTCAAAGTCTTGGGTGGTTTGATGAAGAAGTACCCATTTTTGTCAGTTGTACCTTTGACCCTCAGTGGGTACTTTGTATTGTTGCATGTTAACATTACCTCAGCTCCTGTTTATGGTCAAACAAATTTCAAATTTGAGTCAGTCTAGTCCATTATTGACTTGTACCACGTTGATGGTAAAATGTTTAATGTTTTGTTTTACCCGATAATAAGCATAGCGTGGTAAATTATTGTGCATTGGTATTTGGTAAGTGGAAACCTTTCTTCGTTTTATACATATTTTGATGCAATGTTAGTTGTACTGTACAAATCAACAATTAAGTGTATATTTGTACACGAGGGTTTTATAGTAAAATTTTGAATCTCAAGAACTACTGTATGAGTGAAAATATATCAAAAAAAACTGTGAGTGAAAAAAAAAACGTTGATGGTAAAATGTTTAATGTTTTGTTTTACCCGATAATAAGCATAGCGTGGTAAATTATTGTGCATTGGTATTTGGTAAGTGGAAACCTTTCTTCGTTTTAGACATATTTTGATGCAATGTTAGTTGTACTGTACAAATCAACAATTAAGTGTATATTTGTACACGAGGGTTTTATAGTAAAATTTTGAATCTCAAGAACTACTGTATGAGTGAAAATATATCAAAAAAAACTGTGAGTGAAAAAACTTGCGAACACTAGTAATGCATTATTCAGTTGTGAGGTACAACAGAACATTGCACTCATGAGTTGCACCATAATACTTTATCGACTTAAGGAAGCGTTTGTTTTGTGCACGAGGGTTTTATAGTAAAATTTTGAATCTCAAGAACTACTGTATGAGTGAAAATATATCAAAAAAACCTGTGAGTGAAAAAACTTGCGAACACTAGTAATGCATTATTCAGTTGTGAGGTACGACAGAACTTTATCAACTTAAGGAAGCGTTTGTTTTGTGCTTTTTGCTCAAAAGGAATACATTGAATCCCGATTCAAGTTGTTTGGTACACAAAGTCTAGTGTCAAATCAAGGATTTAAGCTTCAAAACCCATTCATGTCTCAAGTGATGTCTTTTGCACAAAACCTCTGACCAATTTTGTCCCATCTATTTCACATTTATATTATTTAAATCATAAATTATTTTCATACAATTCATTTATGCGGTAAGTCTCCTTTTAAGCCTCTTTCGCTAGGTCCATTTATCATTTCCTTTTAAAAATTGTTTATAAAATATTTTATCGTCCCATCTATTTCACATTTATATTATTTAAATCATAAATTATTTTCATACAATTCATTTATGCGGTAAGTCTTCTTTTAAGCCTCTTTAGCTAGGTCCATTTATCATTTCCTTTTAAAAATCGTTTATAAAATATTTTATCAATTATTTATTTCTCTCTCTTCATTTAATCCAAATCCAAATCTAAATCCAAAAAAAACAAATCCAAATCCTAATCATAAACCCATAACCAAACGGGCCCAAGTTTGTACAACCCAAGGTAAGTAATTTTGTGCAGTGTTTACTTGTACTACCTACATGAGTCATTCTGCTGCTTTAGAGTTTAGACAAGTTAGATGCACTGGTGTCTTGTACAAGTACAACCCAATGTTGCATTGATGGGTTTTACACATTTGCACACTTGATGCACTTTTAAAGGGCCGTTTGGTTTGATGATAGGAATCACAATTAGTATGAGTTTGATAGTAGTGGTGGGCCCTTCAACTATGATAGACTCATACCATGCTCCTTTGCCTCCTTTGATGTATAGAGAATATATGGATTTCACCATACCAATTATCATAAAACAAACAACATATATCATTTTCATAGTCATTCCTTCATTCCAATAGGCCCAAACCAAACACACCCTAAATAAGAGAATTACCAATAGGGTTTTGTTTGAAAGAGAAGATGAAAACAAATGATTAGAACTAACGGGCATTTGCTGGTTTTACTGCGCAACCAACTACTCCAATATTTTTTACTAGTACATATTTCAATGTCAGTTTTATAAATAATTAACAAATTTGAAACATATATAGTAAAAAATCAAAGTACGAACATTAATCAGTCGAGGGCAAAACATAGTTTCAGCCATTTTTTAAATCAAATTAACATGTCTCAAGTTTTTAAGTTAGGGTGTGTTTGTTTCATTAAGATGTTTTGGGTCTGAATCTGACTACCACATCTTACTGGTAAGAGGTGGGTAGAAGGTCTAAATCTGAACGAAATAATGTTGTTTGTTTTTGTATAATTGTCCGAATTATTTTAAATGCTCGTTTTTGCAATTTGTTTATTAAACCAACGTAATGCGATAATAAATAACTTATGTAAATATGAAACAAGACTTTTTATCATAAATATAACATAGTTAATAAACAATCAAATATATTTTATAAAGTTTACAAAACGAGTAAGAGCCAGTAAGACAAGTCTCCCACCTCTTACTGAGTAAGATGTTATATGTCTAACTGGGTCTTACTCAGAAGAAAAAAACAAACAAGAAAAACGTCTGTCCACCTCTTACTGGTAAGAGTAAGAGGCCTAGTAAGACATTTTTTTAAAAAACAAACACACCCTTAGTTGCAATTTGCAAAGTACTAGCACACAAGTAGATTAGCGTTAATCGGTTTCATTTCAAAATATTTTGGAAAAGATGACATTTTTTCTAAATTCTTCCTTTAAAATCCCTATAAGTAATTTTCTCCTAAAATACAGTAAATAAATACCGTGTGCATGTAGTACCATGAATAGGTTAGATCTATGATTTTAATCTAACATAACATCATTAGCATACTCTAGCTTTTTTGTAACATTAAATGGTAGAGTGAAACTAAACAATGCAGTAGTTATAGTGTTATACACATGCATGCATATGTATAAAAACATAAAAAGTTTTAGAGGAAGTATACCCATAAGAGGAGTAGCACCCAAGAGTGTATCAACCCCTTTATACTTGCAAGCCTTACAGTAGACAACACCCTGAACCGCCACAAATTTTCTAGCCGGCATTGGTGCTGCAACCGGCGCTGGTGAGCTACTCGGTGGCTGTGCTGGTGCTTTAGTGGGTGCATGAACCGGAGCTTTACCAGGAGAGTGAGCCATGGGTGGAGTAGCAAGCTTAGTGTGGTTGTGGTGATGGTGGTGGTGAGTGTTGTTGCGGTGGTGGTGGTGGTGGGGTGATGGTGCAGCTGCCGGTTGGTACGACGGCGCGTGGTGTGGTGACTGAGTCCAGCTGACAGTGTCATCAACGTCGTTAGAGAAAACGTTGGATATTAAGAAAGAGGTGAGGAACAAGAATTTAAGTATTGCCATAGAAGAAGCCATTTTGGTTTCGTTTGTGGGAGTGTAATTGTGAATGCGGGGTGGTGGTATTTATATAGAAGTGGAATTTTACGTGTTAAATTTATAACTAGAGGTGAGTGGGCCCCTATTTAAATGAAGGACTCGTGAAATCAAGCTATGTATTTTTTATTTTACAGTATTTTTTTTTACCCTTTAAATAATACGGAGTACTTCGAATGTGAAACCAACCTATGTATTTTTTTTATTTTTTTTCTTTTACCCTTTAAATTTATAACCAGATGTGAGTGGGCTCTTTGGATGTAACAATGACTAAGAGCATGTTCAATGGTAACGTTTTAATGTCGTTGGAGGGCGTTTTAACGTCGTTGGTGGCGTTACTCTGTTGGAGACGAGCAAAAATAACGGCGTTGGAGGGTCGGCGTTGAGTGGTTAACGCCCGTTAAGGGCAAGAGAAAAACAAAAACAAAAAAAAAAACAATTTCGAAAAAGTTACAAAACTAGCCCCTCAATGACTAGTAGCCGTTACATTTTCAAAAAAATTTACATAAAACCCCTTAACGGCTAGTTTTTTTAAATTTTTTTTTTTTTTAAATCAAAAATCAAAAATATTTTTTTACCACTATAAATACCCAACTAAAACTCTATTTTTTTCACACTTCCTCTCACACTTTATATACTTCCTCTCACACTTTCATAATTCAAAAATCAAGTTCGTTCACAATGGATCCAAATGAATTTGGTGATATTCCTCTGTCTTGGTCACACGAAGAGGACTTCCAATTTATGGCGTCCGCGTATGAGTATCACCTTCAGTTGGAACAAGAAGAATGTATTGAATCTCAACATCCTAGTCGTTCTCGTAGCCATATATATCGTGAACGTGAGCTTGCAGAAGAACGTCTGCGCAACGATTATTTCGTAGAAGGTTGTAAGTATTCAAACAAGAATTTTCGTAGAAGATTTCGTATGAGCCGGAAACTATTCCTGCAAATAGTTGAAGGTATTGAATCTTATACTTCCGATAATATTCCAGATCATTTTACTTTCTTTAGGCAAACACCCGATTGTACGGGTCGAATGAGTTTAAGTGCTCTAATGAAGTGTACGTCTGCCATACGCCAATTGGCGTACGACACCTCACCCGATGCATTTGATGAATACTTGCAAATGGGTGCGAGTACTTCAAAAGTATGTCTTGATAATTTTAACAAATGTATTATTGATTTGTTTATGCCGGAGTATTTAAGAAAACCAACATGGGCCGACATTCAAAAAATTTATCAACAACATGAAGAAAAACATGGTTTTTCGGGAATGCTTGGTAGCATTGACTGTATACACTGGGAATGGAAAAATTGTCCAGTGGGTTGGCAAGGGCATTTTGCTAGGGGTGATAAAAAATACCCAACAATTATGCTTGAAGCTGTTGCTTCTCAAGATTTATGGATCTGGCATGCATTTTTTGGGATGGCGGGGGCAAATAACGATATTAATGTTTTAGATAACTCTCCGTTATTCGATGACCTTCTTGCTGACAATGCCCCAAGAGCACCTTATATGGTCAACGGAACTAGGTATGAACAGGGGTATTACTTGGCTGATGGAATTTATCCACAGTGGGTAACTTTCGTCAAATCCTTCACGGCAACAACTAACGAAAAATATACGTACTTTAAAAGGAGACAAGAAAGTGCCCGAAAGGATATTGAATGTGCTTTTAGTGTGCTTCAAGGCCGTTGGGGTATACTACAACAACCGGCACGTCAATGGGAAATTGCCACGATACGTAGAATCATGTATTGTTGCATTATTTTGCATAACATGATTATAAAAGATCAAAAAATTGCATTACTTGACTATAACGAAGTGTGGGTGGATCCGTCAGCAAATTTGAGGCAACGTAGATGGGTCGAAAGATGTGATACTCACAGTCGTAAGGCAAAAGAAATACACGACCGACAAACGCATACCCAACTCCAACAGGACCTTATGGAGCATGTTTGGCAGAAGAACCTTGAACGACATGGACAACAACAAGAGAGCGACGATGATGAATAAGTATTTGCTATGTTTTGTTATTTTTTTTCGTTGTCATTTCCTTTATGTTGTAACGTTTAATTTGCGGTGTGTTTTTTTAATTTCGATGTATTTTTTTATTTGTTGTAATTTTTTTTTCAATGTATTTTTTTAATTTCGTATTGTATTATGTTTTCAAATTTAATGTTATGTTTAGTTTAATAAATTTTTTAGTTTGGGTTGAAATTGAAAATATGAAATGTTGTTGATGTTATTGGGATGTTATTGTTGTGGGTGTTTTTTTTGGGATGTTAAGGTGAAATGTTAAAGCTGATGTGGCGCTGACGTGGACGGTGTTATTGATGTTATGGTGTTATTGTTGTGCATGCTCTAACATCACAACTGGTAATTTAGGGGGCTGGCAACCATGCCTAACAAAATTTTTCATACCTAATCACCCACCAATAATATCCTTTCATCTCATCTCATACCTATCTCATACCTAACAATAGATTTTTAGTGACAACCATGTATAACCCATACCTCATCTATTTTTTTTTTTAATAATTATATTAAACAATTTAATAAAAACATAACATTTTATTAATACTTAAAAGAAAATTAAATCAAATAAATCGAATTAATAAAAAAATGAACTAAAACACATATCTAAAAATCGCAAGTCAATCCATTTTTCGCCGCGAGCTCACGTTTTTTGTCAAGAGTGAAATTTAGTAGATTTGGATCGGTTATATTATCGTGTGGTTCCCTATAGAATTTCATCGCCCTAAACATATGCTTTTCTTCAATGATACGGATTTTTGTCGCCAAGAACTTTTCGGCCATTTCATCCTTTGCAGCTTTTTTCGCCACCGCCGTCTGCAATAGTTGTGTTTTATTTGATGTGTAGGGGTCGAAGCTCGCAGCTATATGCATTGTCGACGACTCGCTTTCGGCCATTTTGCCTTTTCTTTTCCGCATAGGAGTGTTGTCGTCATTGCTTGCGGACTCATAGTGGGCGGATTATGCATGGGAGTGTTGTCGTCATTGCTTGCGGACACGACTACAATTTTAAAAAAATACCCAACGTCTCTTTTTTTGTAGCTTGCAACGGTTACATTTTCATTCCCCAACTCCATGCCTAACCGGCAAACTTTGCCGATTTACCCCACAAATACACCACACCGAACTTTGCCGATTGAGATGCAATGGTGTTACCGTTCGGGGTGCTCCATGCCTAACTGTTGGGTTCAGTAAATACCCAAACCCCTTAATCTAGGATTTGAATAGAAAATATCCTAAGTGTTTAATCCGTTAAACACTATCAGGTCACTGAGTGCATAGTCTCTCAGTGAGCCATCTTCAGGATACTCAGTACGAGGCAAAGAAGTAGCCTCTCCACTCAGCAAGGCGAAACTTATTGGGTGAAGACTTAGTCAAGAAGAAGATGGTGGATTCAGTGAGTGATGAAAATAACTCACTGAATCCCTAAGACTCCTCTTCAACTCTTAAACACTGAAGACAATCAAAGGAAGATACTGAAGGCTCTAAAGACTGAAGAATGAACTGGACTAGGCGGGAAAGTTTTACCCAGATAAAACTAAGTCACTCAAGTGTTTATCCAGTCTATACACAGTCTCAATCTATCAAGATCATATCTTCCCATTTATAGCAAGCGGCGATTCCCTGTTAAGGAAAGAAGACTCGCCGCCTGACTACAAATAGCAAAGTAAACAGTAAACGAATACTTCTATATTCGTGATTACTGTGATCGAAGTTTTTGTCTTCTAGGTTAAAGTTAAATATCATACTTGTATAAATAACATAAGAGAATTGAGTGAAAAGTTTAAGCTTGTGAATTGTAAACACACACACACACAAGCCAACTTTTCACTCCTCCAAATACAACTTTATCCTTGAGCTAGCTCAGTGGGTTCTAAGAGTTGTACTCAGACTTAGCCTGAGCTTAGAGAGGAGTCACCCCAAACTTTGTCATTTCAATCCCAAGTACTATTCCGCAAGTACTTGGGTAACGTATTCTTTTGAATTATTTCTAATAAGAATATGACGTTGAAAATTATTTTGTGTGTTTTACTTACATTACTTTCAGTCATTACTCACTGTTAATATGTTTTAAGTACTTAATTGTTTTAAACGATAGTGAGTAGGGAACAACAAGTGGTATCAGAGCAAGGCTGATTATAAAACCTTTTTTTTCGCCGCTCTAAAAACGTTTTTAAATCCGGATTCATATGGCTGAAACTGATGTACCCCAACTAGTCGATAAAAAGGGTGGAGTTTATTCAGCTGTTGCCCATAGACTTGAAGTTGGCAAATTCAACAAATGGAAAAAGCGTATGCTTTGCTATTTGATTGGGATGGAACCTTATTATATCAAATGTATTAATGAGGGTCCATTTGTCCCAAAGACTGCTGAAGGTTTGCCCAAACCTGAAGCTCAGTGGACTCAGGATGAAAGGAGAGTGGTCAACCAGGACCAAAGACTCAAAAGTATCATCATATCATGTCTCCCTGATGATATAATGGAGTCAGTCATTAGCTGTAATACGGCTAAGCAAACCTGGGATGACCTGGTCCATAGCCATGAAGGTCCTTCAGATAACAAGGAAAACAAGATAATGGACCTGAAACTTGAGTATAATACCTTCAGGGCTAGGGACTCTGAAACTCTCTCTCAAACTTACACCCGTTACAAAACTCTTTTAAATGAACTGGCTAATGACGGTGTTAAGTTATCCAAGCATGAGATAAATGTTGGTTTTGTTAATTGTCTCCCTGAGAAATGGTTGAACTTCTCTCAGGGACTTAGAAATGCAAATCACATTCAAAATCTTGAACTCCCTGAAATTTATGGGAAATTCGTCTATGAGGAAAACCTCATCAATAGACGTTACCCTGACTTAAAGAAGTCTCAGGAAGTTAAGAAGTCCCTGACCATCACCTCACCTATATCAACGGCCTTCTTTTCTAACAATGTGGTTCAAGATTTTCAAGAAAATTCTGATGATGAGCCTGATGAGAGATCAAGTGAGGAGTACCTGAATGACCTGAACGTCGAATTTCAGGAAAGGGCACTCCTTGCAAACTCTCGAAGGTTTATTAAAAGAAACAAAGGTTTTTCATCTGCTAAAGCTGACGAGGACACTGAATGCTTCAAGTGTAAAAAAAAAGGTCATTTTGCAAAAGACTGTTTTTCTAAAACAATTTCTGAACCCTCTTACAGACCATCAGGGTCATGTCAGTCCTTAGGTTTTAGCAAATTTCAACCTAAAATCTATCAGTCTCATCAAAGCTTTTAGAATAAATCTGACCAGAACAAAACAGTTGATTTTGAAGCTAAGTATAGGAAAATCAAAGCCAAGCTTGCTTTACTTGAGGCCAGTCCCTCAGAACCAAAAAGTGTTCAATCTGTGCAGGGTAAAAACAAAGGTCTTGTTGCTGAAACCTTCGACTGGGATGAAGAGCCAGTCTCATCAGATGATGAAATGGTGCATGTCAGCGCCCTGATGGCTCTCTCAGAGGAAGACAAGCTTGCTGTTGGAAAGAATCATGCCAGAAATGGAGAATGGGTTAACATCACAATGAAGAAGGTAAATATTCTACTTTCTATGGATGATGACTCTGATTGGCAGTCCTATATGAACTATATCAATGTAGATCTTAAGTTTGTAGAAGAGCAAAGACTCAATCTTTTTTCTAAGTACAACAAGTTAAGTTTTGAATTGAATAAGTGTAGGGATGAGTTACTTGTGTTAAAACAAAACAAGCTTGAGGCTATCACCTTACAAATTCAAAACACTGAGTTAGTTAAAAGAAATCAGGCTCTCCAAGATGAACTTAAGAAAGAAAAAGAAATCATTGATAGTTGGACCACCAAGAATCCAAGGGTCTTTGATGCTGTGGGTGCTCCCAGTAGCAAAAAAAGAGTCATAGGTGAACATCATCTCACTGACTCTCACAACAAAGACCAGAGTCCTAAACCATTTGTGTCTGGTGGCATGATTACCAATACGTTGTCTGTTCCCAAGCCCAGTGATTGGATTGAAAGGCTTAATCCTGATAGTGAGCTTCCTAACTTTGACTCTAGAATAATTCTAGAGCCTGAGAGTCAAGCTCTGAAGAGCATGCTTGGACTTCCAGATGTGCCCAGTAGCACTGAACACATCTCTGAGTCTGAAGATGAATCTCAAGCACCACTTCCACCTTTGGAACTGTTGGGAATTACGGTAAACTACTGGATCTGCTGAAGTATCTGCCGAAGAGTTTCTGCCAAAGAAGAATGGATTCTGCTGAAGTTATACTTCAGCTGAAGTGATAATGCAGAAATCGTAATTCTGCTGATAGTGCGAATCCACGTAGGAGAGATAAGCGCCGTATGTAGGCCGCATGCAGGAAAAGTCAGCGCCGTATGAAGAATAGGTTGGCACTGTATAGTATAGAGCTTACTCAGAATAAACAATATGATTAGTTGCATGCTTGTCTAGATGCATGCGTTGTCTATGTTTGTATTAGGAGCGTACGTTGTAAACGCTCGTGAGTCATTAGGGTTTCTTGTCTATAAAAGAAACCATAATAGTTAGTATTAGATAAGTTTTTCTAAGTCTTTCAAGTCTTGTAAAATATCCGAAACATAGAATTTCATTAATCAAAAGATCCATAGAGGATCTAAGAGTTCTTAGTTATTATAACTTGTATTTTCATTCCGCTAAAGAATACAGTTGTAGAGATCTTCTATTAGTTTGCTTGTGATTACATAGGCAACACTAACGATCTCCGAGTGCTTAAGATCTATCAAGGTCTTTGTGTATTCAACAAGTGGTATCAGAGCCTCGGGAAAGTCTCTACGATACTAAGAACCATTCTCACCCCCATACAACCAAACATACCCTCACCATGCCTGGATCTGATAATGAAACTGAAGTCACCAACACAAACAACACCAACACCACTTCCATGCAATAACTTAGTCTTTCAAACAGTAATGGTAAATTTCCTTATTTAAAAAGGGAAGAGTATGATCTTTGGACTATGAAGATGGAAAACTGGATTTCCAATATTGATTGGAATTTGTGGGAGGTAGTAAAGAAAGGAAACAGTCTAAAGAAAATGATACCAGACAGGGATGGGAAGTTTATCATGGCTCCTCCCAAAACTGCTGAAGAAGTGCTGGCTATGCAGAGAGAGCACAAAGTAAAAACTATTCTGCTTCAAGCCATTCCTGAAGATCACCTGTGTGATTTTCACCATATGGATGATGCAAAGGACATATGGATGGCTCTCAAAGCAAGGTTCGGTGGAAATGAATAATCGAAGAGAATGAGGAAGTCAATGCTGAGACAACAATTTCAAGACTTTAATATTTCCGAAGAAGAAGGTATCCACAAGGGATACGACAGGTTCCATAGGATTTTGAGTCAGCTAAACCAGCTGAATGCAAAACCTGATAATGATGATTGAAACTCAAAGTTCCTACGATCTTTGCCTCCATCATGGTTACATGTAAGTATAGCCCTCAAGGCTAAAGGTGGGTTGGACATGCTCACCTTTGATGAGCTGTACAACAGACTCAGAACTCTTGAACCTGATGTCAGAACTCCCTACCGTACATCTTCTTCTGGCCATGCAGCTTTTGTTGGGACATCTCACTCCAACATGATGGTACATGCTCCTAGTTCAAACTACTTTCCATCATCATCTTGTACTCCCGCTCCACCACATAACACTCGTCCCACTCCACCATGTTCTCAAACTAAGACTAGTAGTGTGATGGAGGATGTTCTTCATTCATTTGTTGTTGATTATGATACTCAGCAGTATCTTGCATATGAAGACTTTGATCAGTTGGACCCACTTGAAATGGAGGAGATGAAACTGAAAATGCAGGTGGCATTGCTGTCAGTGGACATCAAAAGGTTTGAAGAGAAGTCTGGAAGGAAGTTTGCTTTCAAGGGAAAGGAACCAGCTCGCTTTGATAGGAGAAAAGTCAAGTGTTTCACTTGCCACCAGATGGGGCATTTCTCAAGGGAATGCAAAGACAGGAAGAGTGGAGATGGAGCTAACTACATTTCCTATCAGCAGAAACAGCAGGAAGCTGGAGCTTCAGCAGCTCTTCTCACCATGGATGAACAGGTCAACTGGACTGCACATGAACCTGTGAATGAGGAAGCTCATGATACTGATAAGCTTGGACTGCTGGCAAGGTGTACTTCGGATGAAAGGCATGATCAGTTTGTCTTGATGGGACTATCTCAGGTACACAACTGTATATTTGGTTGTAGTCTAAGATACAACGAACTTAAAGAAGAGTATGATGCTATGAAACCTAAGTTCAATGAATGCTATGTTGAAAATGAAGCTCATAAACTAGCATTAAAAACAGTAGAAAGACAAAAAGTATGGTTTCAAAAGAATCAAATAGCTTATGAAGAAAAGATAAAGGTGTTACAGTTTGATCTAGAAGTTGCAAATAATTACTTAAAACTGTCTGAGAAAGCAAAGGCTGAAGCTGTGTCTAAGAACCTAGAGCTTAAAGAAAAAGTAGCTGAGGAAATAGCTAGGAATAATCAATGGTTAATTTCAGGTGATAATCTGGCTAGAGAAATCTATAACAGTCAATCAGTAACCTCTGGCTTAGGTTAGGCTTTCAAAAGTATGTAGGATTAGAAGCTAGGTATGATGGTCGTAAATCAACACCAGCAGGGTTAGCTAACTTTGTAAAAGAAGGTCAAATGCATGCTGTCCCTGGACCTATTAGAGGTGAATTTATGCCCATAGACCTATCCATCACTGTTGACTTTGATGGATCACATCATCTATATGGCAAAAAGTCAAAAGACTTGCCAGAACCTGATACCTCATCTAACTTTGTCTCTTGCTCTGACAGTGACAATTCATCGGATCAAGGGTCTACTTCCTATGAAAGCTGTGATTCAAATGAGAAGTCTGACCTTCCCACACCCTCACCTGAGCCTACACCCAAGCCTGCACCCCAGTCTATTTACAAGCCTTCTAGGGAAGCTGCTGAGGAATCAACTTCCAAGACCGTTTCTTCTGAAGATTTATCTTTTAAATCTTTGCATAATCAGTCTGTTAAAAACAATTCCTTGAATGTTTCTAATTTAAGTACTTCTGCATGTAATCAAACATCTCCCTATTTGAATAAATCTTCCAAGAAGAAGACATGTTTTATGTGTGGAAGTAAATTTCATTTAATTAAGGATTGTGATTTTTATGAGCAAAGATTGGGTGCATGTGCTACTCAGCAGAAACATAAATCTAAGTGGACCAATGTTGATAATATTCCACCTTATGTCCCACAAGCAGCTGATACTGACTCTCATTAGAGAGGTTCAGTTGCCAGACCTTATGTGCAACCAACTAGCCCATACTTTAATCATGGTTATTGGCCTACGTATGTTGATTCTATGCATGCTGGGATGGGATATGGGAGTACTGCTGTGAAGACCTCAGCAGGTTGTTCCTGGTCTATCAAAGGACCCAATCATCAATGGAGGACCAAGAACAATGGTGGATCCTCTAGATCTTCATGGCCTAAACCTGTGATCCACAAGGCAGGTTCAAGTCAGTAATGACTTGAACCTCCATTGAATACTAACCTATGTATATATTTTGTTGTTGTTTGTAGGATCATCCCCTTAAGCATAAAGATATTGGTATTGTTGATAGTGGCTGTTCCAGAAGCATGTCTGGGAACAGAGACATGATGCACAATTTTGTTCCCATAGAAGGAGGAGGCAATGTGACTTTTGGAGGAAGTGATGGAAGTATCACAGGGAAAGGCACCATAAAGACACCTCATCTGGATTTTGAAAATGTGTACTATGTTAAGGAACTTCAGCATTTCAACTTGTTCTCCGTTTCACAAATCTGTGACACCAAGAACAAAGTACTCTTCTCTGAGAATGAATGTCTTGTGCTGTCTAAAGACTTCAAACTCCCAGAAGATACTTCAATTCTGCTGAAAGTCCCTCGAACTCACAATTTATACACATTCAACCTTAATGAAGTTCAACCTGGTGGTGACCTCACTTGTTTGGTGGCTAAAGCATCCCTTGATGAGTCTACTAAATGGCATAGGAGGATGGCTCATGTGAATTTCAAGACCATAAACAAACTCTCTAAAATGGGTCTTGTTGAAGGTCTTCCCTCCAAAGTTTTCACCAATGATCATAATTGTGTCGCATGCAACAAAGGAAAACAACACAGAGCCTCTTACAAAGCTATCAATGCTATGAGCATCATTTCTGAACCTCTTCAGTTGCTCCACATGGATATGTTTGGTCCAACTCAAGTCAGAAGCATTGATCATAAGTACTTCTATTTGGTTATCATTGATGGCTATAGCAGATTTTGTTGGGTTTTCTTTCTAAGAACCAAAGATGAAACATCTCAAGTGCTGACTGAATTCATCACCCTCGTTGAAAATCAGTTGAACAAAAAGGTTAAGGGAATTCGGTGTGATAATGGGACAGAGTTCAAGAATGCTATTCTTATAGAACTTTGTGGGTCAAAAGGTATAAAAAGGGACTATAGTAATCCAAGAACCCCACAACAAAATGGGGTGGCTGAAAGAAAGAATAGGACCTTAATAGAGGCTGCAAGATCAATGCTTGCAGACTCTAAACTGCCCACTATGTTCTGGACTGAAGCTGTTGGCACAGCGTGCTATGTGCTAAACAGGGTCTCCATTACTAGACCTCAACTCAAAACACCATATGAACTTCTCTTTGGGAAGGTTCCTGTCATTCACTACCTAAAACCTTTTGGTTGTCAAGTGACCATTCTAAACACCAGTGATCCGTTGGGAAAGTTTGATGAGAAGGCTGATGATGGTTATATTGTGGGTTATTCAGCTCATAGTAAGGCATACAGGGTGTACAATTTGCAAGCCAAGAAGATAGAGGAGACTTTGAACCTGAGATTCTTGGAAGATAAGCCTAATATTCAAGGACAGGGTCATACGTGGTCTTTTGACCTTGACTACTTAACTGACTATTTGGGTTACACTAGACATCGGGCTAACCAAAATGCAGGTCCTCAAGAGTCTCCCACTAACAATGCAGGTACCTTGGATGATGACTCTGAAGATGAGGTTGAAGATGGTGAACAACCTATACTTGTGCCTTCTTTCTCCCCTAACAATATTGCAGGTACCACCTCCAAGGATATTGCTGATAAGAGTGATGCAGATGAATCACATTATGCTGAGGACCTTGCTAGGCTTCAGACTCAAGAATTTGCAGCTAAGCTTGAAGCAGAGAAACTGAATGGAGAGGTTGCTAATGAAGGAGACAGTAGAAACCATGTTTCTGCTGAAGTTGATTCTGTCACACCTACCATCCACAAATCCGCTGAAGGCTATGCTGTTTCTTCTCATGTTCCTTCTCAAGTGTCTTCAGACTTTGGAGAACCTTATACCCGCTTTCCAAGACCCTCAGATCTTGGAAATCATCAACCCAAAGCTGGCATCTTCACCTCACCTTCTTATGATGCTGAGTTTGAACCAACTATCACTAATCTTGATTCATCCATTGAAGTCAGCCCCACTGCTACTCAGAGGATCAATATTGCTCATCCTCAATCCAACATTATAGGTGATCTTCTGGCACCTGTTAGAACTCGAAGGGCTATAACAAGTCCTTAGTTTGGACAGATTGCGTTTCTCTCTTATGTCTCCAACCAGCAAAGAGACAATCACATAGACTTCAAGCATTGTCTGTTTGCTTGTTTTCTTTCTCAAGTGGAACCAACAAGTGTTTCTCAAGCTCTTAACGATTCAAGCTGGCTAGAAGCAATGCAAGAAGAGATGCAACAATTTCACAATCAGCAGGTTTGGATCTTGGTTCCACTCCCTGATGGCAAATATGCCATTGGGACAAAGTGGATTTTGAAGAATAAGAGAGATGCTCGGGGTGTTGTGATAAAAAACAAAGCAAGATTAGTGGCTCAAGGCTTCAGACAAGAGGAGGGGATTGATTATGATGAAGTGTTTGCACCTGTTGCCAGAGTTGAAGCCATTCGAATTTTCTTGGCTTATGCTTCTTACATGGGTTTCATGGTGTATCAGATGGATGTTAAAGGTGCTTTTCTGTATGGTGAGATTGAAGAGGAGGTTTATGTCACTCAACCTAAGGGATTTGAAGACCCAGATCACCCAAATCATGTTTACAAGGTTGTCAAAGCTCTCTATGGCTTACATCAGGCACCTAGAGCTTGGTATGCTAGGCTTTCATCCTTTCTGCTGAAGCATGGCTATAGGAGAGGTGCTATTGATAAAACTCTGTTCCTAAAGAAGAATTACTCAGACATCATTCTTGTGCAAGTTTATGTGGATGACATTATTTTTGGCTCCACAAACGAAGCTTGGTGCAGGGAATTTGAGAACTAATGAAGGGAGAGTTTCAGATGAGTGCTATGGGAGAGCTCACTTTCTTTTTGGGTCTCCAAGTTCAGCAGAAACAAGATGGCATCTTTATCTGTCAAGATAAATATGTGAGGGACATTTTGAAGAAATTTGGTATGGAAGGTGTTAGGACTGCCACAACACCTTATGAAGCTCCAAAGACAAAAGCAAATAATGAACCAGATCTACCTGTGAATGTTCATCTGTACAGGTCCATGATTGGTTCATTGATGTATCTAACAGCTTCAAGACCTGATATTACTTTTGCTGTCAGTGTTTGTTCTCGACATCAAGTCACTCCACTTACTTCCCATCTCAATGCTGTCAAGAAGATCTTTAAGTATCTCAAAGGCCAACCTCAGTTAGGCCTTTGGTACCCAAAAGAGTCTCCTTTCAAGTTGGAAGCATATAGTGACAGTGATTATGCTGGTGCAAATCTGGATAGAAGATCCACAACTGGAGGCTGCCAATTTCTTGGCAAGAGGTTGATTTCTTGGCAATGCAAGAAACAAACCATTGTGGCTACCTCAACTACTGAAGCAGAGTATGTTGCTGCTGCAAATTGCTGTGGACAGGTCCTTTGGATTCAAAACCAATTGTTGGACTATGGGTACAACTTCATGAACACAACAATTTTTATTGATAATCAAAGTACCATCTGCATAGTCAAAAATCTAGTTTTTCGCAGTCGAACAAAACACATTGAAATCAGGCACCACTTTATAAGAGATGCATATGAAAAACATTTGATAAAAGTGGCTAAAATTCATACTGCTGATAATGTGGCAGACTTGTTAACAAAAGCTTTTGATGTACCAAGGTTTCAACACCTTGTGGTCAACATTGGAATGCTAAACCCTTGACTGCAAAGTTTAAGGGGAGGCATAGGCCTCAGGGGAGGTATATGCCTCAGGGGAGGATTTGTGCAAACTCTGCATATTTTTGTGTGTTATTTTGTTTACTAACAATAACTTTCTAATAATTCTTTAGTTTGTTTGTCTTTGTGTTGTTCTTGTGTGTTTTTGTGTCTGTTTTGCAGTTGTCTGGATTGCATTTTGTCTATTTCTTGTCTGAATTGCAGTTTGTCTATTCCATGATCAAGATCAAATTCATCAAGTGTGGTTCATTGGTATATGGTCAAGATAGCTAAAAGATTGTTGCTTGTTTCTTCTGAAATTAAAAGTACTGAAGCAAACAATTTGATTCCACTGAAGTTATAATACTAAAGAAAAGAAATTGAAGTCAAATTGTTCTTTCATTCATTCGAGAAACAGTTTACAGCTTACAAAAGTCAACCTACTACAAATGCATCTTCAAGATACGAGCTATACACTTACGCTAATCCTAATCTAGTACATATCATCTATTCCAACATCTAAGTGAATGTTGGATATGCATTAGATGCTGGATATGCGTTCGTGGGTCTTGCATAACCACCCATTCCGTCTATCTCGATGGCTGGATATGCATGACCAATACGACGAAGATGCTAAGGACCAAAATGGAGAGGATGGCTTGATGCAAACGTTGATGATGACGATGACCACACATGATGATGGAGAAAAATAACGTCTCCTGTGTGCTTCATCTATGCATTTCAACCAAAATGCAATCCATCCACCCTCCTTAAGCCCTTCTCTTTTACGATGTGTGTTGATGCACCAAAAGATGGCGCAGTGAGACCAA
The DNA here is from genome assembly GCA_019973895.1 of Chrysanthemum seticuspe. NCBI lineage: Eukaryota > Viridiplantae > Streptophyta > Magnoliopsida > Asterales > Asteraceae > Chrysanthemum > Chrysanthemum seticuspe. The sequence goes on along the minus strand of BPTQ01000009.1, from coordinate 199,965,014 downwards.
GAACCACCTCTCTGTCTTTGGGGAGTGGCGGATTCCTGGTACGAGGCCTTTGTTGAGGCCGAGGTGCTGGAGGTTGGGAGTATGATGTTCCCTCCTTATAGGAGTCATCAGAATCATCAGCAGATTCACTTGGATTCACTACACTATCATTTTCTGAAGAAGGGAGAAAGGGTGATTTACTTGGTCATGGATAGGGTTGAGGAAAGTAATGTAGCCATGGGTTTGATTCACCACTTGATGATGATGAAGAGGATGATGAAGATGATGTTGTGAGATCTATGATCTCAGGTTTGGTATTCATGGTACAATTTGGTTTATTGGGGTTTGTTTTTGAATCTAGGGTTTGTGGTAAATATTTGGGGATCTTTGATGAAGAGATAAGTATACATTGGGATCATTTTATAGACGGGTTCGAGGTTCAATGAGAATTAATGCGAGTGGGTGGCACAGTAATTCTAGAAACTTACCGAAGATATTCTTATCTTTGATGGTTTCTGCTGAAGTGTATAACTTCAGCAGATTGACCATATGTTTCTGCTGAAGTGTTATTTTTGGTTTGGTCAAAGATGAAATACACGTAAGCGACGGTCAATCAAACGGTCTATTTTCTTTGACTCTAATTTGGGCAAAAACTATCACTCCACCATCACTCTCTTCAGAACAAACCAATTCCCTCTCATCCTGCATCCACAAACACTCACCATTACGAGAAACATAACCCTAAAAACTCATATCCCTCATGGCTCTTGAATTTAAAAATGATCACAACAAAGTTGCATTTCTGGGAAAAGGTAAGGGATATGAATTGTACGAACCAATGGTGGAATTCTTGAAAAGGTCCAAGATTTGTTATGCTCTAACACATTCTCCGAATGAGATATATGAATCACTGGTTACTCAGTTTTGGGAATCTGCTGAGCAGAGGAATGAGACAGAGATTAGGGCTGTGATTGATGGAACAGAGCACATAGTGACAGAGGACCTAATAAGGAGGAAGCTTCGCTTGGAAGATGCTGATGGAGAATTTCACTCTAATCAGGAAGAAGTGCTTACTAGGCTAAGAGCAATTGGCTATCGAGGTACAAGGACTGATATATGGCTGAAGAAGGAACTTTGCCCAAAGTGGAGGTTCCTGGTTCACACGCTGCTTCAATGCATAAGCAACAAGTCAGGAGGATGGGACCAGTTCTCTTCCCAGCTAGGATGTGGTATTGTGTGCCTTTCCCAAGGGGTAACTTACAATTTTTTTAAGTATATTTTTGAAAACATGGTTGAAAATCTTCAAAGGAAAAAGACTAAGTTTTTAATGTACCCAAGGTTTCTGCAAATGATTTTAGAGACCACTACCCAAGCCCAATCCTTTTATCCCATAGGTGCTTTAACTGCTAAATTGTTTGCAACCATGAGAACTCACTTTCAGGGGGAACATCATCCCTTGCTTGCAGCCATGTTGCCCCAAGGCAATGAGGCTGCTGATGAGGAGAATGTGGCTAATTATCCTCCTTCTTCACCTGTTGCTACTGATGGTAATCCATTAGTTAACATTGATGAGGGCCCCTCATCAACTGTTGAAGCAACTCATGTTGCTCCAGACCAGCCACCTTGTCCCAGTCCACCACCCACACTTGTTACTCATGAAGAGTCTGATCTTAATAGACTACCCACACCAAGTCCTGTTAGGGATCCTCTCAATGAAGATCTTCCTCACTTTGAGCATGACCATGATTCTACTGAAAGGTCCAATGAAGCTCCCTTTAGCACAGAGCAATCTGCTGGTGGAGCTGAGGACCCTATTACACTCTCATCTGTCTATGCTCTTGTCAACAGGTATGCTACTGAGGTGTCTAGTCTGAAAAAGGAGCTTGCAGAGACCAAGTCCTCTCTTGGTAGTAAGATTGAAGAACTGCAGAATAAAGTCAAGGAATTAGAGGACAAACTTAAAAGGGGCTCCAAAAGGAAGCCTGTGGTTTCTTCTGATGAAGAACATGAAGTACCTCAGTTTGGGTCTCTTGATATGTTGGCTGATGTGTCTCTCAATGATCCTTCATCATTAGTTGCTGCTTCCTCAAAGAAGAAGGAACATGTTCTTTACAAAAGAAGAAAGAGATCTTATTTAAGTAAGGTTTCTTCTGAAGCTTCAAAGGAACCTGGTGTTGACAAGGTTGCATCTGCTGATGTGCAAATGGAGGATGTATCTTCGGATCATGGTCAATCTTCATCTGTTCAAGAACCAACAGTTGACCTGGGTATTGCTACTGAGGTTCCTGTCGTTGATATAACTGAAGATGAGTGTGCTAAGAAGCCTGATGATAAAGGGAAAGATGTATTAACTGAAGATGATCTTGGTCCAGACCTGGTAAGTGGGGAGGAAAGACTAGGACAAGCAAGTAGATTGGCTGAGTTTGAGAAATCAAAGAAAAGTGAAGTATTGGCTCAACAACTTGAAACAGAGGACTTTTCATATTTACCTCCTGAAAGAAGAAGAGAACTGGATGAAATGCGTGTTCAGATGCCTGCTGAATACTGGGATGCTCTAACTGAGCAAGTTATTTCAAGACCTTCTCTTGCTCAAAGTATACTAGGTGGAGATTTCAACAGTGAGAGTTATGTGGATCAAATGATGGCTCAGGGAAGACAAAGGAAGCAAGAAGCTATTGCACAAAAGAGAGCCATCAAAGCTCAGAAGAACAAAGAGAAACCTCCTACTAAATCTGAAATGAGAATGGTGGTGAAAAATCAATGCTCGATGTACAACTCAGGCTTAACAATGAAACAAGTCAAGGCTTTTCCTGATCATGTCCTGGTTCGCAAATATAAACAGATCATGGGGGACAACTCATCATCTTCAGCACATTCTACCAACTTGAAAAGGATTGCTGGGAATGAAGTTGCTCAAGAAGCCAAAAGACTCAAGTCTGATGATGCTCCGCCCAAGGTGACTTCTCCAGTCATTACTACTGAAGCAACTACTGAAGTTGCTTCCTCTACTGACAAGGGTCCATCTGCTGAACCATCTACCAATTCTCCTGAAGCACCTGATGTATCAGCTCCCACTTCATCTGTGGCAACCGTTGACACGCAAGAAGATTCTAAAGTTAAGGAAGCTGATCTCGCTGAAATAAAAACAAAAAGGGCGATAAAGATGATTCACAGGATGAATGCACTACGTGAAGGTGTTCCAACTAAGTCTCCCTCTACCTCTTCAAGTCTTACCACAAATGTTCAAACTGAAAATGCTCCCTCTGAGGACATCTATAAGCCTGGTAGGAGGAAGAAGAGAATGGCCAAAAGATCTCCCTTGGATCTTGAAGCTGATAACTCAACTTTCATTACAGAGGGTTCTGCTGCTGATTTTCCTGAGGGAGATCAAAATGTGTTGGTCAAATGGAATCTAAAGGATGATGAGATGAATGTCATTCATCGAAAGGATTCCACTTCAATGGAATTCACCTTTCTGAAGGAAATTCTACAATTGATAGACAGGGCAGATTTGCTTACTCTGTACACTCTTGTTACCACCCATTACTGCAACAAGGAACCACAAGGTTCTGGGATGTTCTTACCAGGAGATCTTCAAGTCCTGTTGAACTCTCATTCTCCCAATAGTAAAGCACATTCCATTTGGGAGAACTCACATCGGTGGAAGGTTGCGTCCTGGAGATTCTATCCTCTCCCTCGTGTGCATGTGCTTGAGACTAAGGGTGGAATCACTGTCTGTATGCTTGCTGAAAGAAAGTATCCATTGCCCAAGAGACTTATGGAACGGATGCTTAGTCAGAAATTAGAGATTCCTCCAGATCCAGTGGGCAATGAAAGACTGTCTGCTTCAACATTGGTGGGTTTGATCAAGACTCAACTTCTACAATAGCAATAGGCCTCATCCTCATCCTTATCATGGTACTTGGTACTCTCTGTATTACCTTGTTTTGTTGATTTTAGTTTGTGTTAAGTATGTTATTGTCTATTTCTGTGTTATTTTTCAATTAATCTGTTAAAAAAAAAAAAAAAAAAACTAACTTTTATGCAGGTTTGTTTGTTGTACAATTCTGATGGTTTTTAACTCACCAAATATACCTTGTGTATGTCAAAGAGTTGGCTAGTCCAAAGGGTACAGCTTTGGTAAAGACACAACAAATCTGTTGATAGCTGTAATGGTTTGCTCAAAATCATAGGGTCTACAACCACCCATGCTTAACTGCTGAGGGTTGTATGGTCATCAATTCACCATGGTCTATTCCTTTTTGGAATCCAAGAATTGGCTAGCCCACATGTAAATGGCATGTGGTAAAGGCAACTGAATCCATTATTGGTTCTCAATTCACCAATTCTAAGAATTGACTAGTCCTGAGCAAACGGCTACAGGTAAAGACAAGTCAAATCCGTTTATATGGTTGCTGGTTTGCCAATAAATCAGATGGTTATCAATGTACCATAGTTTTCGAACTAAAACATATGGCTACTCCAGTAGTGATGGCTATTGGTAAAGAGACATCAAACCCATTATTTTCAATGATTCACCTCTCACAGGAGTTAACACACCTGGAAGTGATGAGAATAGTATGAAACTTATATGTTTTGATGTACATGATGTCATATGTTGCTGCAAAGATCTGGTGTATCACAGTTCAGTCATCATAGAGATGTTCTTCTTCTGAATCTTGCTGCTGATGTTCGAATGCAATCCTCTTAATGTGAAGTATTTGTGCTCAAGATACTGGACCATCCTAGCTGAGAAGTGTTTACGAAATGGGGAGGATATTGTTTGGAAATTTTCTCATAAGATGGTACAATCCTCAACAGTATTAACGATCTATCAAGAAAACTGGAACTTAACCTAGTCAAATTCCAGTTTAGGGGAGGATTGTTGGGAATTACGGTAAACTACTTGATCTGCTGAAGTATCTGCCGAAGAGTTTCTGCCGAAGAAGAATGGATTCTGCTGAAGTTATACTTCAGCTGAAGTGATAATGCAGAAATCGTAATTCTGCTGATAGTGCGAATCCACGTAGGAGAGATAAGCGCCGTATGTAGGCCGTATGCAGGAAAAGTCAGCGCCGTATGAAGAATAGGTTGGCGCCGTATAGTATAGAGCTTACTCAGAATAAACAATATGATTAGTTGCATGCTTGTCTAGATGCATGCGTTGTCTATGTTTGTATTAGGAGCGTACGTTGTAAACGCTCGTGAGTCATTAGGGTTTCTTGTCTATAAAAGAAACCATAATAGTTAGTATTAGATAAGTTTTTCTAAGTCTTTCAAGTCTTGTAAAATATCCGAAACATAGAGTTTCATTAATCAAAAGATCCATAGAGTATCCAAGAGTTCTTAGTTATTATAACTTGTATTTTCATTCCGCTAAAGAATACAGTTGTAGAGATCTTCTATTAGTTTGCTTGTGATTACATAGGCAACACTAACGATCTCCGAGTGCTTAAGATCTATCAAGGTCTTTGTGTATTCAACAGGAACCTCTTCAGGGTGCTGATCCTAGCTCTGAGCTTACTCCACTTCAATACAATCCACACTCTCCTAAAGAAAAGTCTGGACTTGGTAGAACCATTTTAAAGAGACCATCAAAACCAACTCAACAAGAATCCACCCCCACTGAAACTTCCACATCCTCTGTCCCCACTGAAGCTGATCAGATTCAGCAATTGACTGAACTTGTGAGGAAGCTAACTGACAAAATGGAGTCCATTGAAAAAGTCCCTGAAGTAATCAAGGAGACAAAGTCAGCTTCCTCTAGTTCCTCAAAGTCAAAATCCTTCACCAAAAACAAGCAGAAGTGTGATATGTGCCACTATACCAGTCATACCACTGACAACTATTATAGAATCCTTTTTTGTATGATATGCAAAAAGGATGATCACAGAACTGCTGACCACTTGCAATATGTGAGTTCTCAGAGTCAAGCAAACTACACCAAAGTTGGTCATCAGTACACTTCTTCATCCAAGTCAGCTCAAAAGTTGAGAGCTAAACCTTTTTCTCCTTGCCCTCACTATGGCTCTAATGATCATCGTCCTGATGATTGTCTTATGAACATTTGCTGTGATATTTGCGGTAACACAGCTCATAAGACATCTCAGCATGACAGTGTCATTCATGCAAGGAGAAGTTCAAAGCAACCCAAATCCACTGAGTCATCCTCAGTATCCAAATGCAAAACCTGTGGTAGCACAGTGCATTCTACAACTGACCATGAATTGATTGCTCAATTCAAAGAGACCATGAGACCCAAGCCCACTAGTAAGTGGGTCACGAAGAGAAACTAATTCAGTTTACAGCTTGTGCAGAGGCATGCCAGGGAGCCTATCTGGCATCTAGACAGTGGATGCTCAAGAAGCATGACTGGTGTGAAGGAATATCTGCACAAGTATGTAAAGGAACCAGGGCCCAAGGTAGTATTTGGTGATAACTCATCATGTCCCACTGAAGGTTATGGTTTAGTAAACTGCAATGGAATAGTTTTCTCTAGGATTGCTTATGTCAATGGTCTCAAATACAATCTCATCAGTGTCAGTCAGCTATGTGATGCTAAATACATTGTACAATTCAATGACAAGCAAGGTACCATTTTTAATGCCAACAAGGAAGTTGTGTTAATTGCTCCTAGGAGAGACGATGTATATGTCCTTGACATGTCAACTCTATCTAAAGATGGAACCTGTCTCTTTGCCAAAGCCACTGAAACTATCAACTGGCTGTGGCATAAGAGACTCTCACACTTAAACTTCAAAAACATCAACAATCTGGCTAAACAAAACAAGGTCCTTGGCTTACCATCACTAGTTTTTGCTAAAGATAAACCATGCTCTGCCTGTGAAAAAGGCAAACATAAAAGAGCATCTTTCAAAACCAAACAAAACTTCTCTATCAAAAGCTGCCTTCACCTCTTGCATATGGATCTCTTTGGACCAGTCAGTCCTAGATCAATCCAGCATGAAAAGTATACACTTGTCATTGTTGACGAGTTTTCAAGATACACTTGGGTATACTTTCTTTCAAAAAAGAGTCAGGCAGCTGATACTATAATGTCATTCATCAGGAACATTGAAAACCAGAATGACATTACAGTAAAACAAATCAGAACTGACAATGGTACTGAATTTAGAAATGCTGAGCTTGAGAGATTCTGTGATGAGAAAGGAATCTCCCAAAATTTCTCATCTCCATATACCCCTGAACAAAATGGGGTAGTTGAAAGGAAAAACAGAACTCTCATTGAGGCTGCAAGAACCATGTTAAATGGCTCAGCCCTCTCTAAGCATTTCTGGACTGAAGCAGTCAAAACAGCCTGTTATACTCAAAACAGGTCAATCATTGTCAAAAGACATAATAAAACCCCTTATGAGATATTCAAAGGTAGACTTCCTGACATCAGCTATTTTCATGTGTTTGGATGTCCTGTGTTTATTCATAATCACAAGGATCATCTAGGCAAGTTTGATGCTAAAGCTGATGATGGATACTTTTTAAGTTACTCACTAATCTCTAAAGCCTTTAGGGTATTTAATACAAGGAGACAACAAGTTGAGGAAACCTATCATGTCACATTTGATGAAAGTGTAGAAAGCATCAGATTCACAAATTCTTCAGTGGAAGAAATAGGAATTGATAACTCATCAAGATATCCTCCTGATGAGTTCATCACTGAAACTAATTCCTCATACCAAACTGATGCTGACATCTCATATTATGTCTTGCCTCACAAACTGTCACAACCAACTATTAGTGAATTCATTGATAATCAGTCAGTCCCTGCTTGGATAGGTAACACTGATCCAAATGATCAGGAACCTGCAATTCATGAACCTTCACCAGAACAGGACATTTCAACAAATGTTCTAAATGATCCTGTGGCTCTTGTACCTGAACTCACACCTGAACTCCCAGTGACATCCTCAAGCTCAGATCCTAGACCACAAAGTAAGTGGACAAGATCTCAGGACATTGAGCTTGTAAACATCATTGGTGAACCCACTGAGGGCATGCTCACTAGAAGCATGGCTGCTAGTTTAACAGCAGCTTCAGCCAATGAATGTCTATATGCTGATTACCTATCAGACATAGAACCCAAAAGTGTCACTGAGGCTTTAAAACACCCAAGCTGGGTTCAGGATATGCAAGAAGAACTTCAACAGTTTGACAAAAACAAGGTCATGACCTTGATCAAATGTCCTCAGGATGTCATTGTCGTAGGAATGAAGTGGGTTTTCAGAAACAAAACTGATGAAAACGGCACTGTCATTAAAAACAAAGCCAGACTTGTAGCCAAAGGTTACAGTCAACAAGAAGGCATTGACTATGATGAGACATTTGCTCCTGTTGCAAGAATGGAAGCCATCAGTATCTTCCTTGCATATGCTACCTACATGAACTTCAAAGTTTACCAAATGGATGTAAAAAGTGCATTTCTAAATGGTGAACTCAAGGAAGATGTTTATGTTCAACAACCACCAGGCTTTGAGAGCAGTGAATTCCCTGACTATGTTTGCAAGCTTGACAAAGCCCTTTATGGACTGAAACAAGCTCCCAGGGCATGGTATGAAACTCTATCAGCCTTCCTGATACAAAACAAGTTTGTCAGAGGAAAGATAGACAACACACTGTTTGTTTATAGAACACAGCAAGATGTGATTCTGGTCCAGGTATATGTTGATGACATCATCTTTGGCTCAACAAACTACAAACTTTGCAAACAGTTTGAAAAACTAATTACAAAGAAGTTTGAAATGAGCATGATGGGTGAACTTACATACTTCCTTGGACTACAAATCAGGCAAACTAACAAAGGAATCTCCATCAGTCAAGAGAAGTACACAAGAAATCTCTTGAAGAAGTATGAGATATCTGACTGTGCCTCAGTAAAGACTCCAATGGTTCCACCTAACAACCTTGGACCTGATCTCACTGGCAAATCAGTTAATAAAACCCATTTCACAGGGATTGTTGGCTCACTGATGTATCTAACTGCTTCCAGACCAGACATACAATTCTCAGTCTGCCTCATAGCCAGATATCAGTCCAATCCTAAAGAATCCCACCTCACTGCAGCCAAAAGAATTCTCAGGTACCTGAAAGGAACCCAAAGCCTTGGACTTTATTATCCTAAATGCTCAGGGTTTGATCTCAAAGGTTACTCTGATTCTGATTATGCTGGCTGCAACATGGACAGAAAAAGTACCTCAGGGTCCTGTCAATTTCTTGGAGGAAAACTGGTTTGTTGGAGTGCTAAAAAGCAGCAATCAGTGGCCATGTCTTCAGCCGAAGCTGAATATGTGGCTGCTGCAGGATTTTGTGCCAATGTTCTATGGATAAAGAGTCAACTTAGTGACTATGACATCCATTACAAAATGGTACCCATCTTCTGTGACAACACCAGTGCCATTGCAATCTCCAACAACCCTGTCCTTCATCAAAGAACCAAACACATTGATATCAGATATCATTTCATCAGGGATCACATAATGAAAGGAGATATAGAACTTCATTTCATCCCTACTGAATATCAACTTGCTGATATCTTCACCAAACCTTTGGATGAGCCTACCTTCAGGAGACTGAAAGCTGAATTGGGAATGCTTGACATTGAAAGTCAGGCATCTGAAAACCAATCTCAGTAAATTCTGTGAACTGGTTCTTCTCCCTGAACATCCAAAATTAACCCCTCACTGAATGAGTAAGACTCACTCAGGGTCCCTGACACTAAGCATTGAATGAGTAACTAAATGCTCCAAGTATTAGTTACTTCAATGTCCTAGGTTGGTAATCCCACCAATTTAATATAGGAATATATGTCTTACTGTCAGGGGTCTCATCACATACCCACTTGGCATTTAATGCCCTCACACATAAAATATCCTATGAATATTTTAATGCTGCAAAAGTGCACTTTTACTGTGCATTGCAACTGTTTCCCTTGAAAGATGGGTTTTTACTGCGTGATGTGGTGGGTGGCATTAAATGTGGAATTTCAAACGTTTTCAAAAACCGTCTTTACCTATCCACGATTGTGCAAGAACCACCCCTCTCACCACTCTATAAAAACCCCCTTCACAACCAAAAACACACACACAAATTATTTTCTGCAACAAAACTCTGTCAAAATCCTTTCTCAAATCCAGAAAAAATTTGTGTGTTCTCAAAACATCTTTAAACCCTTTTTTGGAAAACCATTCTTGTAAACATTTACAAAAGTTTTTCATCACAAACTTTGAGAGATCTAAAAACCTTGATTGTTCTAGTCAAAATTTTTTTTCAAACCCTTAAATCTTTATTAATGGAAATGGCTAGAACACAAGATCTCCAGTTTGCACCTCAGTGGGTAGGGGATCTCACTAACGTTGAATTCAAAACAAATAATGTCATAGGTAATTTTGAATACCCTGAAAATGTCCCAACCTATAAAGACATTGTAAAATTTTTATTCAACTGCCCACTCAAAACGGCCTTTGTAAAATGTCCCTCAGTGGTGTACCCAAACTACCTCAGGGAGTTTTGGGCAACTGCTAAAGCCTTTGACCCGACACCTTCTACTGATGAGAATAACCTTAGACCACTCAGGGAGTATCTCATCACGTTCAGTCTTAATGGGGGGCAACAATACACCCTGGATTACAAAACTTTTTGCACTTCAACAGGGTTAGATTACAACAAAGGTGTTTATGTCGCCCATCCTGAACCTTCCACAGTGAAGGATGGGTTAAAACAAATCGTTTTGGATCCAACATTTTTGGACAAGACCCCAGTCACTAAAAGTTCATTCCCCGTGGCTTGGAGGATCCTTTTCACTTTTGTAATTCAGGTCCTCGGCGGGAACCACTCATCCACTGAACAGGTTAACTCTATTCAGTTGATGATGGCATACTGCCTGATGAATGGGGTCACTGTCGACATAGGGGAGATCATTTATAGTGATCTTGTAACGAAGCTACAGAGCAAAACTAGGACGAAGTATATTTCGTATCCTAGGTTTGTCTCTTGTGCTTTACAATCGTTACTGGGTGCCAATTATACTCAGGATGAAAATTTTGGAAATTTACCTGGCATACTGAGTCCTTCAAACTTTCAAAAGGACCCATCCCTTGTCACACCTATTGAATTGACGGCCCATATGGTTGCTGTAAACAACCAGGAGGGATCAGTGTCTCCAAACCCTGCTCCTAAAAAGAGAAAGGGGAAGTCTCAGACTGGGACTAAGACTAAACCAAAGTCTCAGGGCCCTGAGGCTTCAGGAGCACCGCCTAAGAAGCACAGAAAGCCTGAGACCAAACAGACACCCACTGACCAGGCAACAACCACCCCCGTGACAACGAAGGACACTGATACATCACAGTCAGTGCCCTTGGTCACATCTACTACTCCCCAAGATCCAGAGGGAAACAAACAACCCGCTGGTAGGGGAGCGCCTTCCACTACGCCTGATGATGACATTAACAAATCCAAGTCTTTGTCAGAGGGCACACTGATCGATCCCAAAGACTCAGGGGGAAACAAACAACCCACTGATAGGGATACAACATTCACTGACTCTGCTAAAGGCACTGGGAAATACCCACCAGTGTCTCAGGGGTCACTGGGGGACAAAGACTCGGAGGAAAAGGAACAACCCGCCGATACGGAACCCAAAACCAATCCTGACTCCCGAGAAGACGTTGGGAAACTCCCACCAGTGTCCGAGGGGTCCACGGGGGACAAAGACTCAGAGGGATCAATACCACCCGCTGATATGGAACCCATTCCCCCTCCACTGTTAACTGTTGCTGAGGTTGCTGAATTACTAAAGTCGGATGATGAACCTGATGAAAGTGATGATGTTATTTTATCAGCAGGGGAAGAGGTGGACGCTGAGGTTCAATCTGAACAAGAGCCTCAGCCTGATCCAAAGGAGCAGACTGAATCTCCATTCCAACATGATGATCAGGCTTCTGAATCCTCAAGCTTTGATGAATTCAAAGAGTTTGACAATGTTCTTCCCTCACTGAAAGGCAGTTGGCTCAGTGGATCACCATGGCTTCAAGGAAGCTATACTAAGGGGTCACCAAAACATTGTGGGAACAACATACTGAGGCTGCTGCAAGTTATGCTGATCTACGGGCAGAGGTACAGGGCTTTGATGAAAATGTTCATGAGCATAGGGACTTGATGTATGACAGACTTTTCCGACTCGATGAAAATTTGGCTAAGTTCTTAAGTCACCTTCAGAATGTTGGCACAAAGGTTGATGAAATCAGGGAGTTTGTCAAAGAAGATCCAGCACTTAACTCTCAAGTGCTAAAGGCTACTGAGGCATACTTGAAACAATCCTCAAGCCTTAATGAATTGCTAGATCTGCTCAAGTCTGCAAATGTTCAGGATCTTCCATCCTCAGTCCAATCTCTTCAAGCTACAATGGACTCCCTGAATACACAGGTGGCAACAATGGCTCAGGCATCCTCCTCCATGGACTGGAATCTTGGTCCCCGGATGACTGCTTTGGAGCTTTCTCAGGCTAACTTGGATAAAAAGGTCACTGGTATTCAGGCAGACACTACAGAGATTAAGGCTATGATGACTGAAATCTATCAAGCCTTCAAAGGTCAAGCTGCTCAGTCCCCCTCAGCACCAACACCAACTCTTGCCCTCACTGAAGCTCCGGCAACAGTTGAGGGGGAGAAGACTGCAGAAGAAACTCCTCTTCACACTGAGGGGGAGCAAACACCAACTGTCTCAGTAGCTCCAACATCATCAGCACCAGTCTCAGCAATACCCATCTCCTCACTACCACCTCAAACATCAACAACAACAACAACACTGACAGTCACAACAACAACACCACCCTTAGTTGCATCATCCTCCTCAGGTCAGGACAAGGGCAAAGGCATATTGACAACTGCTGAGCCTGAGAGGATTCCCTACAAAATCGGTGACACTGAATACCTCTTCACTCCTCAACAGCTAACCAAACACCTTGCAAAAGAAGAAAGGAAATTGAAACAAGCTGAGGATGAAAAGAAGACCAATGAAGCACTGATAAAGGTTGTCGCCGAAGAAGCTGAGAACATGGGATTAGATGCAAGTAAGCTCCCAAAGGGTCAGGCAGGACAAAAGTTCAAGGATGCTCAGGCTGCTCAAATGGCTGCAATGAGAAAGCAGTATGAAGCAAAGAAAAAGAAAACAGAGGCTGTCAGGCAAGAACGAATCAATCATTACAACTGGACTATGACAAGCCGAAGGAAGCCTGAGAAAATCACTGATGTCAAAATCATCCCCAACACCAAACCACTGGCAATGAATGTCTACAGGGGGGTTGATAAGAGACATTTCGAGATTCATGAACCCTTAACGTTCACTGACTTTGGGATAACTGAACTCGATGAACTTGGTCCAATAATTGAAAAGAAGCAAAACAAGGTGGTCAAGGATCTAATGAAAATGCTCAGCAAAAGATATGAAAGGCTGAGGGATGCACCAGCCCAACTGGGAATTCAGCCTGCCTTGACTGCACCTCAAGGATCTCAACCACAAGCTTCCACTGGCAAAAGGAAAAGAGTTGATTTCCAACCAGAGATCAAAGTGCCTGGCCTAGAATGCAACAGAGAGCTGCCTGAGGGTGTAAAATTTGTGAACTGCTTAGTGATTGAAGAGCCTGAAAGAGGGCTATTCCACATCGATGTCTATGGAAACCCAGCATTCCAAAGATGGAGTGATATTGATCAGGCTGGTGTGGCTGCAATGATCAGCTATATTCCAGTGGCCTCTCAGATCCAATCCCCAGCAAACATCAGGTTCTGTCAAGACCTGAATGCCAAGATTAGAGACCATCCTGACAGAGAAACACTCATCAGCAAGAAAGTGAAGCTTGAAGCTCTTGGTATTCATCTGGACTGACATCATGTTATCTTTTATTTGTGCTAGTGATAGGAACCATGTAAGATGATTAATAAAGATGTATGTTTTTGTTAAAATACTCAGTGTTCCATATTGTATTCATTAGTACATTCAGTGTGAGAAGAAGCCATTTGCTCACTTACACTAATCAAACACTTAGGTTATTTGTATATCCAAATAGGGGGAGACTGTTGGGTTCAGTAAATAACCAAACCCCTTAATCTAGGATTTGAATAGAAAATATCTTAAGTGTTTAATCCGTTAAACACTATCAGGTCACTGAGTGCATAGTCTCTCAGTGAGCCATCTTCAGGATACTTAGTACGAGGCAAAGAAGTAGCCTCTCCACTCAGCAAGGCAGAACTTATTGGGTGAAGACTTAGTCAAGAAGAAGATGGTGGATTCAGTGAGTGATGACAATAACTCACTGAATCCCTAAGACTCCTCTCCAACTCTTAAACACTGAAGACAATCGAAGGAAGATATTGAAGGCTCTAAAGACTAAAGAATGAACTGGACTAGGCGGGAAAGTTTTACCCAGATAAAACTAAGTCCCTCAAGTGTTTATCCAGTCTATACACAGTCTCAATCTATCAAGATCATATCTTCCCATTTATAGCAAGCGGTGATTCCCTGTTAAGGAAAGAAGACTCACCGCCTGACTACAAATAACAAAGTAAACAGTAAACGAATACTTCTATATTCGTGATTACTGTGATCGAAGTTTTTGTCTTCTAGGTTAAAGTTAAATATCATACTTGTATAAATAGCATAAGAGAATTGAGTGAAAAGTTTAAGCTTGTGAATTGTAAAAACACACACACACAAGACTACTTTTCACTCCTCCAAATACAACTTTATCCTTGAGCTAGCTCAGTGGGTTCTAAGAGTTGTGCTCAGACTTAGCCTGAGCTTAGAGAGGAGTCACCCCAAACTTTGTCATTTCAATCCCAAGTACTATTCCACAAGTACTTGGGTAACGTATTCTTTTGAATTATTTCTAATAAGAATATGACGTTGAAAATTATTTTGTGTGTTTTACTTACATCACTTTCAGTCATTACTCACTGTTAATATGTTTTAAGTACTTAATTGTTTTAAACGATAGTGAGTAGGGAACAACACTAACCCAAACCGAGCCTCATTGCCACCCCCCCCCCCCCCCCCCCCTTAGCATCACATCTGATTTATACTATCAAACAAGTGTAATAAGATCACCAGCTTCTCCACTCAAGTATAACCCACTTTTAAAGACACATATGCCCACAACGTATGCACACAACCATGTTCGTAACTTAGTCTTGGGCAAGACCGAACTCTCATAAATAAAAGGGGACAACTAGTCTTCATGTTAGTGGTGTTATGATCGATAGCGAAGCCGATATGAATAGGCTTTTCTATGTCGAAAGACATGATTTACTAAAAATAGAAATGCCAAATATATCATTGTCATAAAACAAGTTTCAAAATAACATAACGTGTCCTTAATGTACTTACCTCATTACACATACACTTGTTTAGTAGTGAAGTTAATGGCGGATAGAAAATCTTATATGACAGTGAAGAATGCGGTCACCACTTCATCAAGTCTTAGTTTTCTTTAAATGCACATGCCGATAAATTTATGTCATGGTTCTAACCTAATTTAAAAATGATAACATTATTGAACAAAATTAAGTACAATATCACTATTAAATATTAAGTTGCTTGATTTCGCTATCAGTGTGTGTGTCGACAATCTCGTCGTGTGGAACACTCATTATAGCTTTAACGGTAAATATATATTAAGTTGCTTGATATTATATTTAGAAATAAGTGTATTTTCGACAATCTTTCTGTGTGAAAACTCATTCTAGCTTAACGATCAATAATTTATAAAATATTCTTTTACCGAACAATTTATGAATTGTTCATTAAACGTTTAATTCGTTTAAAGTTATTGTGGACAACTAATATGAGACACATCAAAAGAAAAATGTGAACTAACTAATTTGAGAATGATAAGATAAATTCATAGAATTTGGTATAAAATCATACGTATGCGGTGCTTTTAGCAATTAAGCAAAAATTTTATTTTCTTTGTTATCTCAAAAGTGTTTTTTTTTTTTTTTTTTTTTTTTTTTTTTTTTTTTTTTTAAGTTAAATTTGTTTATCAAATTTTTCTTTTTGTTTTTTTCGTTTTAAGTAAAGACTTTATGCAACACACTACTGATTTCTAACCATCGAGGAAATAATACTTTTACGTTGTCTCTAACCTGTCTTTCAAAATGTATTTTTCTTTATATTTAGTGAAAGGAGTATCATTATTCATCTTTAACCATACTTCATATTTATAGATTTTTTGAAACATTAATGGAAGACACTTTATATATAACGAATCACTATTCATTTTTCTCACAAATTTTTTTCCTCCGTAGTTCGAGATTTTTCAAATTGTCGAATTATAAATTAGTTTAAAAACAAAGTTTAACATATATGCTTGGAGATTAATATTTTGTTTGACATGAAGATGTGTTTTTTTTTTTTTTTTTTTTTTTTACCGTTCATCGAGTATTGTGCAAGATTTTAGCGGTCATGAAAAAACATCAATGCAATAGGTGTAAAAACCAAGAGGGGCAATTTTTGGAGTTTTGCAAACTTTCTTGTAGGGAGGTTGCCCCTACAGCATGGGTCCTTTCTAGGGCTTTCCAATATTCCACAAGTCTACATTTCCCAACGGTAAAAAAAATTCGAATCATTATATTTGAAGTTACTGTGGATCTGTGATTTTGATAGTGGCTAATTATGACGAAAGTTACTTCGCATACTAGCCGTTGAGTTATGAATCATGATGTTTAAAAAATGGTTATAACTATTTTTGACGTTACATGTTAATTTTGATGAGCTTTAACTTTGAATGATGAGAAATGATATATATGGATCTAAATTTAAGTCTAACGAGGCTTCTTTCAACCCGTGCGATGCACGTTCTAGTGGTTGAGGGGTCATGTTTATATCCGTAATGTTGATGCATACGATTGTATAGGTATATGATGATATTTAGATATATATTAGAGAAGTTGCATTGTATTTATTTTAGTAAACTTGATATATAGATGGCTAATAATGTTATCATTATTTTAGTTTATATTATTTTAGTGAAATTTATATTTAGATGCCTAATATATTATAATTACTTTTGTATTTATATTAGTTTCTTTTCATTAAAAGTTTTTATTAACATAGTCTTTTCATATGTAGTATTTTAATTTGAGTAAGTTACATAAGTGTTTTGTTGCTTATTTATTTGTGACTTTCGTTATTTGGAATTATATAACTATTTGTACTCTTCAATGGCAAATTTTGAGTTGTTAGAGAATTTGATGAATATTTCAGGATCATCTAAATTGCATTATTGTATGCGTTTGTGGTTTGTGCAACATGCATGTGAAGATAATGCATTATCAAAGTTGTTTTTTGATTGTTGTCATCATTTGAGGCGTGTAATGGCAAAAAACAACACGATGATTTTGAACATGGAAGCGTTAGGTCATCGTGGTGTAGCTTTAGATTCGATCGATGCTTTGAGAAAGACTCAAGAGAGGCATCGTGTATTGCTTGAAAAGTTAGTTAATTTGTTTAAGCAAGCTAAAGACGGTGTTCGTGAGAAAGAATCAAATGCTAAAAAAATGAATGAGTTTAATTAGTAACTTTGATTTAAATATCTTTGTTGGTATTTAAATTTTCAGTGTTTTTTTTTTGTTTTTATGATTATGAAATTTTTAATAAACGAAGCTTTATAAATTATAAGCATTTCTTTTAAGCTTAGGATGTTAATTGTAATGCATTGTGCATGTAGGGGTTGTTTTATATCAAATGTATAATTGAGGGTGTTATATTGCAATGTTGGACATCTTCCTAAATACTGCATTCCCCATTTATGCATGGAAGCTTCAAAGTCTCTAGTAACACCCAAATTAAATGTTCCAATGCCTCTCCAGTAACACCCAAATTAAAAGTAACACCCATTATTTTCTTTGCAAATTCTTATTTACGAACCTTAATTATTATGACCACACAATTTTGTGTGTATATATATACTTATACATTGTTAATCCAAGATCAATTACATCTAACCCTAATTTTAAAACACAACTCTATCCACCTTAACCCTAATATCAGAATGCCAGCCACACCAAACCTCGATGAACTGAAATCTCTTACTGAAACTGGAAAGCTTGTTGATGCTTTTAGGCTGCTGATAACTCACGATAAAGTAGAGGAGGAAGGTTTCATTACTCGTATCGGGGAGGAGAGCAGTCAGTTAAGGGCAGTGATTAACAAAAAGGAGCAAAAAATCAATGAGGCAGCTATCAATTATACTCGTTTCAATGTTGTGGCAGCAACTGGTCATGATGCTATCCTTGAAATACAATTGAAGGATCGCAGGAAACTTGATCTGTTGGCTCAACTGCTTGTGCTGTGTCATCAAAGCTTGGAGGAGAAGGAGGAGCTTTTGGAGAGGTTGGATGAAGCTGAAAGTTCTGATGATGAAGATTAGGACCTGTTGGAGATTTTCTTTTGTCTTTTGATGTATGTAGTTGGTTTCATGTATGGTTTATATGAATGGTGGATATGTAACTGGTTTTATAACGTTATCAATGGAAGCAACTGATCAATGATCAGTTATGGTTTACGTTTTAATCATCGATTATGTTTAAGTATTTACTTTATTTTTTTTATTTTTTATTTTTATTTTATATATTGTAAAGGGTAAAGTATCATCCGTTTGACTTTTTCTCTCACACCTCTCTCTCACACTTGGTAAAAACACGCAATGATACCTAAATAACATATTTAGGGTTTTTAATCGAAGGCAAAATTGATCAAGATAAATATTAAACAATATAATTTCTTTGAGGGTTATGATAAAGGATTTAATTATCTGTCGATTGATTCCAATATTTCAGGTATTCGATTTCATTATGATCAAATTAAAGCGTGCATGTTTAAATGTTTTAATTTATTGAGTGTTAGTTGCTTTATGATGTTTATTGATTTAGAAATGATATCGGATTATTTTTGTTTCGATTCAATTGAACAAATAAGTATAAGTTTTACTTACCAGTCTAAATTTGTAAGAGATTGAAGTTTTTTATAAATAGTGTTTAGGATGATGATGGTGTCTTGAAACAAAAACATGAACTTTCTATGCTTCTATCTAATTAATAATTACACTCCTTGCAGGTTAAATAATTTTGAGCTAAAGTTGGTTTATTGTTGATTTTGGGATTTTGTTGGCATTGTTGATTATTGGTAGAAGAAAGTGCGGATTGTACGCTGAGATGGGCCCTTTATGAGGTAAGACACACTTTGGATTGTTGTTTTTAATGAATCTAATAATGTTCAAAACCATTTACAATTGATATTTTGAAAGGCCGATTATGTGTTAAGAATGAGTCTGACTTTCTCAGCCTAAATTTTGGATGTTTTAAGGTTTATAGTTAAGTTTTGGTTATTAGAATGTTTGTTTAGTTGATTTTAAGCTCCTTATGTGACAATTTTAATTGTAATATACAGGAAAAAAATGAAACATAAAACCGGTATATGTTTCAGTGATATTGAGTGGCAAGATAATGGTAATTTGGGTATATGTTTCAGTGATATTGAATGGCAATTTTATTTATCTGGTTATGTCGTTAAATGCTATATCTGTAATCCATTTATATGTGACCGAGTGCATATTGTGGGTTTCTTTTTTACATTATTCTACTTAATTTCAATACTATACGCACCTGGTTAAAGATTTTAGTTATTAGTGGCATCGTTATGCAGGTTACATGGGTTACTTTTAATATCATTTATGATTGGTATTGTGAGAGTCCGTTTATGCGTTAAGTATGAGTCTGAATGTATCATAGTAAAAAAATTTTGTTTTAAGGTTTATAGTTAAGTCTTGTCTACTACAGTTTGTGGTTATTTGATTATAGAATCATTATGTGATTATTTTGATTGTAATTAGCTAATAAGTTGGCTATATTATGTGTGGACTGGTTATTATATGTATATTATATAATCCATAAATTCAAATGGAATAGTTGTGAAATGTAAGAAAAGGGAATAGCACATCATAAGTGTAAATAGTATTTAAGATAGACAATGGTATTCAGATAAAAATAGATGGATAACGATTTACTAAAGCTGAGCAAACAACATACGGTCCAGTTTGCTATTTAAGCATTACTGATCTGGAAAACTTAGAAACTAACATATCAAACTTTAAGAAACAACTTCTGGAAAAATACTTGTAAGAAAAGGTACTTGAACACTTGGTTCTAGGTATCAAGATTCTTTCCCCTATTATTGGTCTTCATAGTCGCTACCACAAGCAAACGATATTTCTTCATAACTGGAGCAATTGTTAGGATATATAACCTGCAATGGTTTTACATCTATTGCTGGTGTTTCTAGTGACAATTCCAAATTAATGGTTTGTTTTTTTTCTGTGGGTAGCTTTAAAAAGCCTTTGTCTCAAATTTTTTTGTGTTCTTTGTAATTGGTAATTATGGGTTTTCTTCTATCTGTCTTTTTTCTTCTTGCAGCATTGTAATGATCTCTTGCATCTTTTCATTAGTTTGTGCACCACCATTATTGCGCTATAATGAAAATAAATTTGGAAATCATAATATAGAGAGCATATAACATATGTACTATAAAAATCATAGTTGAATCTTTATGTATGTGACTTAAAAAGTGCATATTTGAATGCTAACCTGAACATAGTTGATCAACCTTTCTTAACTGAGAAGTTTTCGATATGGCCAACACTGAATTCCAACCAATCGACAATGTATTTTAAACGCTGATAAACTAACATTAAAGTATTTTGCTGCTTTGTGTAAGGGCATATGAAAGTAGTGTGAGATGATATCCCTGTTGAACGACATCAGCCTAGAATGTAGATAGTTGGTTGATGTATGAAAAACAACTAAGTTGATATGGGTAGGTTGATCATACAGGTTGCTTTTTAAGTGTCCTCCCAAGCTTTTGAGATGTCCTGAAGTTATTAAAGGTTATGTAACTGCCAATTAACCATAAAATCAATTTATTACATATTTATGTGAGCTTTTATAAATATTAGTAGTATTGACTGCAATAGGATGTCTTATCATGTCCTTAAGTAGAACGTTATTTGTATTTTTTTAACTGGTTTGTGCAATTACTAAAAGGAGTTGTAATTTGTAGTGGACCATAAAGTCATTTTATATTAGAAAGTTATTGTCAAATGCTTGATTTGTTGAGAAAATGAAAAGCATTTGTTACTTGTTGATGAATGTTGATAATACAGATTTATAAGTGTTTAGCTATTCTTTTGAGTTATTCTGTCAGTCATTAATCAATACATTAGTCACACAGATAATGAATATATAGCAAGTGCTGGAACACTATTATAATATTTATGTTTGTTTGTGGGAAACAATAAAGTAATATTAAATAACCGTGGTGCACTATGAATACATGTTAAGAGTTGGAACAATATCGTGCACATTATGAGTGTTTGTAGCAAATAACAAAGTAATAATAAATAACTGTTGCTTGAACATCACATATATGTCCTACGTTAGGTTGCTGAATGTTTCTTTGAAAACAATGTTACGCGTGCAATTCTTAAGCTCTGGGTCCTTGTCTTCAACCATTAGTATCTTAAGGCCGTCAGGACTGGTAACTCTAGATAGCGCCACATAAAGCTGACCATGGCTGAATATGGGAGAAGGCAAATAGAGGCCAACGTAATTAAGTGATTGACCCTGACTTTTGTTAATTGTCATTGCATAACATGGTCTTACAGGGAATTGTCGCCGTTTTAGAATAAATGGCCACTTGGACTGTGTTGATGTCAGTATAATCATGTGTATAATAACGTTATCCCCTATATTTGAACCTGTTAGGACCTTAGCGTGAATAACAAACTGGCCTAGATCTGTGATGAGCAACCTTGTTCCATTACACAAACCTTTGCTTGGATTGATGTTCCGCAATAGCATAATTGGTAATTCCTTTTTTAAGTGAAGAGCATGTGGGGGCATCCCGGGGAAATTTAAGGAATTAAGAAATTCAATCGGATAGTGTTCGTGCTGTTCTAGGTTGTCTGTAGATGCCTTGCAAATCTTATCTGCACTGTTGTATGTAACAGATTCCCCTGATAACTGTTTAAACATGTACTCATTGATGGCATCAGCCTCATCATTCCGAGGAGTTAGTATTGCCCTTTCTTTGAGGTACACATCGTCGGTTTGCCTCGTTGTAAAATCAGGGTATGTCTCTGCGACAATCTGTTTTATTGGACAATACCACGATTTAATTAGGAATATTTCAGGAATGTCAATCCAACTTGGGTAGTCCTCCCCTTCTTTGCATTTTGCCGGCACGTTTCCATCCCCCACAGCCAAAACCCATCAATTGAAATCTTGTTTTCGAGTATCAACCTCCCCATTCTCAGTATACTCGTTGACACGCATGCTACGTGTAAGTCTAAATACCTTGCAATGCTTCCATAATTCAGATTGGTTTATGCATGATTGAACAATGTCTGCCCTGCTTCCTTTTGGTATAACTGGCAGCACTTGTCGAAAGTCACCTCCAAGCAAGACCTTCACTCCTCCAAATATTCGATCCCTACTGTCAGGATCATGATATCCTAAAATATCCTTGAGCGTCTTATCCAATGCTTCAAAAGCATATTTTTGAGTCATTGGAGCTTCATCCTATATAATAAGTTTAACTTCCTGTATGAGTTCAGCCATATGTGTATTTTGTTTTATGCCGCATGTACTGTTCTCTAATAATTCAAGCGGTATAACAAAACGGCTATGCGCGGTTCTCCCACCTGGTAGTAACAATGAAGCTATTCCTACCCAAATTGAAAGTGTTAATCAGTCACAAAGTTTTATACATTTTAAAATAGTTGACGGTTTAAAATTTAGTATAAATTTGTACCTGAAGATGCAACAGCGAGCACTATCATGCGTTCTGATCTTAATCTTGAGATAATAGTCTTGTATAAAAACGTCTTTCCAGTTCCGCCTGGACCGTACACGAAGTAAAAGTTCCCTTTTTTACCATGGACAGATTCAATTACCTCTTCATAGATTAAAAGTTGTTCGGAATTTAACAATGAATGAAGTTGCTGATGTTCAATCTTACTCTGTTTCATATCATAATTCAACACTTCTCGTATGAGACGATTGTCCATGTTGGTTAGTAACCTTGGGTCAGGCACTGGTAGGTCTTGGAAATCAGATAAAGATCTCCCATTTCTATTTAACAACTCTTGGATCTCTATTAAACAATAGTTCTTTAGTTGCTCGTCCGTCAGCTCCAAGTCAGGATAATCAAACATTTTCCTTTTCTTGTGTAGAAGATCTTCTGATAGAAACTTCCAATTTTCTTCCCACAATTTTAAAGGTCTGCTAACATCGCAAAAGATTAAATTTTTTACAAATATGTTACGTAACTGTGGTCCAAACATCCATACACTTGCTTCTGATATAGCATGTGTCCATTCCGTGTCATCATTTAAAAGGCCATATTCAAAACATGCTTCCTTGAAAGTGGAACATAGTTTGTCGTGAACAGTCATGAGTTTTTCCCAAGAATCAGGACCTCTAGAAATGTTCAACAACATTCTAAGATAATATTGGTCTCCAGACGCCGGGTGCGAGTAAACAGTCCGCCCGATGCATTTTTGCAATTTGCGTTTATTCCACAGTTTGTCTTTCTCATGCCACACGTAATGTGTAGGTATCTCAGCATACGTATATTGATTCGCTTCTGTATCACGTTTGTTTAATTCAAACCAATCAGTGAACATGGTCATGTCGATACCTTCCCTTTGAATTAGGGCGGGTAAGCTTTCTGAGTCACGTTGTGTGATTGCGTGCTGATTTGGCAAGTGGTAATTCAGCTTCATAACAGATGGATATGAGTAATGGATGTCGTATGAAAACAAACGCCACACCGCCTCACATGGAGCTAAGAAACAACAATTCAAATAGTTCTTTATTTCGTCCACCTCCAAAACCTGTACATTTGCTAAATCACCATCGTTTTTAACATTCTCTTGTATAACAATTGTGGCTCTATCGGGACCTTTATTTAAGTACTTGAATAAGTACTTAATTGCTTTTGATCTGTTGCACCATTCCACGTTAATGTAGGCCTGGTATTTCATGAGGAGATAACGGTTGTGAGGCACCACATATCTGTTATCGTACTTGAATTTCCCTTTTATATGGTAAGCGTTATTATTCCTCCGGTGATAAATAGCATAACCATCATTATCAACAATTGTTTCAACCACAAAAGGTTTAGGAAAATGTTTTGAGCACTTACCCTCAATTGTACATGGGGCGTTTTTATCATCTATACCGCAAGGTCCATCTAACATAGACTCAGTTACTACTTTATACCCATCCGGATCATTGATTTGACATGGTATCTCAGCTGTAATTATATCATTTATCTGGGATGGGGTTTTGCATTTCAACTCTTCTTCTAGCCATAGTAGGATATGAGCATGTGGCAGTCTACGTTTTTGAAATTCTATGACATACACAACTGAAATATAATTGGAAAAAACATAAGATAATACATAATGTATATATAAAAGAGTAAACAGATTAAAATTATGGCTTAATTTTTATTACCTCCTCGTGACTTGCCAAAAATATGATGTTTTGTAAGGTCGTTTAACAGTTCAGTAAGTTTAATCTTGAACACACGTGTTGCCACTTCTGGACGGTCATGGACTTTTTGGCTCGGGACGTGCTTTAGCATTTCTGCAATCTCGGGCCATTTTGGATTAGCAGTGAACGTGATGAACAAGTATGGATTCCCATACGTCTGGCATATAGCCATTGCATCTTGGTAGTTTTGCATCATATACCTTGGACCGCCTATAGAACTTCTTGGTAGAACGATTCATTTTCCCAGTCCTGCTGTACTTGTATCCCCCTTGTTACAGCGTCAGAAACATTATGATATAGATCAACGCGTAACGTATCTTGATTTTTCGTGGTCCATTTGAGCCTCTGTTCTTCAACAGCCCTATATGCATCCACCAAGTATTGTTGGAATAATCGCCCACCTCTAAGCAGTGTAGTACCTTGGTTATTTTGCTGTTGTATGATATATGAATAGTATTCTTTCATTGTGACAAAAGCCCTTTTGGTCTTGCGTACATCCATGTTGATGTAATATGGTATCTTTTCATGAAATCCTTCCTCCCCATAGGGGAATAACAATGGATATTGGAGTGCCATGTATTCTGAATGCAACTCAGAAATACGTTTCAAACCTTCATCCCTGTTACTTACAACAATATCTCTTGTAGGAATACCATCACCAAAGTCATTAGTAATTAGAGCTGCTATTTCGGCCACGGTTGGTGCGTTGTATTGCCGAGATGTACTATGTCCACTTATCAGCCGTAGTTCAAAGGTGGCTGAATTGTGGTTCTCACACCAATCCCGAGCCATTCGAAATGCCTTAGTGATTGAATTTGATTGATCAAACATTTTAATCAATCTTTCTACTATACTTGGATCCACCACATCTCCCCCATCTTTGTCTATAAAATCTCTCATTCGGTTTTTTACTTCATTTCTCATGTCAAAAAAGTATAGCTGTGCATATTTAGGTTGAATGTCCTGTTTTGGAAGAAGAGAACCTATTCGATGATAGCTTTGGCCATTTACTCTAAACGTATATGGACCCCTGCCCGTGTTAATTGAATGGTCCATTCTTGCTCCAAAAGATGTGTAACAAAACATGCCATTATATACCCTGATCTGGTCTTTGAATCTTAAACTTGCAAGATTATTATAGTCCATAAACTCTTTAAGAGGTGAAGGTGCTTCATTGAATCTTGGAAAAAGAAGTTTTCCCTCTTGACAGCAAATGGAAAAAGTTCGGTTGGTAGCGCTCTTTGATTTATCGCTTCTCTCCTGATACCACATAATCGCTTTGCAATTTTGACACTCAAATGATGGATGGCCAATATTATGGTAAACAACGGGAACACCTTGCCAAAAAAGGTAAATTTTATTGGGAATAACAACATTTTTATCCGTCAAATAACATAAGGCATCAATTATAAAATATGAAACTACCTGCAGATGCATGTGCGGCTCCGTGTGGGATTTTTTTAGCTGCACGCTGAGAGAGTGTTCCTGTATGAATAACATTATGGTATTATTCATTCTTACGGAAACAATTGTCTTCCAAATATAATTTGTTTAATTAAACACCTGCTGATCTTCTTTTTTTTTATACATAAAGGGTTGTTTTGAAGTAGAAGCCATTTGATTCGGTGTCATCTGGTAAATCGACCACTGAGCGTGATGTTTGTCCTAACAAATTACGGTGAACATGCGAATCAGGTATCAATTGTTGCAACAATTTTTTACTATAATAATGCAAGTGAATGTTTGGAGCTGGTGTATACCTGTAAATGATTTGACAATTTCATTTAGCCATAAACCACAATAGCTTTGTGTTATTCCACTTTGACTGATAATTGTTTTCGAATCAATAACCAAAGTTTTGTGCAACATGTCTGACAGGGATGGAACCTGAGCATGATCATTTTGTGACCCTGTAACGAAAAAACAAAGATGGATTTAATCATATACATAATTGGAAGGTATAGTAACTTGTTGAATTGAGATGTACCTGTATTCATTTATTATTTGGAGGATATGTATCAATTTTGCAACACATAACCTTGTAGGCTTGGAAAGATATAGAAGCAAGATGTATATTAAAGCATCTCTTGGGATTCTACTGTTGAACTGATGCAATAAGTGTAGTGAACAATGAAAAGGCTTATATGGTAAGTATCTCCAGGTTTTTATGATTCTTATTATTGATTTAATAATGAGACTGATTTTTTTCCAATAATAACACACAAATTCATTATGGTTCATCTATATAACATATGGAGAAAGTAAAAAACTCTTAATTATTATAAAGTAAAGTAGGAATTAACGTGTTTTATAAATTGCCTTATAAGATAAGTTTATATCACACTTGTTATGTATAAAATAATAATGTATGTGTAAATTAAATATATGTAGTGGATGGTATAAATACATATAAATAGAAGGAGGGTTGCAAACTCATATAATTCATAACAAACATAATTTAACAGTCATTATTTAATTTATTAGGTATATAACAAAGTCAATTTTAGCCAACCTTGGTGATTGCATTAAGCAGCATAACCATCTTCAATATCTTTATCATTTGAGCTATTGTTATGCGATGGATTCTGCAACTTTGAATACACATTTTGTGCCAGCGGATTTGTTGACAACAAATGCAAACAATTTGTTTTCCGTATTTTGTATATAGATTTAAAACAACACCGTCTTAACCTTTGGGTACTTTCCACAAGTTTTGAAAAACTTTTTATTAGGTATTCACAATGAATCAATCACATGTATTTATGAATTTAGATGACCCTTTATGTACTTTAAGTCGATCAATTATTTAAAGGGTTAAATGAGTGAATGAAAATAGGGGATACTACAGGAGAATTAGAGAATTATATAGAAATACATTTCATTAATTAGATGTTTGGTTACACGATTATCACATGAAAGGGTTATATGAGTGAATGAAAAAAGGGGATACAACAGGAGAATTAGAAAATTATATAGAAATGAGTTTCATTAATTAGATGTTTGGTTACACGATTATCACATGAAACAGTATACAGATATCAACATTTGGTTCATTCATAGATTTATTTTGTTCATGAGACATTACATTTGGTAACCATGTCTGATGGAGAAATCGAAAAAAACAATCCTTGCCGACTATTACATGAAATAGTATATACATATGAACGTCTGGTTCATTAATAGAACTATCTTGTACATTAGACATTACATTTGGTAACAATGTCTGATGGAGAAATCAAAAGAACCATCCTCGCTTTCATGGTCATCTGGCATTACTAACACACATATCTATTTGATCTCATGTAGCAAGTGTCCAAAGCCACAATATGTTCATCTTGGAGGTACCTGAAATGGAGTTTAGCACAAAAAGAAACAATATTTCATTTGATGGCAAACCAAAATATATTGTCAAACAAAAATAAAACCAAATGTAACGGAACGGTTGAGTCTTGTGTCTTCCAAACAACAATTAAAACAAAATTAAAACAAAATCCCAAAATCAGTTTTTATCAAATGTATTATGATTGTCATAAGCATTTGTTTTATAAAGTCTTGTTGGGGTGCTTCTTGGTTGGGCTCATTCTGATTCTTCAACCACAAACCTGTTTACAAAATATATAGGGAGAAACGTGTTATTATGCGGGCAAACGTAAAAGGGTTAGTGACAAAAAGTGACACTCAATATGTGCTCACCGTCTTTGTTTCTTCTTGGCGGTTAGGGTGCTATCATCACCATCCTGCTCAATGTCTACAGTTATCAGTTCAATATCCGCGTCCGAAATCTCAATAGCAACACTGCATACAATGAAACATGATTATTATGTTAAATGTATTGCAGTAGTAAGATACATAGGGTAAAAGATATTTTGTTGTCACCCAAATGTTTTAAGGTTGCTAACCCTCTTATCTTTATTATCATTTGCAGGGTTGGCCTTTATCAGGCGTTTGAATGATGAGCTGGTTGTTAAAGATGTATTATTAGTTGCAATATTAGACTCATCACCTTGTACATCATTCACCGGCAACAGTTCATTTTCTGTCGCTGAATCCTCAATAACCACCCTGCAAACAATGGAATTCCATCAGTAAGTGCTTTTATACAAATACATGCTGTACTGATGGATTTTGGTTGGTTTTGATTACCTTTTCCTTATCCTATCCTCTACAGGATTGGACGGTGTAGTGAGGGTTGGCGACTGGGCGGGTGACTTGGATGATGAGCCTGTAACAGCGGTTTCATTATCAACGGTGCTTGAGCTTGTGGGTTCAACTGATGGATTATGCGGGTCAACTTTCCAACACGTAAAACTCTCGAATGTTTCATATTCATAATATGTGTGAGATTTGATTTCAAACATGTGTGTTGTCCCAATGAGGTCAGCTATAGGTGATGGCAAGTTTGCATGATCGTCTAAACCTTGTAGAGTAAGCCGTGAGTAATGGGAATGACGTAATAGGGTGTAAGTAGTCAGGGATTTATAAATGTACCTCATCCTCATCAGACACTAAGGCCGAAGCTGGGAACCCGATCAATTCAACGACTACATCATCAAAAAGGACCACCACAGTCTGCTCGGTATCATCAGAGATACCAAGCGCAAGACGAAATCTGAAGAAAGCATTCAGCAGATGGTAAATGTCATGGTGAGAAATTTTATTTAACACATTCAAACGATCAAACTATAAGTTACAAATATGTCATTACCTTATTACCGGGTATTCAACTGGTCTGCTGCATGACTCGCACCAAAATCGCCCATTCTTTCTAGTAGCCCCTTTTCCTGCAGTTGTCTCCCCCACATGATGGGAAATTCCATCCCTTTCTAGTACGCACATTATCAATCTTGGTCTTAATTATGAAAATGGCAGTCTGTGTATAAATAAGATTTATAAATTTTATGCACTATAAAGATAATATAGAGATGGCGGGTGCAAAATAATACATACATCATTCCTTTTATTTCGGGCCCACATGAGCAGATTCTCGATAGATCCTTCTCTTGGTTCAGAGTTGTCTACACGCGAAACTCCTTTTGAAGCCTCAGTGATGCTAACAAATAGTTAAATGATTTGTTAAAATTTGTTGGTTTTAGGATATATTCAATAATAAAAATTAGTTTCTTACCAAATGTCTGAATTCAATTCTTTAATTGCAGGAATGTCAACGGAATCTAGGAGCTGTGTGGATGAACTGCTGGATAGATAGAGCTTATCTAGCAGGTAATATTAAAGGTTAAATTTGTAAAAGAAATGTGTTGAACAGGCAAAAGGTAAATAGTCTATAAGCCACTTACTGTTATATTGTTTTGCAGAGGTGGAAGTCACCACAACAGCACACATGCCTACATGAGTCGCCTTCTTCGCAATCAACACATCAGCAAGCCCTCCCCATAGGGTCACCCGTATGGACTGGCCCCTGATTACAAATGGAATAGAAATAAAGCGAACAGTAAGTTTCATAATACACACTGGCAAAAATATTTTCATTTTTACAACATCCTTTGCAACAAATGTAAATTTCAACCTATGATTCTCCAGGTAGAAATCAAGGTTTTTGGCTCCTGTTTTGGTATAGTTCATCCTACCAACATTCGTCACATAACCTACAGCATCTGAAAGGTAAAAACTTTTATAGCAACAATATTTAAAAACAAATAATTTTAAGATACCTAAACAAACAGCACATTACCAATGAGATATTTGTTTTCTGTGGGCTGGATATGATCAAAATCAACCAATTGTAACGGATACCTAACAAATCCCTTAGATATAACCAAAGATTTCCTTATGCTTGTTGCTCCATTAAACTCAAGCATGAACGTATCGTCCTTCTTGATACGAAAATCTTCCTTGTTTTGCATGACTACAAAATTTTTAACCGAATATATAGCACCCTCTTTTAACCTCAAGAAATTGTGAGCTACCGTTGCCTTGGCGGTACAATGGATAACATTTCCCTGCATCAAAAGTACGTAAGAAAAAATTGATAAACAACACAGACATTTGATAACTTTTTATTACATATTGGCATTATTCAGGTTTTTCACACATGGATGTCAACATACTTTAGCATCAGACACCAAGAAATCAGTGCTCAAGTATCGGCCCGAAGGAGCATTTAATTTCAATTCGTACCGGTCTCATCCAATTTCAATTCGTCCTGGAACAATACAACATTTAGGCCTCCGATTTCTGCAGCCATAATTTTAGAATTAATGGTCCTTTTTTACTTGTACGCCTACCCACAATGTCTGGGCAGAGAATGGGTTGCAGGATTTATTTATGCAGGTTCCATTTATTAGTGTTTTAATTGTAGATTGATCCATATTCTTTGAGGGTGCAAATTCGCAGCCCTTTTGTGTTTCCAACATTGAATATGTGTTTATTGTGAGCCTGCGAGCATTCAAGCCAGGGATATTTTCATTCAATTCGAGCCTCTTCATAAACCAAATTGAACCTGCATTGAATATGAGGCCCTCCTAAAACGAAATGAGTTGTAGTTATTTCGGTATGCATAGACATGTATGTACCATACTTTTGGTTGTGCACAACCCCCCTTGCACATTAAATTAAGGGGGGGGGGGGGAGGGGTAAGCTTTAAGTATAATAGATTGTAGGCTTAAAAACAAGTGTCATCATCCTGATGACTGCAGTTAATGACCCACTTATTTTTCAACCGGTCTGACACTTGTTTTTAAGTCTACAATTAGGCCTAATTTTAGGTCCAAATATCATTCCACTTGAATGATTGCATGACAAATCATCTAGGACCCAAATTCAACGAAACAAACCTAACATAAAAGACTAGTGATTAACATAATTAATTCATGTTTTTAATTTTATGCTTAACAAAGATTTTAAAACACATATCTAAATTAATGGTGAATAAGAAGAGTAAGAATAAATGAAACAAAAAATTAATATATATATATATATATATATGTATATATATATATATATATATATATATATATATATATATATATATATATATATATATATATGGGGATAGCTTGACTATAATTTTTGTAATCGGCTACAATCCTTCACAAAAATACATAAACAATAAATCATGGACCCACAGAAAAAAATCAGGGACCCAAAAAAATAAACAAGGACCCACAGTTTTTGGCACAAAATTGTATCTAATTGGTTACAATTAATTGTAGCTAATATATATATATATATATATATATATATATATATATATATATATATATATATATATATATATATATATATATAGATATATAAACACATACACATGTATCACAAAACATGAATTAATCATCACAATCATTTTCTAATATAAAACTTATTTCACCACATATCTAATTGAACAAAAGTGAAGTTATATTTTGCTAACGATGCCGATGAAATAGATGATGTCGACGATTTATTCTTCGCTATATCCTCGTTCATTGGCTGAACTTCATGCACATCATCTTCCTTCTCGTCTCCAACCATTTTTATTAAGATTAAAACTACCCTATGTTGAATACGTTGTGTTGAACGTACTAGACCCCGATGACTTATATCTCTTGAACTTTTCCTGCATCGCTTCTTCAAATCGGAGAATTTCTACATTCTTCTATTTCGGAGCATCTTTTTAAAATTCTCCACACATGAAAAAGTGTAAAAGGTACTACATACTCAACACGATATTCCTCAAGTGTATTTTGGGTGTAGTCCTCGTTTCCGGCTTCATTTTCGTGCCTTTCGAAGGACATTATCGTACACTCCACAAAATTGAGCCATTTTTGGACGCAAACCCTTCCATTTCATGTTTAATGAATCGTAGGTTCGACCAACGGATACCTTCATTTCTTTCTCAAAGTAACCTAAACCTCCACCCAAAACCCATTTCCTTATTCATATTACCTTTGGTGTTATCTTCAGATGTATGAATCCAGCCTTTGCACAATGCAATTTCTTCTTTAGTGGTCCATGAAATGTTACACACTTTATCGTCATTTTTAGACGTCCTTTTGACTGCTTCTTTTTTGGGGACGGGGACTTCTTCGACGGGAGAGTCCTCATCAACGGGGTTAGGCATACACGGAGATAAATGAAGTTCGTGCATTGGCAAATCATCAACACTAAATGGATGAATGGGAGACATAGGATGAGGTGTAGTGATGAAGAACTGCCAATATTTTATTGTGAAGAACCGCCAATATTCGACGGATCATGGAACATTTGTGGTTAATACATTTGCTATTGGTACATTTGTAGTTGACGCATATTTTGTTGTGGAGGTATGCATAGTGGTTTTGGTATTGCTGATTTTTGTATTATTTTCGTAAACAAACGAGGGGCTTGAAAGTTTAGTGGTGGTGAAGGATCGTGTAGGTGCCCATATCTAATCTGTTTCACACATCAAAAGGCTTCGAAGACTAGTTTGACCTAAACTAATAACCTATTAGCTTATTCAAGTCCTTAAGACTAATTCAAAGACTAACTAATCTATTACATTGAATATAACATAACAAAAGGTTTCTATAAGTAGAATGACCATCACTTTTATAATTCTAACAAGTTCCCACTAAGGGGTGGTCATTCTTAAAATTGATTCACCATGACTTGGTCTTCTGCAATCTTGCGCTTGAACCTTGTTTGATGTAATAGGATAGTATTACTTCTTTGTTCCATCATGCTTCGTGATCTTGAAGTAAAATTTTTTGTTCTTTATTGCCTTCGTTCAACATCTTCTTATGGTTGTTGTTGTGTATTCTCCAACATACTTACGTGACTTGAAAGCCTTTGATCATCATACTTATGTCTTCCTCACTTTATCCTTTAACTTGTTCTTAACATTCTTGATTAGCCCTTGACTTGGAATTGACTCTTTGTCTTCATCTTGTTGAGGATGAAACATATAAGTATGAGTATGTAGATGTGAAGATGTTTATGTTTATGGTGGTGCTTCAGGGGCAACAACATTAATCATTGCATGTCACAGAAAATGTAGATAATAATAATGCACGGCCAATCAATCGTCGTAGACCTTTTCTTAGAGAATTGTTCAACTACGATCGTTTACTGATGAATGTCTTGATTTCATTCAGCTTGGTCGAGCAAATCAGCCTCTAAATCCTATAAAATAAAGTTATCAATACATTGAATAAATCCAAGTATAGACCTATGTCATCATGATTCGATTCGTGAAAGGAATCTCCTTGGTAGGGTTTCCGGCTCTAAGTGTTTGGATATCTAACGGGTGCATCCTAAGACGCTAGCAGCACTTTTTGAATCTTCACACTTGCAATTACGATAGATTGGATAAACCTTCATGATAGCTACTTTTAAACCTTTTAGCATGTTTGATGAGATAACAAGACCATCTGAAGGCCTAATTGTTTTTTTTACTAACTCAAGAAACGATGTGTCTCATGGCCCAGTTACTTTACAACAACTACTAGCAAACGTATTACCTCAAATAATGTAAAGTATCAGCGTTAAGGATAAAATCAGTACATGTCCTGAAACTAATCTGTGTAGTGAATACTTTTGGTTGCGACGTGCAAAGATTTCCCACGATAACAACATCAGTAGCAGGCTGAAAACATGAATTAAGATATAAGAACATATTCTTAATGAGCTTCTAAACTATAAATACGATCGAGAAACTACATTGAAGGACAGTAAATGCAAAAGATAATAAGATTTGTGTATTGTCTTTTCAAACCCATTTTATATAACGGCACAAAAACATCTAAAACAAAAAATCGGTTTCTTTTTTTAGCCAAGTTATAAAACAGTCTGAGTATGGACTCAGATATCGAATTGGCTGTGTGGAATGTTGGGATTAAAAGCTTTCTTGATGCTGTTTCTGTTACTGCTACTCATATTTGTGTTATTGCTGCTTAGAAGAAGTTAGTGCTGCTAAGGAACTTTAATGGATATATGCTAAGTAGTTACATTTTCCAGTGCAAAGTTAAGACTACTAGTACAAAGTTAATGTTGTTCAAAGTTAAGACTACTAGTGTTCAAAGTTACAACTACGGGTGCAAAGTTACAACTGTTAGTGTAAGTTAGTACTGCTAGGCGTTTTTGTTAGTACTTCTTATCAGATATGTATTAGATAATTATAGAAAAGATTTGATATACTTAGGAAAGTATTGTAAGCCTTGTAGGACTCCTTGGTGTATAAAAGGAGGTCCTAGGGAATAAATTTAGATACACAGGATACACAAAAATTATCTCACCCGTTTAGCTTCAAGGTTTTGTAACCCTAATACCGTGAAGAGTATTCGTATTATTATCATTAATAATATTGGAGCTTGTTTGTTGAATTGTGTGTTCTTTGGTTTACTGTTTCATTAGTAATTCTTCTTTATATTAAATATTAGATTCCGCATATTCTTTATTGCATTCAAATACAGTTTCTACTATAGTTGTGTTAGATTTATCTAATATAACTAATCCTTTTACAATCAAAGGAAGAAGACCAAAAAATTGTGATCTAAAAGAAGATATGGATCAAGATTATGCACACATGGTGGCTGAATCCAAAGTTCCTATGCTCAAACCTGGTGAGTTTGATATATGGAGGATGAGGATTGAACAATACATCCAGATGATAGACTATTCACTATGGGAAGTCATAGAGAATGGTAACACCTTGCCAAAAACAAAAGTTATGGAAGGTGTTGAGACAACGTTGCCTATTACAACTGCTGAAGATAAGGCTCAGGGAAGACTGGAGGTGAAAGCTAGAAGTACTTTCATGATGGGCATTTCCAATGAACATCAATTAAAGTTTAACTCTATAAAAGATGCTAAGTTGTTGCTGGAAGTCGTAGAAATGAGATTTGGTGGGAATGATGCTACAAGAAAGACAAAAAAGAATCTCTTAAAGCAGCAATATGAAAACTTCATTGCTTCAAGCTCATATATGCTTGATCAAACTGTGGAAAACTAGAAGGGGGGGGGGGGTTAAATAGTTTTGTCAATTTTAATTTAGTTTCAAAAACTTTAGATTCGAAGTTATGTGAAATCGTATGGATGGATAGAAAGTATAGATCTATAAGTAATGCAAGTAATGTAAAGTATAGAAATGACACAACCGATTTATAGTGGTTCGGCTACATGGGCACCTTCCTTGCCCTACTCCACTCCCCGAGTCACCTACTCGAGAGTTCAAGCACTATGTTAAAAAACTCCTTCAACTTGGCGGAGAAGCCTTCACAACGTCGCTTACACTTTTTCTGGTACAAAGCTAAATACCGAGTCCTTAACACGGAGGACCAAACCAACACAACTATAACATAACAACTATGTGAAATATGAAATACAAGATCTTGCTACAGAAATCTTGTGGAGGAACAAATCAATCAAGGGCCCATTGCTTGGATGACTTGTAGTATCTCGTGATCTCGTCTTAGAGAAGGACCTATATGAGAATCACAACAAAAGAAAGAAGAACTACTATATAGATCAAGAGATCAGAGATTAGAAGAATGAAAGAATATATGAGAGAGTTTGTAAGAAGAGGGGTAAGTTACAATGAAGAAATGACTCACTATTTATAGGCAATTAATCACTACTGTTGCAGGGATCCCACGGATCCCTTGCATGAAGGATCCATCCAGTGTAAACAGGGGGATCCGTAGGACGCTCCCCCTAAATGGGTTATGGGTCATGGATCATGGGTCATAGACTTTGGACCATGGGTCATAGACTTTGGACCATGGGTATCCAAATAGATACAATGTATCTAGAAGATGCAATGCATCTAGTCAATGGGTCATGGATTAGCTCCATGGGTTATGGATATGCTCCATCGGTATGGGTCATGGGTTATGATTTTTACCCATCCTAATAAACTATTACAATAAATGAATTATTATAACACTTAATGTTAAATGATTATATGTATAAATGCTTTACAAAAATAACATGTATCCTTATAATTTTACTTATGATAACTTTATATTTGTTATCAACAAAACACAAAGAGATCGCTAAATATGAATAAACGTTTTTACGATTTATTTATATTAACAATCTCCCCCTTTTTGTTGATGACAAAACATAATGTTATGATGAGTAAAAATTAAGATTAGATGTATGTTTTGAAAGCATAAGTTTTACTTCTTCTCCCCTTTTTTGTCGAAACAGAAAGTGACCCTAACGAAGAAATAAAGTGTGGAAAAGGAATTGATGCGCGCAAAACCGTCAAGTTCTCTCACGCAAGCGTAAGAAAACCTAAAACAGCTCAAGCACGGAATCAATGCAATTAAGATCAGAGGAGTATAGAGTCTCCCCGGGTCGTTATGTCCCAGCGAGCTATGCAATGGATTATCAAACGTTTAGTGATCGAGGAGTTTGAACGGAAAAAGGATCAGATTATGGTTATAACTACGGAATAAGCCAACAAATTACAACGGCTTAAATGCAAATGAGAGGAAATTAAAAAGATAAAATCTATTAAATAAACGCTATCACTATTTTTACAATGATGTTTTTGTTTTTATGTTTTTATAAATCTGAAATTAAAATCTACACGACGTACAAAATAAAAAGTGAAACTAAATCAATATTAACCCTAAAAATATGAAAATGATGTTTTTACAACCCTAATGATAGAAGAAACTTTTTAGAAAAAGAAAACTATTTTTATCACTAATTATCTAATTATTATTAATTAAAAACTAATTTTAACTATTTAATAATTAATCAAAATGCAAGAAATTAGGAAACAAAGCTAGAAAAATAAAATTATGAAATGGAAAAGTCTAAAATATCAAACTAGAATTTTCAAAACTATTTTTGTATTTTTCTGGTTATTTTTCTATTTTTTATGAATTTTAAACTATTAAATATTAACTAAATTACTAAAAATTACCAAATAAGCTAAGAAAAATCTAGAAAATTACTTTTTTCACTTCTTATATTTATCTAAACCTAAGAAAAATGAAAACTTATTTTTTAGAACCTTTTCTGAATTTTTTATATTAAAGGCTAATTAAAATTGATTAAAAACTAATTTAAATTATGAAAAATAGCTAAACAACCTGGAAAAATATGAAATTTTCAGGAAAAGTCTAAAATCAGATTATTAATTTATGAAAATTGAAAAACAACTAGCTTATGTGACAGAATAATGAGCTGTAGTGTAAATGAGGAACAAATAAGCACTTAAAAATAAGCAAACAGTAACCTTTAAGCAACCAAACTTCTACAGACCTAAAATTATACTAAGATAAGCTAATTTAAGCTAACACTAACTACTCTAAAGCTCTGATAAGCAGATTCACAACTAAATGGACTAACTGATTTTGACAGAACACAGTGAACAGGTATCAAGTTTGGGCTTATACACTAGCTTATCCAGAAATCTTCAGCCAAAAACAGATAGTGAGTTTTAAAGATCACCTGGTGGACTACACCTGAGCCAAAAATCAGACCCTAAAAACACTTATTGAAACCTGTGCATGCTCTGCAAGTTCTGCAAAATCCCACTTTTGACACATTTTGACTTTTTGAAGCAGAGTTAAAACTTTGACTTTGGTGGATTTTGTAAGCAAATTTAGGACTAAACTTGATGAAATATGAGGTAATGAAAGTTTATGAAGCAAGATTAACTAGTTTTGAACCTTTTTGAGTTGTTTGGTGTTGACAGATTCCAACAGTTAAGGATCAAAACAGATTTTATGCAAAGTTTTGACTTTTATAAAAAACTTGTGTAACTTAAGACTCAAATGACTTGATAAATTGTTTTTAAGACTAAAGCAATGAAATATTTAGATAAAAACAACCTAGGAAGCAGTTATAGCAAGCTATCCAAACATCCCTTTAAGAGCAGTTTAACAAGCTAATCTATCTTAAACACAAAAGCAACCTAGACTAAGCTTCAAAACAGATTTATTAGACTATATTAAAGCTAATGTAACAGTAAATTACAAGACTTAAGTGGATCTAACAGATATCACTACTGCTACTGTTTTTAAGCTAAAAATGAAAGGGAACTAGCACTTACAAGAGGTCCGTAGCCACAATGGCTTGCAAACCCTAAACAAGAACCACTAATCCTAACCTACTCAACCCATATCCATCATCTATTCAACCCATAACCATCTCTGAACCATTTTCTGCTTGTGTTGACTTATATTGACCAAGGTGCCAAAGTGCTTGAAACTCAATTCTATGCTTACAAAAAGCTATTTAAAGCTTATATAAGCTTATATAAGACTGAGATTGAACTTCTTAAAGCTTTGATAAATGAGTTTGCAAATTAAAATTTCAACAGTGGGTATAAACTAATGAAACTGATCATAACTTGGAATTCAAGTTTGAAATGAGTTGTAAACACTTGAGAACTGTTATTTGATACAAAACAAGCTTAGAATTACAGATAAAATTTATTTAAGACAAATGGAACTACAATTCGACATACATTTTACAAAAAATAAAAGCTAACTTCTTCTTCATGCTTCTCTTGGCCTTTATATGCATCCCAAGCTTCTCTCTCCTCCTTCTGAATAAATCCCAGCACAAAAAGTGGCCATTGGATCACTGAAAATGATCATAGCCGTTTAAAGCTATTTTGGCGCCAAAACTCTTTTAACCGTTTGTGAGATGATAGAGTGTTAGGTTTAGGGTAATAAATGAGCCTTGGCTCTTTGTGTTTGGAGGGGGGATGTAGGTGATGATGGTGGGGAGATGGAGTGTGGTCAGGTGGTATGCAGGGGGAGGTGATGATGGCTATGGTGTTATCACGTGAAGAGGGAGGGAAATGGTTGGGTCAAAGTGTTTGACCGGGTTTTAATATCACAGGGTTGGGTTGGATTCGGGTAATAACCGGGTTGAGAGTTGGATTGGGCCAACAGTTGGGCTTGGTTAATATAGGGTCCAAATGGGAAGAGTTAATAACACAAGGACCATATTGGCAATTTCCACAAAACAAGGGACCAAACCTGTAATTTTGCAAAAGTGTTTTAGGGACTGAATTTGGCAAGTGTTAACATTACAAGGACCAAAATTGCCTTTTTCAATTTTTCCAGGGGCCAATTCTGTCAATTTGCAAACTTGAAGGACCAAATTGTAATTTCTCAAAACTTTTTACATTTTTCACCAAAGGACCAAATTTGACAAGTTATGATTTAAAACGGACCTTTGATGATTTTTCTTTTGAAATTTTGGCTTAGGGACTATTTTTGACATCTTTTGAAACTTGGGGGACTGAAACTGCAATTTTTGCAAATTTGATATGTTTTTCATCTGATTTTGATATTTTTGCATTTAAAACACATAAAACACTGATTTGTGATATTTTGATCATTTTGATGTGTTTCTGAGTGTTTTCAGATGAATTTGCAGTTTATTTTGTACAAAAATGATGAGTATTCACACACTCATCAATCCCCCACACTGAGATATTGCTAGTCCCTAGCAATGATTTGAGAAAACATAATGGATTTTAATCTCTTTACCAAAAGCCATTACTTCTGGAGTAGCCAAATGTTTCAGTTCAAGTAAGAACTATGGTACACCGATAACCATGTGATTTTGAGCAAACCACCAGCTTCCAACGGATTTGATTTTGTCTTTACCAGTAGCCGTTTGCTCTGGACTAGCCAACTCTTAGATAAATTATCAATATTATCTTTGGTGAGTCGATTACCAATTATGGATTTTCCACTGCCTTTACCACAAGCCATAATCTTGCGGGCTAGCCAACTCTTCACTTTTTAGGATATGGTGAGTTGAGAACCATACAATTTTGGGCAAATTGCAAGCCATATAAACGGATTTGAGAAATCTTTACCAAGAGCCGTTTGCTCCTGGATTAGCCAATCCTTTTGTCTTACAGACATGGCGGACTGATAACCAGATGAGAAAGTGTAGAACACTTACTCCAAAAAAATTTTGGCCAAAAACGGGGGGATTAGGCGGTATAATTACATGATAAAACTCGTGAGAATCCCCCCCACACTTAGAAATGAATATTGCCCTCAATATTCAAAGTACCGGCGGTTATGCCGAAACAAAGAACGTGAAAGGGAAATACTACGGCCATTATTTAGAAAGAAGATTTTTTTTTTTTTTTTTTTTTTTTTTTTTTTTTTTTTTTATGCTTAAAACATGTGGGCAACCCCCCCACACTAGGGTGGCAGAAAGAGGTGAGAAAACAGAAATATGGGTGAAAACCCATATGGCATGCTACTGTTTTTGATTCCCGAGTCGCTAGCTTGACTCGATCCCCGCATTCATTGGTTCATGGGGAAAGTTTGAAGATCCGGGACAACCATGGATGGAATGTCCTCTCCAAAATAGTGCTTCACTCGATGACCATTCACTTTAAAATTAGGACCATCGGGTTGAGATAACTCAATGGTGCCATAAGGATAAACCTTAGCGATGGTAAATGGACCAGACCAACGGGACTTGAGCTTTCCCGAGAAAATCTTCAATCTTGAATTGAAAAGAAGGACTCGATCACCGACGTTGAAAACGCGGTTCTTGATTTTTGAGTCATGAATCTTCTTTGTCTTTTGTTTATAGATCAAAGAGTTCTCGTAGGCTTGATCACGGAGTTCATTTAATTCATTCATTTGAACTTTCCGATGATCACCCGCTGTCTGAATATCGAAGTTAGCATGCTTCAAGGCCCAGTATGCCTTGTGCTCGAGTTCTACTGGGAGATGACATGCCTTCCCGTACACCAGCTTGTATGGAGTGCACCCGATGGGTGTTTTGTAGGCTGTACGGAAGGCCCAGAGTGCGTCATCTAACTTATCCGACCAAGAGGCACGGTTTTCACCAACCGTCCTCTCCAGAATTCTTTTTATCCCACGGTTAGAAACTTCCACTTGCCCACTTGTTTGGGGGTGGTACGCAGTAGAGGTACGGTGAGTTACACCATACTTCTGCATGACTCTTGCAAATTGGTCATTGCAGAAATGCGTACCACGATCACTGATTATGGCTCGTGGAGTTCCAAACCTAGCAAAGAGAGATTTCAAGAATTTCACCACAACTCGGGCATCGTTGGTGGGTAAAGCTTTAGCCTCAACCCATTTTGACAAGTAGTCAACGGCCACGAGTATGTACTTATTTCCGTGAGAAGAAGGAAATGGCCCCATAAAGTCAATGCCCCAGATGTCAAAAATCTCACACACTTGAATGGCGTTTTGAGGCATTTCATTCCTTTGTGAGATATTCCCGTGACGTTGACAAGCGTCACAGGTTTTGACGAATTCATGGGCATCCTTATAGATCGTGGGCCAATAGAATCCCGAATCAAACACCTTCTTGGCGGTGTAGTTGGGGCTATGATGTCCCCCAGTAGGTCCAGAATGGCAAGCCTTGAGAATGTAAATGGCTTCCTGACCATATACACATCGCCGGATGACTTGATCCGCACAGATTTTAAACAAGTAGGGGTCGTCCCAGAAATAATGTTTCACATCCTTAAAGAATTTATTTTTCTGTTGGGACGACATCCCTTTCACCACAAAGTTACCCGCATGGTAATTTGCAAAGTCGGCAAACCATGGGGTAGAAGAATCTCCACGAAAAGAAACCACATTGAGTGTTTCGAGAGGAAACGTTTCATTGATTTCCTTTTTCTCGAACACATTTTGGTGAGGGTTCTCTAATCGGGAGAGATGATCAGCAGCCAGGTTCTCAGCTCCTTTTTTATCACGAATGATGATATCAAATTCTTGTAGGAGGAGAACCCAACGGAGCAATCTCGGCTTTGCATCTTGTTTCGCAAAGAGATATTTGAGTGCCGAGTGATCCGTATATACCACGCATTTTGTTAATATGAGATATGGCCGAAACTTCTCAAACGCATACACCACAGCTAATAGTTCTTTTTCTGTAGTGGTGTAATGAGTCTGAGCTTCAGTCATAGTTTTGCTCGCGTAGTGGATCGGCTGGAAATGCTTGGTTTTGCGTTGCCCCAAGACTGCACCGATTGCAAAATCACTTGCATCGCACATAAGCTCGAAGGGTAAATCCCAGTCGGGGGCAACTAGAATGGGTGCTTCCGTAAGCTTTTTCTTAAGAGTTTCAAAAGCTTCGATGCACTCAGGAGAAAAGATAAAAGGAGCATCTTTTTCGAGAAGATGGGTCATTGGCCGGGCGATTTTAGAGAAATCTTGAATAAATCTACGATAAA
The DNA here is from genome assembly GCA_019973895.1 of Chrysanthemum seticuspe. Lineage (NCBI taxonomy): Eukaryota > Viridiplantae > Streptophyta > Magnoliopsida > Asterales > Asteraceae > Chrysanthemum > Chrysanthemum seticuspe. Next base: position 199,922,285 of record BPTQ01000009.1, on the reverse strand, counting down.
ACCCGGCATGACCTAGAAAACTCCTAATACCTTTGACGGTAGTAGGGTGAGGTAGTTTAGCGATAACATCAACTTTGGCTCTATCTACCTCAATCCCATTCTTAGAAATCTTATGGCCGAGGACTATGCCCTCTTTGACCATAAAGTGGCTCTTCTCCCAGTTTAGACATAGATTGGTGTCTTCACACCGTTTAAGCATTTTGTCTAAGTGGGAGAGACATGTCTGAAATGAGTCCCCAATGACCGAGAAGTCATCCATAAACACCTCCATAGTTTCCCCGATCATGTCGTGGAAAATGGCCATCATACAACGTTGGAACGTGCCAGGAGCATTGCATAAGCCAAAAGGCATACGTCTGTAGGCAAACGTCCCGTATGGGCAGGTGAATGTGGTTTTCTCTTGATCCAGCGGATCAATGGGGATCTGAAAGTAACCCGAGAAACCATCAAGGAAACAATAGTACTCGTTCCCTGCTAATCTCTCAAGCATCTGGTCCATGAAGGGCAGAGGAAAATGGTCTTTACGGGTGGCTTCATTTAACTTTCGATAGTCAATACACACACGCCATCCCGTAACCAATCGAGTTGGAATTAACTCGTTTTCTTCATTCGTGACAACAGTAATGCCACCCTTTTTTGGAACGCAATGAATCGGGCTAACCCAAGGACTATCAGAGATCGGGTAAATCAAGCCGGCATCAAGAAGTTTGAGAACCTCTTGTTTGATAACCTCATGAATCTTAGGATTCACCCTTCTCTGACTTTGGACTGCTGGCTTGAAGTCATCCTCCATTAAGATTTTGTGAGTACAAAACTCAGGGTTGATACCCTTTATATCGGAGAGTTTCCAAGCAATTGCTTGCTTGTGTGACTTCAAGACCTTTATGAGAGCAGTTTTCTCCTCCTCAGTTAAGTCTTTAGCAATTATGACGGGTAATTTATCATCACCCTCCAAGAATGCATACTCTAGATGAGGAGGTAGGTCCTTTAGTTCAACCTCGGGAAATTCATCAGTAGAAGTTTGCACTGATTTGATTTCCTCAGTAGTGATTTCCTTCGGAGGGAGTGAAGGTAATGGATCTTCATTAAGCAATTGCTCAAGATAGAGAATATCCCCCTCCGAATCATACACACCATCAATTCCAGGCGGAATTGATTCATCAGTAGCCAAGAATTCATCGATCTCTTCCAGAAGGAAGTCACCTCCCTCAAACGGAGTGAGAGAGGGGGAAGAGTCGGCAATGATAGGTTGAGGAGATGTGGTGGAATTGGAATTCCCACCCACAGAATTATGAAGATAACCAAGAAACTCTTGAGAGTACTCCTCTGAAGCAATGTCAATTAAATCGACTCGATTAATTGATTCAGTATCATAATTTGAGGAGTACCTCGAAGTTTGATCGAGGTTAAAGGTAACAGCTTCGTTACCCACACGGAGAGTGATCTCTTGCTCAAATACATCTATAAGAGCACGGCCCGTCCTCAGGAATCCCCGCCCAACAATGAGGGGAACTCGAGGATCAGCATCGAAATCAACGACCACAAAGTCAGCTGGGAAGTGGAACTTTCCTACTTTGACAAATACATCCTCGGCGATGCCAAGAGGACGCGATATAGATCGATCTGCAAGCTCAAGAGTCATGCAGGTAGGAATGAGTTCCGGAAGAGAAAGTTTCTTCCACACTGAATACGGCATCAGATTGATGCTTGCACCAAGATCGGCAAGGGCAAAGCACTCAATCATCCCAGGAAAAACACAAGGAAGAAGAAATTTTCCGGGATCTCCAAGCTTCTCGGGAAGCTTTTTCAACAACACTGCTGAGCAATTTTCATTCAAAGGAGTCTTAGCCATTTCAAACAGCTTTTCTTTGTTGCTCAGCATATGTTTCAGAGTGGATGCAAACTTTGGCATTAACATGATGGCATCCGCGAAGCTTATGTCAAAGTGAAGCTCTTGGAAAATTTGAAAGAACTTTTCCATCTGATGACTAGCTTTCTCGCGGAGCTTTTGCTCATGTAACCGAGAGGGGTAAGGAATAGAAGTTTTGGATTTAGGGTCAGCAACTGGAGGTTCAAAAACAACTCCAGGCTTGGGTTTGGGGACAACCTGAGGATGGACATTATTGGCACCTCCGTTATTAGTAGGAAGTTCCTTGTCCTTTGTCGCCTCAGGTTCGCTTTCCACTACCTTCGGGAGAGAGGAAGAAGAGGTAGTAGGAACAGCGGGTCCAGAATAAGAAGCACCACTTCGGGTTGTGATCGCTTTAGCATCGCCCCTCGGATTAGCGATCGTGTTGCTAGGTAGAGTACCTGAGCCCGAGGGTCGATCATTTAAAGACTTCTTGATCTCAGAAATCTGGCTGACCAACAACCGATTCATTTCTTCCTGGGACTTCATGAACTGTTTCAAAAGCTCATCAGAAGATGGTCCAGTTGGAACAATGGCTTGAGTTTGAACAGGGAAATTCTGGCCCCTATTGTTAGGATTAGGGCCTTGATTCTGAAAATTCCCTGGATTATTGCCATGATAATACCCTTGGTTGAAATTTCCCTGACCTGGGTTTCTATTGTAATTTCCTTGATGTTGGAAATTTTGATTCTGATTTTGAAAACCGTTGTTTTGATTGAATTGACCTTGGTTTTGAAAACCTTGGTTCGGTCTATTCTGATTCTGGTTACGGTTTTGATTCTGATTGAAACCAGGAGGTCCAGAGTAGTGGTTAGGACGGTGGTTCGGGTCTACAGGAGCACGATATTGATTGCCTCCTTGATTAGACATCCCGCCCACAGCATTGGCTTCAAAAGGGTTACTGTCGGTGGCCATACAGTTATAGTAAGCATGGGGGCCACCACAGGTAACACAGACTTCCACTTTCTTAACTTCAGCAGGAGGTGAAGTTTGTGGAAAAGAGACTTTCTTCTGGTTGGAAAGAACCAAAGCTTGAATAGCTTCCGTGAGTTTATCAATCTTAGCATCGGTGCTAGACTGACTCACGGGCGATGAAGAAGAAGAAGGTCCAACACTGACTTGAGAAACAACCGGCTTGCTTCGTGCAGTGCGGACCTTGGACTTGTTTTCGATTATCGCTAAAGCTTCTTTAACAGTTTTGCTTAGGAAATTTCCTCCCGCGGAGGAATTGAGAGAATCTTGATCAGATTGACTGACTCCATTGTAGAAAGTATCGAGTTGCATCAACTCGGAGAAACCGTGGTGAGGACATTTGCGAAGCAATTCCTTGAAACGATCCCACGATTCACTGAAGGATTCATCAAACTTCTGAGTGAACTTGATGATTTCATTTTTAAGACTCGTGGTCTTGGACGGTGGATAGAATTCATTCACAAATTTCTTCACCAGATCTTCCCATGTCTCTATAGACTGAGGGGGTTGTTTTTCAAGCCAAATCCGGGCTTGCCCCTCAAGAGAAAACGGGAACAGAAGAAGCTTAACAGCATCAGAAGGGACATTCTTATACTTGATGGTAGATGCAATCTTGTTAAACCATCTTATATGAGCATGAGGATCGTCCCGCTCAAAACCAAAGAATTGATTAGAGGTTACAAGATTCAGTAACCCGGTCTTGAGCTCAAAGTTTTCAGCCACGATGGCTGGCACAACGATAGCATCTCCATACCCGTCGATGGGTGCCTGGAGAAGCTCACACATAGGAATTTCATCCGCCATGACAGCGGAAGTAGTGTGAACAGTCCGGATCTCAGATCCGACTGATGGAGCAGAAAGTCTGCGAACACGCCTTCTTGGAATCTTGACAAGCTCACGAAATGGGCTCACAGATCTAGAAGAGCGAGTGCGCATACACTAGAGTTAACTCTAAGGAAACTCAGAGTTAAGGAGAGAAATGGAATTATGAAAATTTTTCAGATGAGAATGAGAATTATGAAGACGTTTTGTAAAAATCAGGGTGAGAAGAATCTTTATGGGTTTTCTGGTTCTGAAACGTCGATATCACAACAAAATCAATTAACACAAAATCGAGGCAAAACAACAGTGAACTTAACCAATAATCCACAATGAATGGCTTCTTTGAAAAAGGTACACCAATCACAAGGACACAAAGGCAAGTTTTATATCTTTAGTTCGGGAACTTATTATGGTCGCACCCCCAGTTAGGTAGTGCACTGCCTTGGTTTTCGGTGGTAATCTTTTAAGTTGTTAATTATTAGAGAAAACGACGATTCTTTTTGTATTTTTATTTTTGATACATATATAGAAACAAAAGAAAAATATTTTTGTGTTTTATACGTTTTTGCTTGTTTTTGGGTTTTTGGATTTTTTAGAAGAAAATATGGATATATATATATACAAAGATGGATGATATAAACAAAGAGTGAGGATTCAAACAACTAATCTGCTAAAACGGGAGATAAATCAGCACAGCTCCCCGGCAGCGGCGCCAGAAATTTGATGCGCGCAAAACCGTCAAGTTCTCTCACGCAAGCGTAAGAAAACCTAAAACAGCTCAAGCACGGAATCAATGCAATTAAGATCAGAGGAGTATAGAGTCTCCCCGGGTCGTTATGTCCCAGCGAGCTATGCAATGGATTATCAAACGTTTAGTGATCGAGGAGTTTGAACGGAAAAAGGATCAGATTATGGTTATAACTACGGAATAAGCCAACAAATTACAACGGCTTAAATGCAAATGAGAGGAAATTAAAAAGATAAAATCTATTAAATAAACGCTATCACTATTTTTACAATGATGTTTTTGTTTTTATGTTTTTATAAATCTGAAATTAAAATCTACACGACGTACAAAATAAAAAGTGAAACTAAATCAATATTAACCCTAAAAATATGAAAATGATGTTTTTACAACCCTAATGATAGAAGAAACTTTTTAGAAAAAGAAAACTATTTTTATCACTAATTATCTAATTATTATTAATTAAAAACTAATTTTAACTATTTAATAATTAATCAAAATGCAAGAAATTAGGAAACAAAGCTAGAAAAATAAAATTATGAAATGGAAAAGTCTAAAATATCAAACTAGAATTTTCAAAACTATTTTTGTATTTTTCTGGTTATTTTTCTATTTTTTATGAATTTTAAACTATTAAATATTAACTAAATTACTAAAAATTACCAAATAAGCTAAGAAAAATCTAGAAAATTACTTTTTTCACTTCTTATATTTATCTAAACCTAAGAAAAATGAAAACTTATTTTTTAGAACCTTTTCTGAATTTTTTATATTAAAGGCTAATTAAAATTGATTAAAAACTAATTTAAATTATGAAAAATAGCTAAACAACCTGGAAAAATATGAAATTTTCAGGAAAAGTCTAAAATCAGATTATTAATTTATGAAAATTGAAAAACAACTAGCTTATGTGACAGAATAATGAGCTGTAGTGTAAATGAGGAACAAATAAGCACTTAAAAATAAGCAAACAGTAACCTTTAAGCAACCAAACTTCTACAGACCTAAAATTATACTAAGATAAGCTAATTTAAGCTAACACTAACTACTCTAAAGCTCTGATAAGCAGATTCACAACTAAATGGACTAACTGATTTTGACAGAACACAGTGAACAGGTATCAAGTTTGGGCTTATACACTAGCTTATCCAGAAATCTTCAGCCAAAAACAGATAGTGAGTTTTAAAGATCACCTGGTGGACTACACCTGAGCCAAAAATCAGACCCTAAAAACACTTATTGAAACCTGTGCATGCTCTGCAAGTTCTGCAAAATCCCACTTTTGACACATTTTGACTTTTTGAAGCAGAGTTAAAACTTTGACTTTGGTGGATTTTGTAAGCAAATTTAGGACTAAACTTGATGAAATATGAGGTAATGAAAGTTTATGAAGCAAGATTAACTAGTTTTGAACCTTTTTGAGTTGTTTGGTGTTGACAGATTCCAACAGTTAAGGATCAAAACAGATTTTATGCAAAGTTTTGACTTTTATAAAAAACTTGTGTAACTTAAGACTCAAATGACTTGATAAATTGTTTTTAAGACTAAAGCAATGAAATATTTAGATAAAAACAACCTAGGAAGCAGTTATAGCAAGCTATCCAAACATCCCTTTAAGAGCAGTTTAACAAGCTAATCTATCTTAAACACAAAAGCAACCTAGACTAAGCTTCAAAACAGATTTATTAGACTATATTAAAGCTAATGTAACAGTAAATTACAAGACTTAAGTGGATCTAACAGATATCACTACTGCTACTGTTTTTAAGCTAAAAATGAAAGGGAACTAGCACTTACAAGAGGTCCGTAGCCACAATGGCTTGCAAACCCTAAACAAGAACCACTAATCCTAACCTACTCAACCCATATCCATCATCTATTCAACCCATAACCATCTCTGAACCATTTTCTGCTTGTGTTGACTTATATTGACCAAGGTGCCAAAGTGCTTGAAACTCAATTCTATGCTTACAAAAAGCTATTTAAAGCTTATATAAGCTTATATAAGACTGAGATTGAACTTCTTAAAGCTTTGATAAATGAGTTTGCAAATTAAAATTTCAACAGTGGGTATAAACTAATGAAACTGATCATAACTTGGAATTCAAGTTTGAAATGAGTTGTAAACACTTGAGAACTGTTATTTGATACAAAACAAGCTTAGAATTACAGATAAAATTTATTTAAGACAAATGGAACTACAATTCGACATACATTTTACAAAAAAAATAAAAGCTAACTTCTTCTTCATGCTTCTCTTGGCCTTTATATGCATCCCAAGCTTCTCTCTCCTCCTTCTGAATATATCCCAGCACAAAAAGTGGCCATTGGATCACTGAAAATGATCATAGCCGTTTAAAGCTATTTTGGCGCCAAAACTCTTTTAACCGTTTGTGAGATGATAGAGTGTTAGGTTTAGGGTAATAAATGAGCCTTGGCTCTTTGTGTTTGGAGGGGGGATGTAGGTGATGATGGTGGGGAGATGGAGTGTGGTCAGGTGGTATGCAGGGGGAGGTGATGATGGCTATGGTGTTATCACGTGAAGAGGGAGGGAAATGGTTGGGTCAAAGTGTTTGACCGGGTTTTAATATCACAGGGTTGGGTTGGATTCGGGTAATAACCGGGTTGAGAGTTGGATTGGGCCAACAGTTGGGCTTGGTTAATATAGGGTCCAAATGGGAAGAGTTAATAACACAAGGACCATATTGGCAATTTCCACAAAACAAGGGACCAAACCTGTAATTTTGCAAAAGTGTTTTAGGGACTGAATTTGGCAAGTGTTAACATTACAAGGACCAAAATTGCCTTTTTCAATTTTTCCAGGGGCCAATTCTGTCAATTTGCAAACTTGAAGGACCAAATTGTAATTTCTCAAAACTTTTTACATTTTTCACCAAAGGACCAAATTTGACAAGTTATGATTTAAAACGGACCTTTGATGATTTTTCTTTTGAAATTTTGGCTCAGGGACTATTTTTGACATCTTTTGAAACTTGGGGGACTGAAACTGCAATTTTTGCAAATTTGATATGTTTTTCATCTGATTTTGATATTTTTGCATTTAAAACACATAAAACACTGATTTGTGATATTTTGATCATTTTGATGTGTTTCTGAGTGTTTTCAGATGAATTTGCAGTTTATTTTGTACAAAAATGATGAGTATTCACACACTCATCAGGAATATAATCCACAAATCACTATCTCCCCCTTAACGGTAGCCCCCCTATAAAAGGGCGTCAAGTGAGAAAATAAACTACCTACAAAGAAAAAGTTAGTAGTAACATGCAATATAATATTGTGATTGACGAGAAATAAGATGGAGAGCCATGGTACGTAAACAAAGCCTTGTAACAAAAAGACAAAGTGTAGTGGTATACAGGCGACATACAAATATGTAAAAATAAGAACAAGGTTTGTTCTTTAAAATGACTCAAAAGAAAAAAAATAGAGAAAATAGTAATATCATTCCTTTCATGCTTGCATAAGGTTAATGATGGAAATTTTGGTGAGTGATGATGTTGATGCGATCAAGGATGTGGTTAAGTATGAATCGCATATCGTCCGTAATTTCCATTGCAAGTTCCCTAGTGGATTGGTAATGTTCACAATGTAAATGATGTGAGTATTGTGTGTGGATGGTTTTTGGGATAGTTTGTTTTGTGGGAGGCGGAATATGTGGTGGAAAGTGTGAAAAATATGGATTAAAATCCGGAATGTTTGGAAGTGGTGGCGGAAAAGTACCTAAATGTTCTTGTAAGACAATGGGAGCTAAAGGTGGTGAAGTTACAAGATCTTTGTAAACTGCGTTTGGAGATGTGGGTGGTCTTAAAAAGACTAGCTCTTTTGGGTTGGAAGTTTGTTGAAGTGTTTTCGAAGTCTTAAGGAGTTCTGATAGGGTGATCTTAGGTGAAGACTTGATAGGCGATGATGGTGGTGTGCTTGTTGGAGATGAGGGAGGTGCTGCTATGGAATCATTTTGTGGTGAATGAGTAGTTGATGATGAACTTTTTGACAATGGTTTGGCCAAACAACAAGGCCGGATGCTAATCTGTGCGGTTTTTCTAGATTTGGGTGGTGGTACTACGGAAGGTAGTAGGATAAAGTTTTGGATTTATTGAAGAGGATTGTTTGCACTAAGTGATTCATCAATGTTGGAAGATCTTTTGTATAACATGATGATGATTGTTTGTGAGGTTGAGAGTGATGGATATGCAAGCATTTTGGAAACCTTATTTATAGAGAAAATAGTGCATTGTAATGAATGTTTGACCCAAAAATATAGACTAAAATCTAATGATTAGATATGAATTTAAGTCAGGTGATCATGAGAACACAAACATTACGTAATATACTCATTAGTGAAAGAGGTAAAATAATGAAAATGTGAATGTCTATAGCCAAAGTGAGAAAAATAGAAGAGAAATTCAGCTTCTGTCTCACGGTTCCTACGGATCCTTCCCTTGAGGGATCCTTCCCTTGAGGGAACTATCCAGCGTTAATGCTGGGATCCGTGGTGCTGGTGACTCAGGCAACTCAAATTTTTCCTTTTGGAAACAATTGTGCCTAGTGTGTGCCTATATGCAAACCATTTGGAGTTGCGGTTATCTCGACTCCTAAAAAAGAAAAAGAAAATAAACTAGAAGTGTAAAATCATATTATTATGTGAGATAACCCGAGTGCTCCTAAATTCATTGTTGCTTAAATGAATGTACCCGAAAACACATATTAGTTATGTGTTCCCTTTAGCATTCAAAAGACATGAGATGCAATGAAAACGTGTTTTTACTTTGTATTAATAATGAAAAAGGTTTGTTCTAAACGTGAGAAATAGCTTTTATGAAAATGATACGGGAAGAAGTATCCTTTTAGAAAGCATTTCGAAAAAGTTTCTTGTTTAAAGGAAAAGCTTATCTTTTAGTTAAGAAAACTAGATATGAAATTACATGTTGTAAATGGGTTTTGAAAATTCCCGTATTGTTTGTGAGTTGTGTGTGAAATAGAGATCCTAGACTCAGAAAAGAAGGTAAGGCTAATGTTTACATACCTTGTAGAATTGAGAAACAAATTACGACTTTTATTCCATGAGACCAAGACCAAGACGTAACAAGTTGAATTGTTCCCGCTTCAACGGTTTGGTGAGAACGTCGGCTATGTTGTCTTCGGATGCAACCTTCTCAATAGAGATGTTCCACTTTTGAACATTGTCTCTTAAGAAGTGATGACGGATCTCTATATGTTGGTGCGAGAGTGTAACATCGGATTCTTGCTTAAGTCAATAGCACCTTTGTTGTCGCATAAGATGGCTATGTTGCTTAGATGAATGTCGTAGTCAACTAACGCTTGTTTCATCCATAGTGCTTGTTGGCATGCTTTACCGGCGGAGACATATTCGGCTTCGGTTGTTGATATGGCCAATGCCGTTTGCTTCTTCGAGAACCAAGATGTTAAACAACATGCCATAAAAGTACATACACCACTTGTACTCTTTTGGTCAACATAATCACCTGCTTGGTCAGAATCCGCATATACAATAGTTTTTACCCTCGTACCCTTAGGATACCATAATCCCAATTGAGTTGTACCATTAATGTATCTAAATATTCTTTTGACCGCTTCTAGATGTGATGTTTTAGGGTCTTCTTGAAACCTAGCACATAGACAAACACTAAACATGATATCCGACCAACTAGCCATAAGATAGAGAAGACTACCAATCATGCCACGGTATTTTGTGTTATCAACAGATTCACCGTCTTCATCTTTTGTAAGTTTAGTGTCGGATGACATTGGTGTTCTTATGGGTTTTGAATCTTTTAAACCAAATTTCTTTAACATCTCTTTTATGTATTTAGATTGATTAAAGAAGATACCATCTTCTAGTTGTTTGATTTGTAGACCAAGAAAGAAACTTAGTTCTCCCATCATACTCATTTCAAACTCGTCATGCATCATTTTTGAGAAATCATCACACATGTCTTGACAAGTCGATCCGAATATAATATTGTCCACGTATATTTGAACAATGATTATATGTGATTTCTTTTTCTTAGTGAAAAGTGTATTATCAGCTAACCCCATTGTGTAGTTGTTTTTGATTAAAAATGATTTGAGTCTATCATACCAAGCTTTTGGGGCTTGTTTAAGACCATAAAGAGCTTTCTTTAATTTATAAACATGTTTAGGTTTTTTGAAATTGATAAAGCACGGAGGTTGAGCTACATAGACTTCTTCATTAATAAAGCCATTTAGAAAAGCACTTTTAACATCCATTTGAAAAAGCTTAAGATCATTAGCACAAGCATAAGCAAGAAGTATTCTTATAGACTCTAATCTAGCCACAGGAGCATAGGTCTCATCAAAGTCTGTTGGATCGATGTACTCTAACCAAACTAACTTAACTAGCTTGTTTAAGGTTTAATAACCTCGGATACATCCTAAGTTATTAACAATGAAACACTGAGTAATCTTTATTAAGTACGCGGAATTTACTTAACAAATCTAAGAAGAACAACTTTATTAATAACACTAAATCTGCTTATTATGCAAATACTTCAACAACTCTTAGAATATCGAACTCTCTAAAACTTGTAATCGTAAACTCTAAGACCCGTGAACTCGTACATCTAATGCCAATCTAGGGGTCCTTTTATAGGCTCAAGGATAACCCTAGTCGGTTTACAATTGTATCCTTGTACGACAAGTAATCTAATATAGACTATTCTAGAATTACAAGACTTTCCATAAACAAATAAAACAGTAATTTAACTCTTGCAGTACTTTGACCTTCGTGTGCAGTACTTTGACTTTATCTTTAGCAGTACTTTGACTCTTTGACTTTTTCCAGTTCTTTGCCATTCTGCAGTACTTTGTAAATCTTCAGTACTTTAACTGTCCAGCACTTTCATATCCCAACAATCCTCCCCTAACTTGAATTCTACTTGTTTGACTTCAAGTTCCTTTGTAGATTAATCTTTCACTTTTCCAGCTTCAAGGAATGATTGTCTTTATCTTTGGATTGTAGTTTATGCACTTATCAAAATATCTTTATTCTTTTACATCATCATCCAGCAAGCTCCATCTTTACAACAACACATGACTATTTGTACATTAATTCAGTTTAAGTTGCACACTATTCTCATCACTTCCAGGTGTGTTAACTCCTGTGAGAGGTGAATCATTGAAAATTAATGGATTTTAATCTCTTTACCAAAGCCATTAACTCTGGAGTAGCCGAATGTTTTGGTGTGTAAGACCATGGTACATTGATAACCATATGATTTTTAGCAAACCATCAGCTATCAACAAATTTGATTTGTCTTTACCAAAAGTTGTACCCTTTTGGACTAGTTAGTTCTTTTATCTAATGGTGAACTAATTACCAATAATGGTTTTTCCACAGCCTTTACCACAAGCCATTTTCTTGTGGGCTAGCCAACTATTCACATTAACTGTTATGGTGAGTTGATTACCATAGAACTTATTAGCAAGTTGTCAACTAAAAACGGATTTGAGATATCTTTACCAGAGCCGTTTGCTCATGGATTAGCCAATCCTTTTTTAACCATGGTGGATTGATAACCTAGTGATGTTACCATCTCAAAAACCATTTATTCAACCTTTGTTTCAAAATATTTATTACTTAGCAAAAGATTTCTTCTAAAAATCATTTAACTGATTAAAAGATGCAAGTAGTTTTTTGATTAAAGTACTGTTTGATCAGCAGTACTTTGAATAAAGTACTATTTTATCAAAAAGAATTTATTTAATGAAAACTCATACCAGTTATGCACCATCATCAGCTATAGTAGTCCAGTTGATAAACAAATTGATGACCATACAAGCAGTTTCATTATCCTCTTCTACTTCCATTCCATGCTCTAGCATCCTCCTCATAAGCTCAACTGTAAGAGGGTATCTTCTATCCGCAAACATGTGAATCATTGTTCCATTTTCCAGCTCTAGAACATGTACTCCAGATTCTTCAAAAAATCTCCAGCAAACAATTTCCCATTGCTCTTGATTCTTCCAAATTTCATCACTGCTCTGTTCTTCAGTTTCCCATGCAGTTGTGAGATCTCCAAGTAAAACTAAACCAACTCCTTCTGATCGATTATGTTCAAAATAGTCTCGCACCAAATGATATAGATGAAATAAATCCACTCTGTCAATTGCATGCAGTACATCCCATAGCCTATTGAACACTTTGAAGCTTTCATCATCTCTATGAAACATCATATAACTTCATCTTTGGATTCCACAACTTCAAAAGCAGTAATCTGAGATCTGTTCATCTTCATATCAGCATCTTCTTTAGAATATTCAAAATCTACAACTCTGAGATAAGTTCTTATTTCATCCCTAGTCTCAGTTCTTAGCTCAACTTTCTCTTTCTTTGAAGACTGTATATCAACTTCAGTTTTCCTTTTTCTTTTCAAACTTTTCTTTCTTTCAGCTTCAGTCCAAGTAGCTTCATCTTTATAATCCTTGATGCTTGCAACATCCTTCTTATAAGCTTCTGTCTCAGCATCATACAATCTTTTCATATCAACATAATTCAGCTTCTGCAATCCCTTATATCCTCGACCTTTCAAATAAGCCATCATGGCATTCCTTTCTTTAGCAAGATTTGGTCTTCTAGGCATAAAAGAAACAGGAGTAGGTGACTGTAATGGTTCAGCATCTTCAGCATTCAATTCTTCTTGTAACTTCCTAGCTACCTCTTCATTCATTGCCTCTTCATTAGTCACTTCAACCACTACTTCAGCATAAAGCTCTTCTTGGACCTTTTTAGCAGCTTCTTCATTCCTAGCAACTTCAATTGCTCTAAGATCTGCCAAAGTTAGCTTTTTCTTCTTAGTTTCTACCAGAATACCCTTTCCTTTATCTTTAGAATCTATTGCTGGTTGAGAAGCTCTTGTTTGTTCCTCTGCAACTTCAGAAATAGTAACAACCCCTGGCTTTTATAAATCATGCAATATAGTTGCAACAAGTTCATCATCACTTGCAGTTCTTACAGGTTCTTCTGGTATGACAGTTGTTGAAGGACCAGCTTGTTCTTCATGAATAGTTGAAGGACCAGCTTCCTCTTCAAAATCTAATACTCTTGGAGTAATTGCTTCTTGTCTGAAGGTTCCATGAAAAGCAGTACTTTGTTGTTCAGTACCTTGATCTTCATCAGTACTTTCAGTGATTACATGCTCTTCAGTACCTTTAGATTGTTTCTCCTTAACAACATCTTCTTTCAAATTCTGTTCTTCTAAATTCCTCCCCAATTCGACAGAAGATGGTTTAGGAACCTTTTTGCCTTTTGTATTCTTCTTAAATTGCCTTCGGCGCTTGTTTTCTTCCTTAACCCATAAGCGATAACGTTTAATAAAAAGCACTTTGAGATGCAACACTTTGTGTAGCAGTACCCTGTGCAGAAGCAGTACCTTCACTCTCTTCATCCTCTCCAGCTTCATCACGAACAACCTGAACAACCTCCATCATTGAAGCAGTTAATGGAGTATCATCACCTCTGAATAAATCACTCCTCCTCTCCATAAATGTAAAGATCTTTGCTTGTTGTACTATAACAGGTAGTAAATCTGTAGGTTTTGGTACATCAGCAAGTTGTTTGTTCAAGAAAACCTGTATAAACCTTGGGTACATTAACCATTTGGATCCATGTGATATGTGGGATAACATTCCATCCAGAATTAGCCTTGAGAAGTTAAAAACCCGATTTGTAGCTAATCCAACTACAGCAGATGCAATATTTGACCCAAACTGCTCCCAAGAGGTACTCTTAGCACTTATGCAATGGAGCAACACATGAATTAAAAATTTCCATTGAGGACATAATAAGGCTTTCTTGAAGGTTTGTTCTGTTAAGGACCCTTCATAACCAAGATCCCTAAATGTATCCCAAATCAGGTGCTTGTCAAAACGAATAGCCCCTTCGTCATCACCAAATAATAAGTCTTCTCTAATATAGGCTTCTGTAATCTTCACAGTTCTTCCAGCAACTGTTGATCGAATATAGTATTCATCTTCCTCCATATTATCCCTAGCATTAGCCCAAAATTCTTGAATCCAAGGTGCAATAATATCCGGCTCCACTAAAAGAGCATAACTGATTGGCGACCCGGTAAGATAATCAATTATATCATGAAAAGCCGCATTCGCCTCAGTCTTGTCCAAATTAGCCACCATGTTATGCTTTGAAACAGTAGGTCGATTCGCCATTGATGAATTTGTAAGCACAAGTAAAAGATGTGATCGAATAATAAAGAGATGGTGATCGTGAGATAAATATGGAAAAGATTCTAAAGTATCAATATGAGAGGGAAAATCAGAGAGTAGTTAAAATATTCTAAAGTATCAATATGAGAGGGAAAATCAGAGAGTAGTTATTTATAGGTGAGATTTGAAAAATCACAGCCCATAATAACAAAGTTACCGTTACTAGTAATTACCCCTCAATATAAGCGTTGGAACAGTACTTTAATACGACAAAAAATACTTCCACGTAAGCAATACTTTCCCAGGCAGTACTTTCCAAGCAGTACTTTCATGAAATTAAAAGCAGTACTTTCCCAAATTTCTCTGTACAAACTAAGTATACATAAATATCCTCCCCTCAAACAATGCATAGGACTATACTAACACCTTATAGTCCTCCCCTCAAATGTAGCTCAGTAGTTAATCATGCCAAGATATTGGCATCCTCCAGTTTTTGATCTTCTATCATAGTTATCACCTGCATAATCACTATCTGAAAAAGCTTCCAAGTGAAAAGGTGAATCCTTAGGATACCACAACCCCAACTTGGGTTGTTGTTTCAAATAACTAAAAATCCTCTTTACTGCATTCATATGAGAGACCTTTGGTGAGACTTGATATCTTGCACATAGACATACTGCAAACATGATATCATGCCTTGATGCAGTGAGATACATTAGACAGCCAATCATTGATCTGTATAACTTGACTTCAACAGGTTGTCCATCTTCATCTTTGCCCAATGAGTTGATTGATTTAATAGGTGTAGTTACTGGCTTCATAGCATCAAAACTGAACTTCTTAAGTATGTCAGATACATACTTGTCTTGACTGATAAAATTACCTTCCTTTAACTGCTTAACTTGAAGTCCCAAAAAGAAAGTTAACTCACCCATTAAACTCATCTGAAATTCTTTCTGCATCAGCTGCTCAAACTCCTTAACCATGGACTGTTTGGTAGCTCCAAAGATGATATCATCAACATACACTTGAACTAACATGATATCCTTCTTGTCTCTCTTGATAAACAAAGTCTTGTCAATAGCCCCCCTTCTGTAACCATATTTTAATAAGAATGTGGAGAGCCTCTCATACCAAGCTCTAGGTGCATGATGAAGGCCATAAAGAGCCTTAACCACCTTTTAGACTTTATTAGGGTGCTTAGGATCTTCAAAACCTGGAGGTTGTTTAACATACACCTCTTCTATAATAGTGCCATAAAGAAAGGCACTCTTGACATCCATCTGGTAAACCTGAAAACCCATATATAAAGCAAAAGCAAGAAATATTCTAATAGCCTCAATCCTTGCTACAGGAGCAAATACTTCATCATAATCTACCCCTTCTTCTTATCTGTAGCCTTGAGCTACTAACCTTGCCTTGTTCTTGATAACATTGCCTCTTTCATCTCTTTTCACTCTGAAAACCCATCTGGTTCCAATAACTCTCTTCCCATCTGGAAGATCACATAAAACCCAAACTTCTTGAAGTTTAAATTGAAGAAGTTCTTCCTGCATAGCTTCAACCCAGCTTTCTTTAGTCAATGCTTGAGCAATATTCTTGGGTTCCTCTTGAGAGATGAAACAAGTAAATAGGCAGGTTTGATGGTCCTTATGATTCAGCCTATTTTGATTATACACAAAGCTAAGTAAAGCATTGTGAGGTGTAGTGAAACTCTTAGCTTTGTGTCTTGTCATAATTCCAGAAGTAGAAGGACCAATGATTTGATCAGTTGGATGATTTTTATGGATTCTTAAGATTGGAGACTGTGGAACTCCATAAGTATCATCCAAATTAGTAAAATCAGCATCTTCATTTGAATCTGAGAAAATACCTTCATCTTGAAACTCATCATCAGTTTCCTCTAAACCAGGCATGGTAGGATCATCCAAATCATCTAAATTACTGTCAACAGGTGCATCAGTACTTTGGTCGAAAGTACTGTCCAAAGTACTGTGAGAATACTCTGCAGTCTTATTCTTTTTCTTTGCTTCTTCATAAGCTCTTCTTTGTTCATCAGAATGAGAATGTGCCATTACATCTTGAAGAAGCATCTGATTAAGTGTCTCTTGAATAGCTTGATCCTCAGCAGATAGTGAAGATTTTGGTTCATCAGTACTTTCCGTTAGAGCATTAGTACTTTGCTTTGGAGCATCAGTACTTTGCTTTGGTTCTTCATCAGGAACAACATCAGGTCTAATATGAACTCCATGAACAACATATTGTGAATCTTCTCCATTGTACACAGGTTGATTTTCTTCTCTGACAAGTACATAGTTCATGGAAGGAGTCAAAACTTCAAGATCAAACATCCAATCAGGACCTTTACCCTTCTGATTCTCTTGATCTTCTAAAAACTCAACATGAAGACAATCTTGAACCTTCTTAGTAACTCTGTTGTATACTCTAAAGCCCTTGCTGTTGGTACAATATCCCAATAAATATCCTTCTTCTGACTTGCCATCAAACTTACCCAGATTATCAATAGTGTTTAAAATAGTGAGAGGGCATCCAAAAGGCTTCAAAAATCGAATGTTGGGTTTGTTGCCCATCAACAACTCATAAGGTGTCTTCATTTGTGGTTTGGTGACTGATACTCTGTTAAGTACATAGCAAGAAGTACTTACAGCCTCAGCCCAGAATTGAATAGGTAAGTGTGAGTCTGCAAGCATGGTTCTGGCTGCTTCAATCAAAGTTCTATTCTTCCTCTCTGCAACACCATTCTGCTGTGGTGTTCTTGCAATGCTGAACTCCCTTTTGATTCCTTTGTTAGCACAAAATTCATCCATCAGCTTGTTCTTGAATTCAGTCCCATTATCACATCTAATTGCTCTAACCTTGAGTCTCAATTGGTTTTCCAGTGCTATGATTAGAGTCTGAATAGCATCAAAAGTATCATCTTTAAATCCCAAGAAAAATACCCAACTGAATCTACTGCAATCATCTGTAATAACCAAGCAGTACTTCTTCTTGTTTAAACTTGCCACAGAGACAGGTCCAAACAGATCCATATGTAACAGCTCCAATGGTTCTCTAATAATTCTCTCCTCAAGCTTCTTGCATAAAGCTTTATGTTGTTTACCCTTCTTGCATGCCAAACAAGAGTGATCATTCTTGTAAGTCTTTGAAGGTAAACCTCTAACTAAATTGCCTTTGACCAGTTTGTTGATATTCTTGAAATTAACATGGCCCAATCTTCTATGCCACTGATGTGCTTCTTCAGTTGATGCTTTTGCCACTAAACAGGTGGCTCTTCCATAAGAGTGAAGACTCTTCATGTCCAGACTATACACATCATTGGTTCTTGGTACTCTGAGTACTACCAAGTCATCATCAACAGGCTTGAATTCAGATGAAAGAATGAGACATTCTGTGTCAGTGAATAACACAGGATGCATTTTATCACAGATTTAAGAGACTGACAATAAGTTGAACTTAAGCTCCTTCACATATCTAACATTCTCAAAATCGATTCTTCTTGCTTTGATTGTTCCTTTCCCAGTAATCCTTCCTCCATTGGGATCATTCCCAAATGCAACTCTTCCTCCACTAATAGATCTAAAATCAGACAGAATCTCCTTATCTCCTGTCACTTCCAGAGCAGCCACTATCTACAATCAGATGATCTTTAAGCTCCTCTTCTGGGTTGCCCTGCACAAAAATATAGAGAGGTAGTTTCTTTTAGGAACCCAAGCCATTACTGACTTGTGTTCCCCTTGTGGAGTTACAAAATCAAATTTTTTGAGTATGTAATTCCCACTATCTTTTAAAACATGATCCAAATTTATCTTTTGGTTCTTCACATGTGGATTTTCAAAACTTTCTGGATTTTTAACAAAACTCTCTTTTGTAGATTCATTCACTTTATCTTGTATCACAAAAACATCTGATTCACTTTTTGTTGAAAGTACTGTTTGTCCCTCAGCAGTACTTTCCCTTTTAACCCATTCAGTTTTAACAGTTGGTTCCTGTGATCTAGATCCCCTATGTGAATTATAGTACCTTCTAGGTTGATAATAGTGAGATCTCCTAGGGTTCCTATTCCAAGTAGTGTCAGCAACACCTTGTTTAAATTGAGCAGTACCTTGGGAAGGTACTGCTTGTGGTTTAGGAAAAGGTCTTCTCTGGTGAGGGTACCTATGGTCTGGTGAGAAATTACTATGATTTACCCTATTTGAATTATTCCAGACTGGTTTGTGCTCTCTAGGTTTCTGGTTGGTAGACCTATTCTTTGGAAACTTGCTAAGATATTCTGAGTGTCGGTCACAATCTTTGATTAAGTGATTAGGACTATAACACACAAAGCACAGTTTTTCACCCATACTTCCAAAGTGTCTACTCCTATGTCTATGTCCAAAACTATTTTGCCTTCTAGGTGAATGATTAAATCTGTTTTGACCAAAGTTATCCCAAAAAGGTTTAGCAGTACTGTTTTGAAAAGGTTTTCCTGAAGGTACTGCTTGTGGAGCAGTACTTTGAGTTGAAGGTACTGCTTGATTTTGAAAATTGGTGTTAACAGTTTCTTTTGGGGTTTCAGACCTAGATTGACCAATAAGCTTCTTCCTAAACTCAAGGCTGTCTATACCAAATCGAGAAACATCAGGCCTAGGGGGTTGATGAATTCCAGTGGGATGGGAGACTGCATGATAACCAGTGTCTTTCCTAAACTCAGGAGGTGAATCACTAACTGAATCCTCATTGCTAGATGTGTCTACATAATTAATGAGTTCATCATCACTAGTGGTTATGTCTTCTAAGTCTAAGTCATCCTGATCACTAGATGTGTTCTTTTCCATGTTAGTAAAGTCCATACCAAATCCTAAGCCAGTTCTAATGTAAGCCCTTCTCTGTTTTTCAACATAAGCAACATGGGACAAGCCAGATTCATTCCAGGCATCAAACTTAGCTAACAGATCATCCCTCTCCTTAGTTAGTTTCTCAATTTCAGCAATTTTACAGTTTAGTTTCCATTCACTTAGTTTTAGTTGGTAATCCTGTTGTTCATATTTTTCAGCCCAAGCCATTTCATTATTTTCATGTGTTAATATTTTGGCTTCTAGTGATTCTAGGGTTATTTGATAACCTGTTACCTTAGACCTAGCCCTAACACAATTATATCTTTCAATCACATAACTATTTAACAGTTTTTGATAGAAATCATGACAATTTGAGCATACCTCAGAGATAGGGGTGAACTTGGTGATGTAGCTACCATAGCAAGTAAAACAGGATCATCTTCATGCTCCAAGCTCCAATCAAATCCTCCAAGACAATCTCTGGATTCCAAAGCAGCATGTTCAGGTTCCTCATCAAAAGCAGTGCTCCAGTCCAATTCTTCCACTGCTTCTTCAACTTCTTCTTCCACATCTACAATGCAGTAAGTCACTGGTTCATCATCAAACTCTTCACTCCAGTCAACTTCTGACAAATTCTCTTGAGCAACCAAAGCCTTTGTTTCAGTAATTGGAATTTATTTTAGCTCAAGCTTTGGTTTCTCAGATGTCCTGTTTGCTTGATACTTAGCAAACCTGCACTCCCTTGCAAATTATCCAGTCTTTTGACAATTGAAGCACTTAATTTTGGATTTGTCAAAAGTTATTCCCTGTTTTGGTTTGAAGTCAATGCTTTTTCCTGTCTTCTTCATATACTTTTTGATCCTTGCAGTGATCATAGCAACTTGCCACCTGATATCAATTTCTTCAAGTGCATCCTCTTCAATCTGTGCTAGATCTTCTTCATAGGTGACAGGTAAGCTAGCTTGCTGTGCAAAGAAAGAGCACACAACTTCATTTGAGTGCATAGTGGTAGTTGGTTGAACTTGTTGAGCATGGGTGGGAGCAGCATACGAGACAGTACTTTGAGTCACAGTACTTTGAGTAGGAGAAGCAGTACTTTTGGTTGAAGTACTGCCCCTCTTTTCAGATGATAGAAAAGCAATAATGTGAGACTTAGAACTTGTTTAACCATTCATCTCATGCTCATAAACTTTCAAATGGTTGTAGAGATCATCAAAGTCCATGACATCCAAACCAGGTTGTCCTCTGATCATTGTAGCAATCACATGCCATGTAGATGGCAAACTCTTTAGAAACTTCAAATTAGCATCTTTAACTGATACTTCTGCCTTGTATAACTCCAACATATTGAGAAGATTTTGAAACCTATCATATGCAGCATCAAGACTCTCTCTTTCACCAACTGTGAAAGTTTCAAACTGTTGCTTAAGTAGATTTCTGTGCATATTCTTAGAAGCTTCATTCCCTCCAAATCTTGTCTTGAGAGCAGCCCAGAGCTGCTTTGCATCTTTAGCATCATGGAATTTCAGTAGATGTCCATCAGGTATAGCAGACAAGAGAATGTTAAGAGCCTTCTCTTGATTCCTTATGGTAGCTGCTGGTAAGACTTGTTTTGGTGGTTTGGGTTGTCCAGCAATCTCTACAGGTTCTGCAACTACTTCATTACCATTGACAATTACATTCCATAGTGCATGGTCTGTAATGTCAATGTACTGCCTCATCTTCATACACCATAAGTCATATTCTCCCTTCTTGATGATTGGAATCCTGAGTGAGGTGATTGATGGTGGTGGAACAGCTTCAGTCGACATCTTTAGGTTTGTTGTAGTAGGGTTTCTTCTTAGTCAGAGTTTCCACACAAGCTTTGATACCACTTGTTGGATCGATGTACTCTAACCAAACTAACTTAACTAGCTTGTTTAAGGTTTAATAACCTCGGATAAATCCTAAGTTATTAACAATGAAACACTGAGTAATCTTTATTAAGTACGCGGAATTTACTTAACAAATCTAAGAAGAACAACTTTATTAATAACACTAAATCTGCTTATTATGCAGATACTTCAACAACTCTTAGAATATCGAACTCTCTAAAACTTGTAATCGTAAACTCTAAGACCCGTGAACTCGTACATCTAATGCCAATCTAGGGGTCCTTTTATAGGCTCAAGGATAACCCTAGTCGGTTTACAGTTGTATCCTTGTACGACAAGTAATCTAATATAGACTATTCTAGAATTACAAGACTTTCCATAAACAAATAAAACAGTTCTTTAACTCTTGCAGTACTTTGACCTTCGTGTGCACTACTTTGACTTTATCTTTAGTAGTACTTTGACTCTTTGACTTTTTCCAGTTCTTTGCCATTCTGCAGTACTTTGTAAATCTTCAGTACTTTAACTGTTCAGCACTTTCATATCCCAACAAAGTCTATGCCTTCTTGTTGATTATAACCTTGGGCAACGAGTCTAGCTTTGTTTCTAGACACTACACCATTTGCATCTAACTTGTTTTTATATACCCATTTAGTTCCTATTATGGTTTGGTTATTAGGTGGAGGGACAAGTGTCCAAACATCGTTAGAAACAAATTGATTTAACTCTTCTTGCATAGCCATTACCCAACTTTCATCTTTTATGGCTTCTTGTGTATTCTTAGGTTCTATGGTTGAGACAAAACAAAATAAACTACTTTGGTTTTGGACTTGAGACCTTAAGGTTCTTTCATTTAACTTTCTTATGACCTTATCTACGGGGTGATCTTTAGATTCTTTAATATTGATGATTTCATTATTTAATGGTTCATCTTCTTTGTTTGTATTTTTCTTTATTTCTATGGCTTCACTTTCGATTATGTCGTCATCGACAAGAGGTTGGGTAGGTTTAGGTGGACTCTCATCAAATTTTACGTTTAATGACTCTTCAACCTTCATTGTTTCTTTATTTAATATAACATAAGCTTTGCTATTAGGAGAGTAATGTAAAAAGATATCTTCGGTTGATTTAGGATCAAATTTAGTTTGGTAATCTTTAGTGTTAAGTAGAAAACATTTACTACCAAAGACTCTAAAATGTTCTAACGTAGGCTTTTTGCCTCAAAGTAACTCGTATGGAGTTTTACCTAAGAATGGTCTAATTAAGACTCGGTTAAGTATGTATGTTGATGTATCAACGGCATTGCACAAAAACTTTTGAGGAATAGATTGCTCATTTAACATGGTGCGACTCATTTCTTGTAGGGTTCTATTTTTCCTTTCAACTACCCCATTCGATTGTGGAGTGCGAGGAGCCGAGAAATTGTGAGTAATACCATTAGCGTCACAAAAATCTCCAAATTGCACTTCATTATCGAATTCCCCGCCATAATATTTTCTAATAGACACTATAGGACTTCCTAATTATCTTTGGATTTTCTTACTTAATATTTCAAAGTAGTCGAACGTTTCAGTTTTATTTTTTAAAAATTTAGTCCATGTGTACCTAGAGTAATCATCCACTATGACCAAAGTATAGTAATTACCTCCATAACTTTGAATAGCGGATGGACCAAATAAATCCATGTGAAGTAGTTCTAGACACTTAGTAGTAGAGACCATATTTTTAGCTTTGTGACTAGCATGGACTTGTTTTCCTACGTTACAAGCATCACAAAAATGATGTTCGTATATTAATTTTGGTAGATCTCTTACTAGTTCTTTAGGTGATAACGATTGAAGAAGTCGTATATTGGCGTGACCCAATCTTCGATGCCATAAGGTCGAAGTATCATCCATAGAAGTAAGACAAAGTTTGTCTTTAGGTTCATTACTGATTTTAATGACATAGACTCCATGTTTTCTAATGCCTCTTCCTATAGTAATACCGTTTTTCAATATTTTACTACCGGTTTCACTAAAAAGTACGTTACACTATTTATCACATATTTGTCGTATACTCAGCATTCAAGTCATATTCTCGTGCACGTGCCAATTTGACAAAGTACAGCAGAATAACCCGAGAAGAAGAAAATCCTCAATATTTTAAAGGGGTGAGATATCAATACCCTCCCATAGGGAGGGTATCCAATGATTGCATGCATCGGAGGCTTGTACGGTGTGTATCGCGATTTGTACATTTTGACCAAAAACCTATAT
The DNA here is from genome assembly GCA_019973895.1 of Chrysanthemum seticuspe. Lineage (NCBI taxonomy): Eukaryota > Viridiplantae > Streptophyta > Magnoliopsida > Asterales > Asteraceae > Chrysanthemum > Chrysanthemum seticuspe. The sequence goes on along the minus strand of BPTQ01000009.1, from coordinate 199,898,643 downwards.
TGTCACGTTATAGGGAGGGTGTGTATAGGGTATCCCTATTTTAAATCATTGCCTTTGGGTTTTACACTATTTTAGTCTAACTGCTTACGAGACCAAGATAACGGATATTTGGCTCACAGACAACAATAAATATCCCAAGCCGAGCTACACATTGTGACATCATCTCTTTTTCAGCATCAAGATGCATTACGTGTCATTACTCAGTTCAATTTTAATAATTAATGGATTGTATGTAGGAATCATAATCCTGAGATGGAAACTTACTACAGCAATAGCTTCAAATAAGACCGATTGAGATGCATCGTTCTTAACTTCTTATTAACATTTTTCATAATATATGTTCACTTGAGTACTAGTTGTAGAACCTCTAGGCTCAAACAGTGCTCTTCTTGTGTTTGGATCTTCAATTATTGGAAAATAATGAAGGGCCCATTGTTTTTTCACATGTAAATACCAAATATCATTTAAAAAAAAAAGTTGCCATATAGATCACATATAAAAAGAGGGTAAATGACTTTGACCACTGCTTAACACTTGAAAAGAAGTGCACAAACCTGAAGCCCTGGTGAAGGAATGCCATAATTTGTGTATTCTTGAGGAACATCTTGATTTCTTGCAAGTCTTTCCAATTATTTACCACATTTGGTAGACAACTCCAAGTCTGCTTCATGGTTATTAGACACTAAAGAAACAAACGGGCTCATTGATGATGTCAAAACATTGGGTTCATCTAATAGTTGTGCCATCCAGTCTGACCTCTAAAATTACCACATACTGCAATCACATAGAGAAAACTAAAAAGATATTCTAAGAACAATGCATCCAATTTTAAAAAGGTTACCAGCCATCAACGTTGACAACATAAAGATTCTTCCTAAAAAGCCGACAACATAAAGATTCTTCCTAAAAAGCCGCCCAAAATATACTTCCAAATCTCCACCAAGAGTGTTGTAGTTTTGGCACAAATTCTTTTCCAAGGCGATTCAAGAACATATCAACAAGCAACACAAAATTAAAGCTAAGCTAAAAAAAAAAGCAACAAAAAATTAAAATTATCTCTGATGACGTATAGTCCGCATTCGGGTTACGAACCCGACCAGTGAACGCCACTAACAAGCCCATTACGAATGGGCTAACCCAATAACGATTTGGTCTCACGAAAGCCCAAACCCAAAGTTATTTATGGCATTGGATATCGGATATCTCTTACTTATGAGATATGCATTAAACTGACCGACTTATACGGGATACGCAGAAGGTTGGGGAACACGAAACCAACAAGGATTTTGTGTGTATATAAAGGGCATCCCAGCCCTCATTAAAGGTACGATCTAAAACCCTAACTCTCCATTAACCCTAAAGCCGATTACTTACTCTCACGCCGGAGGATAATCGTGGGAGACAATCCCACGATAAGCCTAACGGTGTTTTCTGTTTACTTAATGCGCAGGTCTCAAGCATCAAGATTCAATTGGTACGAGAACCGGAGTCCAAACAAGGAACGCCCAACTTTTGTATCAACAAGTGGCGCCATCCGTGGGACCATCACTAAGAACTAAGAACTAGGATGACAAAGCAAGGAAATAAAAACCAGCGATCGCATGGTGACATACATGGGAAGAAGCAGCAAAGTGGGTCAGTTTCTAAACAAGCCTTTGGGACAACCAGCGCTACTAGAAACCAAGGATCAGGCCCAGATCTGGTCTTCCCGATGGTGGAACCACTCCCGGGGACAACCCAGGCCACCACTACCACCAATGGTGCAGAAGGTCCACTGCGCACTCCTTTTACCACTCCACTCCAATCGGTGCTAGAAATGGACCTCACAAAAGCACCAGACGCACCTGACCGAAACAAGGGTCTAGTGGTAGAAACAGACACCCTTGCTCTGGAAGGGGTTGCGCCAGAACTAACGCCAAGTGATTTCGTGTCTGAAAACTACGAAACCTTGGCTCCTCTCATGCAAGAGGAAGCGAAAAAGAGGTCAGGTCGGAGTTTGCATCCCCGACTCGATTTCGGCCCGGAGTATGAGATATCTCCACCGCGCAATCAGAAGGAAAAGCGCGGAAGGAATAGCCGCCAACCCCCAATATTTACAAGGATTGGGAGGAGAGTTGAGAATGAAGAAGCAGCGGAAATGCAATACTTTGGGGAACACGAAGAGGATGGACGGCGTACTAATGTCCACGCTAGGCTTGGTAGTCGTAGGGTCCACGACAGACTCGGACGACGGTACTCTCCAAGCGAAAGCCCAAGTGAAAGCCCTTCAAGTACAGATTCTGAGGACAGTCGGCGCAAACGCCGAAAAAGGGAAAGTTCGTCCTCTAGTAACTCCTCGGACAACGAGGATAGCGAAACAGGACACTGGAAGTCCAGGAGAAAATATCGCGACCAGGAGGAGGAAGACATGTCTCTTCCGTAGCGCCGCCAAAAGGTGGATGCGTTCACTCGCATCAGCAATTTCTCAGAAGATAAGAGAAGGTACATGCCCGCTAATGTAAAAACCTATGATGGAACAGGTGATCCTGATGATCACCTAAAAATTTTCGAATCAGATGCTACCATTGAAAATTGGCCACAGCCTGTGTGGTGCCACATGTTTAATTCCACATTAGTGGGAAACGCGCGAAACTGGTTCAGTAAGCTTCCACGCAGAAGCATTGATGGCTTTGAAGAGTTGCAGAAGGCGTTCCGCCTGAACTTCACTCAAAGGAAGAAGTGCGCTAAAAACCCTGTCGAACTCGCCAGGGTGAAACAATGCCAGGGGGAATCTATAAGCGCTTATGTGGAGCGCTTCAAAGATGAGTGCATACAGGTTAAGGCATGCCCCGAAGTGCTGAAGATCTCAGGGTTCATAAACGGGATCAATAACCCAGAACTCATCAAAAGGTTGAACGACAAGATTCCCCAAACCTTTGATGAACTTACGAAATGCACAAGGTCCTTTATCCAAGGAGAAGCCACCGCAGCCGATAGCAAGAAAGGCTACTCAAACTATCGGTCACAGGAACAACCTCGGAGACAATCCACTGACCAGAGTAGCAACCGTAACAAGAACTACCGCGGCCAGGGGAGCGGACGGGATAATGACAGATATACCCCGCTAACCAAGACTCGAAAGGAGATATTCGCGATGGAAGGCGCGAACTTCCCAAGACCCCCACCAATGCGCACCCCAGAGGATCGACGCGTGGGGAGTGGATACTGTGACTATCATGGGCAGAAGGGACACACCACCAATTAGTGTGTCCAATTGCGCCAGTTAATTGATAAACTAGTAAAAGAAGGAAGATTGGACCATTTGGTTAAAAACATCAAGGAAGGGAAAGATAAGCAAAAGACTGGGAACAAGAAAGAAACACCTAAGGATAAGGCTGATACCAGTACATGATACAATCATGGAAGCGGATGACTAGGCAGAAGATCAGCCAGAAATTTTCTCGTGGAAGCGAAATATCTTTCCCCACCTTGGCTGCGGACAACGCAGTAGTGGAACCGCTTACCATTGAGATCAACGCAGGGGGTCACGATATCCACCGCATGTATGTTGATGGAGGAGCGTCCGCGAACATTATGTATGAACATTGTTTCAAGCGACTGCGACCTGAGATACACAGCCAACTAAGCCCAGCAACAACGACATTGACTAGTTTCACAGGCGAAAAAATATGGCCCATGTGGCAAATACGCCTGCTAGTCAATGTAGGAAATAAGGAGCATTCGACGACAGCCTGGATGACCTTTATGGTAATCAAATCCCCTTCGCCATACAATGGCATTATTGGAAGACCAGGGATATCCGCTATACGCGCAGTACCATCTACAGCACATGGGATGCTTAAATCCCCGGTGGATGGGGGCATTGTCACTCTCTACAATACCACGACACCAACCGGAGAATGTAACACGATTACACATGAAACGGCACCCATTCCGGAACAGCGTGCAACAAAAATACCAAACCTGAAGGTCGCAATTCACCCCGAATACCCGGAGCAAGAAGTATCGATCGGAGGATCTCTATCTGATAATGGCAGGGCAGATGTATGCGCACTCTTGCAAAAGAATCTGGATGTTTTTGCATGGGAACCAAAGCACATGACCGGGGTACCACGCTCAATCACCGAGCACAAGTTGAGAATCCGACAAGGATACTCCCCAGTACGACAAAAGAAGCGTGGCCAAGCCCCAGAGCGTGCAAAAGCAATTCTGGCAGAAGTACACAAACTTGTGGACGCAGGTATCATGCGAGAGGTCTACTACCATGACTGGCTTTCCAATCCAGTAATTGTCAAAAAGAGCGATGGTAGTTGGAGGATGTGTGTGGACTTCACAGATCTCAAAAAAGCATGTCTACAAGACTGCTACCCGCTACCGGAGATAGACTAGAAAGTAGAATCCTTGTGCGGATACCCACTTAAGTGCTTCCTAGACCCATACAAAGGATACCACCAAATTCAGATGGCTACGGAAGATGAAGAAAAAACGGTTTCCATACAAGCCAAGGCGTCTATTGCTATACTAAGATGCCATTTGGCTTAAAAAATGCAGGCGCCACTTACCAACGGTTGGTGGATAACGCATTTGAAAGATAGGTGGGCCGCAACTTAGAGGTTTATGTTGATGACCTCGTAATAAAAAGCCATACGGAAAAGGAATTGGTGCGCGACATTGAGGAAACATTTAAGACACTAAAAGAGATTAACATGAAGTTAAATCCTAAGAAATGCACTTTTGGCGCTACGGAAGGCATGTTCCTCGGATATCTTATAGAGCCCGATGGCATCAAACCGTGCCCAGAAAAAATGAAGGCTGTCATCCAACTTCCTTCACCACGCACGTTGAAAGAAGTCCAATCCCTAAACGGAAAGCTGGCCGGTTTGAACAGATTTTTTTCTAAGTCAGCAGACAAGTCACTCCCTCTCTTCAAAACGCTCAAGAAGTGTACAAAAAAGGGAGATTTTTGCTGGACCATGGAAGCAGAAGAAGCTTTCATACAACTTAAACAACACTTGGCAGCACTCCCCATGCTGGTGGCACCTCGCCCAGGGGAGGAGTTAATCATGTACTTGTCGGCGACTCATGGAGCAGTAAGCGCAGTGCTATTAACAGACAGAGATTCAGTGCAAACACCGGTATATTTTGTAAGCAAGGCACTCAAGAAGAATGAGATTAACTACAGTGCAATGGAAAAGTTGGTCCTAGCACTAGTATTTGCTGCAAAGCGGTTACGCAGGTACTTCCAGGCACACCCAATAGCAGTAATTACAGACCAACCCATCAAGCAAATTATCTCCAAACCTGACGCATCAGGACGTCTACAGAAGTAGAGTGTGCTACTAGGTGAGCATAATATTTCCTACAGACCACGCACTGCGGTTAAGGGGCAAGTACTAGCAGACTTTAGCATCGAAAAACCGGACCCTGCGGACTTACCCTCACAAGGTAAGGTGGAAATACAAGACCCATGGATCTTGTTCACGGACGGATCTTCATGCGTGGATGGGTCAGGAGCAGGCCTTATCCTCACAAGCCAAGAGGGAATGGAATTCACTTACGCACTGCGTTTTGAATTCACAACGACAAACAATGAGGCAGAATATGAAGCCCTAATCGCCGGACTATGCATTGCAGCTCGAATGGGCGTACGCAACCTGGAAGAAAATGTGGATTCCCGGCTAGTGGCCAACCATGTGTTGGGTGAGTATGTGGCTAAAGAAGAAAACATGATCCAATACCTCGACAAGACCAAGTCACTAATTCAGAGTTTCGACAGGTTTACCATTAAGCAGGTTCCTAGAGAAGAAAATCGAAAGGCGGACGCATTAAGCAAGATTGCATCCACAAGCTTTGCACACCTGTCAAAACAAGTGTTGGTGGAAACGCTGAAGAGCAAGTCCATCTCAGAGATGGAAATATCCACGGTAATAGAGGAGGAGGGTCCTACATGGATAACACCAATAATTGAATTCATAAGCAAGGGAGGATTACCCCAAGAGCAGAAGGAAGCCCGAAGAATACGGCGCACAACACATAGGTTTGAACTTCGAGACGGTATACTATATCGACGCTCCTTTCTGCAACCATGGCTCCGCTGTGTCGGACCCCTGCAAGCAAATTATGTACTCCGGGAAATCCACGCCAGTTCATGCAGCATGCATCCAGGACCACGGTCCGTGGTGGTGCGCGCATTACGGTCAGGATATTACTGGCCCACCATGCACCGTGATGCGCGGGACTTAATAAGAAAGTGCGGCGATTTCCAGGTTCACAGACCCGTTCCACGCCAACTACAACAGGAGCTAACACCTATCACGGCGCCATGGCCATTCTACAAGTGGGGTATCGACATTGCAAGTCCTTTTCCTGTTGCAGCAGGAGGATTGAAGTTCCTTATAGTAGCCATAGACTATTTCACCAAGTAGATCGAAGCAAAGGCGGTTGTAACAATCACTGGCAATCAGGTAAAACGCTTTGTTTGGGAAAATATTGTATGCCGCTTCGGATTACCTGGGGAAATCATCTCGGACAACGGGAAACAATTCTGTGACAACCCTTTCAAGGACTGGTGCGAGAAGTTAAATATTACACAGCACTTCGCGTCGGTTAAACACCCACAAACCAACGGCTTAGTAGAGCGTGCAAATCGAAGTCTGGGTGAAGGAATTAAGGCACGTCTGGACAAGCACAAGAAGGTGGGTGTAGGAATTATCGCATGTTCTGTGGGCACACCGCACTTCAATCAAAACTAGCACGGGAGACACTCCCTTTTCTCAGGTCTATGGGACAGAGGCCGTCATACCAGCCAAAATTGGGATGCCAACTATTCGCACTGCTGAAGTCAATGTTGCAAACAATGACGATGAACGGCGTATCGACTTAGACCTATTGGAAGAGAGACGCGAGCATGCAGCTATATGTGAAGCGAGATCCAAGGCAAAAATGAAGGGATACTACGATGCTAAAGTGCGAAGTGTTTCATTCAGACCAGGCGACTTCGTATACCGCGCCAATGATGCGAGCCACGCAGAAGATACAGGAAAACTTGGACCAAAGTGGGAAGGACCCTATGAGGTCATTGAAGCATTAGGAACAGGCGCGTACAAGTTACGTGACATGGATGGCCGTGAGCTACAACGCACATGGAACATCTGCAATCTCAAACGATACTATCTCTAGGAACGGCTACGGCCCAGTGCACGGACACTCCCGCACTCTAGTATAGTGCTCAATAAATATCCGTGTATTTACATTCTGTTTTACTTAGGCAAATGTTTCTTTTCTTTTTACAAAAACTTGCAAGTATCAATAAAATGTCGTGGTTTCTAGCTAACTCCGCGACACATTTCAATTTGTTATTTACATACTCTTGTCTTAACATTGTTCCTATATTATCTTTTGCCTACATAGCATGCATGCACTTACCCACGATGGTGTATAGGATGAGTAAACCTACTAAATAACTCGTTGAGTATGAGGGTTGCAAACCCATCAACATTGGATCATGCATCCTTGTTAAATACCTTATTTTCAAGACGTTGGAATAAGTTCAATGCGCATTCCACGATGAATGCGCAACAATGCATACTATGCGCGTTTAACAAAACCAGGAATCAAGACTCTTGGCTCCTTACTATGATATTTACAGTACGCTGCGTATCACACCATACACGATTATGTTAAAAATACTTAAAACATTATAAGTATGATTGTTCATACATAATTATGAACTCCAAAGATTCGTTGCGCTTGTACAACAGTTTACTTCTTAAGCACGTTTTTTATGCAAAGACAGGTAACTAAGTACAAATATTATAAGTCGCAACCATATTCAACAAAAGTAATATTTCATTAAGTACCATGCGTTCTTACAAAATGATATTTACAACATAAGTTACAATCTATATGCTCCTACAACGCCTAAGAGATGAGCTCCCCACACGGCTTGCAGCGTCCCCAACCTCGGTTAGCTTCTTCAACAAGTCAGAGTCTTGGCGGGATACCGTGGCAACACTAACCGGTACCCCGTCAGACCTGGGGAGATGAGCTGCACCAATACCGCACAAAATAGCCTTGCCTTTAATACCTTTCTTCTTGGCAAGTCTTGTAGCATGAGCTTCCAAGACTTGCTTTAAAGGAACTTCCTTCTCCAGGGCGAACGGATTCAAGATGTCGCGAGGGCGAGCAAACACAAGCACCTGCTGCTGGGACTCATCAGGTTTCAAAAAATAATCAAGCTGCACCTCCACATTTTCAGCACGATGCCGAGCCAAGGTTAGCCCCTCCATAATTACCCCTATGGGATAATCCTGGTCGCGCTCCAATTCAGCAATTAGAGGAAGCTCCAACAACTTCATCTTCTCCATTGCGGCAACCAGATCATCATACGCATGCTCATTATAGCCAGGTACCTTATCAGCAGGCACCTTCAACAGATCAGCCTCATGGAGCTCCTCTACAGCTTCTGCCTTGCCCCTCGCCAACGCGTACTGCTCAACCCCCCCAAACGCGTCCACTACCTCCTACGACTCCAAGGTACTGAGGGCAGCAAGGCGCAGACCATGGCCGATGAGCCACCTGCGCTCATCAATATAAGACATGAGCTGGGGATATAACTCCTCATCATACTCAATGCTGAGCTTGCGCAACTTCATCTCCTGCGCTTCCGGTGAGCTTCCTACAGTTGCACCAAAATTCCCTAACTGAGAGAACAACTCTTCCTTCCCCTTCTCAAGATATTTCAGCGCCCATAGACAAGAAGCCTTATACTCCGCTGATGCAGTACACTCCTGACTTATTTAGCCCAGCAGTGTCATCTTTTCTTTAGCAAGTCTTTGGGCGTACGAGCTCATGGCCTCTACTTCAACCTTGGCATTGGCCAACCGTGCCTCCAGCAACGCAATTTGTTGGTCCTTTTGCGTGCTCTGGCTACTTTCCCCCGAGTACTTAGCCTTTAGGTGCGCAACCAACGTAGCTTGGTGCGCAGTAGCCAGCACCAGATCTTCAACAAGCTGATCTATTGGCGCATTCCCCGATGCCAATGGCTCAGCGCTTTGGCTCTTCGGTTCAGAAGATTCAGCACGCACAGGACTATCCTTGGGGGGTGACTCAACAGAGTGTTCAAGCCTGCACACATACAAGCGAATTAGCAATTGTTTCATAGCATCAAAAAGGAATACAATAAGGACTTTGGAAATAACACTTACTGAGGAGGAGTAGTATCAGCTGAAAGGGGAGGCGATGCCACATTACTGGATGACGACTCAACGACCAGAATGACGGGACGCTTCTTCCTGGATGAGCTTGCGCCATCGCCACCAAGCGCTCTCTTGCGCTTTAATCCATGGCTTGTGATATGTGCTAAAACACATATCATTTCTTTATCAAATAAGACCCAAAATAACCAAGAAAAAGCCGTTTATTGCTAATATTTGTTGTTTTCTTGAGTTTGTGCTTGTGCAGGTATGGATATGTCAAAATACGCAAAAGATAACCAAATCAGACAAAAACCCGAGCACGAGAGATAAAGAGTGCTAAAGCTGAGCCGGAAGGTCAGAATTGTGCATCTGTGAAGATTTCTATGCTGAAAGGATGATTAGTGAAAGATTTGATCAAGTTTACAGAAGTGGCAAAATCAGTCCCTGAACTTTCATCAAATGGCAGAATACACCCTTGAAGTATCAGAATTTACATAATCAGTCCTTGGTTATTTGAAGAATGACAAGAATGGCCCTTGGATCACTTTTCAGAATTTACATGATTGATCCCTGGATTTTCAGTTTATACATCTTTGGTCCTTATATAACTACATGAATCCAATATTCATCCTTGTCCAATCCATAAATACACTATGGCCCAACATTAAACAAAACCCTAACCAGTAAACCCGGTCTATACCATTTTCACCCTTTATACCCGGTCAATTAGTCAACATAGTTAAAATATAATAAAAAACCCACGATTTACCCTCCCGCCATAAAAACCCCCAATTTACCCAGCACATGAACCCTAAATTTACCCGCCTATCTAATTCACCTAATTAAACCCAAATTCAAGTGAAATTAACACTCAACTCTGATACGTGATTGACACACGGATGCCACGCTGGCAATCCGTGTGTCACATCACAACATTCCTTGCATTTGATTGGTTGAGAGGACGTGGGGACGTGATCCAATGGCTCAGATGGACTGATGATTGATGGGAAACAATCCAAAGGCTGATATTACTCAAAGAAAGCACAAGGAACACCTTCTGGATCCTTCTATAGCTCAAGCTCAAGTATAAATAGACCCCTTCATTCAAAAGTTGGATTCACCTTTCTTTTCAGTAGCAAATTGTAGTTTTAATTTCTGTTTTAAGTTTTCAAGTAATATTTAGTTTTTGTAATCACCTTGTAATCTCAGCTTTTAAAGTTTTAATAAAATTTTAGTTTTACCTTTATATCATTGATCATTGTTTACTTGTTTCTGAATTCAGCTTATTAATGATATTAAGTTCATGTTAGCTTATTCTCAAATCATTTCAGTTTACTTTTCATCCTAATCAAAAATTTAAAAAAAATCAGAAAAATAGTTGAAAAACAAAAAAATACTTTCAATCTTTTTATAAGCTTGTACAAAGCTTATGCTACTGTTTCATTAAGTTCATTTAAGCTTCTAATAGCTTATTTTGAGCTTACTTCTGTTTCAATCTCAAAATTCACTCAAATCTCAAATTCAGTCAATAAAAGTCAAAAGAAGAAGAATCAGAGAATATTTGGGTTTATCTGCTGATATGGAGTTGGATATGGGTTGAAATTCAGAGTGATTTGGGGTTTAGATCAGTTTAGGATAATGATACTTTGATCTCAGTGGCAAGCCATTGTGGCTAGGACTTTTGTAAGTGCTTGTTTGCTATCTCATTTCTGTCAATCTACATAAACTGCTTTAGCTCAGATTTAATAAATTTAGCTGTAGTATCTGCATAATTTAGCTGTTATATTATTAGTAGATCTGTTCTAGTATTAGTCATTGATTAGATGTAAGAATCTTGTGAGTAAATTGCAATTTCAGTTCCTTAACTAGTGTTTAGCATAAGGATTAATTCTGAGTTTAAGGTCTATTTAGTGGTTGATTATCGTTGCTTTAGGGTCATTTAGGATATTATTAGTCATTTTAGTCTATGTTTGCATCAGCATTTACCATAAAAGTCAAAATTCATCTTCAATTTTCATAACAGTTAGCTATAAGGCATTTTAGGTAGCATAATCTTAGATATTGGTCACATTGTTGTTAATATAGCTTATTTAGGTCATCTTATATCTTATCATTACATTTTCAGTCAATTAAGAGCAATCGAAGTTTCATTTAGTCAAAACATAAGTTTTTATAAAAAGTCAAATATGGTTCAAAAGTGCCCAAACAGTTTTTAGTTTTGATTTTTAATTTACTCATTTTACATCCTTTTTGGCTAAAATTTTGGATGCTAGCTCTCTGGTTGGTTTTCTATTCATAGGTATTTTTAGTTAATTTTTGTGATTTTTTCTAGCTAGCTTAATAAGGGCTTAAAGTAGATGCATAAGGGCTGTTTGGCATTTAGTTATTAGAATCTTATATTGTGCCTTTTACCTTATAGGTTGTGCTTATTAGATCCAAATCAGTTGCATTAGGTTCCAGTTGGTTAGATTTAGCTCATATTAGCCTGTGGTAGCATATGGTAGCTTGTAGTAGCTTATAGCTTATTTAAAATTAGCTTTTCATTACAGATTCATGCCCCAATCCTAGTTCCTGTGCTCATAGATTGTTTCTGTTATTTTTCTCTGATTCTCAGTATTATTTTAGACTTATTTGGAGTTTTTCATATTTTTCCATGCTCTTTTGCTATTTTTCTGCATTTAAGTTCATTTTTAAGCATTTTTAATTAGCTTTTAATCCAAATAATTCATAAAAGGGTCAGAAAAATTCAATTTCAATTTTATTAGTTTTATAAAAATCAAAAAGTCATAAAAAGTATTTTTCCAGAATTTTATTATCTTAAATAGTATTTTATAGCATTTTAATTAATTTTAAATAGTTTTAAATTCATAAAAAATAGAGAAAAAGTCAGAAAAACGTTATTTCAGTTTTGAAAATTCTTTTTAGTTAATATTGATTTTTAAAAAATAGTTTCATAATTTTCTCACTTGTTTTCATATTTTTTAGATATTTAGTTTTACTTTTAAAAATTAGAAAATAGTTTTTAATTCAAATAAATTTCAGAAAAATAATAAAAATTAGTTTTAATTCTTAGATAATTTTCAAATATCATTTTTAGTATAAAAGTAATTTTAGATCATATTTAGGACTTAGTTTAGAATTATTTGCATTTAATTCGCGTTTCATTTAGATCGTATTTTGCGTTTTAGTTATAATTTGCGTAATTTGTCATTTGCATTATAGATTTAGCTCTTTTATATGCTTCCCTTTATATGTTTCCCTTGCCCCGTAGTATAGAAATCCCAAAATTCTCTTTTAACACATTCAAATCCCGATAAACGCGACGTGAGTTGAAAATTCCATTCAACCCTCGTTCGGAACGATCTCGGTGCTCAAACCTAACACGTTTGAGTTACCCAAATACTACAAACTTCTATAATTGGTTTCCGGACGAATCAATTTTTGGCGCCGCTGCCGGGGAGGGCTTGTAGTGAATTTTCGTATTTCCGTCTCGAATCGCGTGCATTTGAAGATCCTTCCCCGAGTGAAGTTACCGTCGTTTATATATATATATATATATATATCTATATATATATATATATATATATATATATATATATATATATATATATATATATATTTTAAAAACCCAAAAAAAAAACATCTAAAAAACCAAAACATTCTTCCTAGAGTGTTTACAAAACTATAAAAATTAAAAAACCAACAAAAGAAACTGAAATGTCAATTGTTACGTCGGCTCACCTTGAAGGTACAACCTATACACGGGGTAAACGGAAGTCTTGACATTAAATTGCAGACTGAAGAAAGATCCACTCTTATTTCCCGCTCCGCTGCGCGTACCTTTGAGAGCTACCGAGCACCGGTTGACGCGACGGTTACAAAAAGATTGTTTTTCAAAATTTTCTTAAATATAAAAACCAAAAAGATTTTCCTTTTCAAAATTTGTTTTAAAAACCCAAAAATATTCTTCTTAACCTTCTGAACCGATAATTCTTTCTTCTTAACCCTCTATATGTTTAATTCTCATGGATTCGATCAATTATCGTCATTGTTTTCACTGCCAAAGCCATATGGAAGAAAATCAATATCGATGTTTGAAATGTATTTGCGACTGGTGCGGAAATAATTGTCGAAATGGATTTTGTAATGTATGCCAAAATTTTATTAATCCAAATCCAGATCTCGCCCGTCTTTATGCACGACTAGAACAAAAGGGTACTCTTCATAATGATGACGATATAATAGCATGGTGGAAAAATTTAATTGAAGAACCCTCGATTCCTACTCCTTCTCCGGTGAGGGAAATGGAATATGTTTCTGAGCCCGAGGTGACTCCCGTTCAAGAACCAGAACCCATCACGGAATTGGTGGAAATAGCTAACTCTTATCCGGATAATTCTTCGATTTATCAGCTCTTGTGCATATGGTGTGGAGGACCCGAATATGGTGGGAATTGTCCCGGTTGTAGCAATGGAAATTCATGAACCGAGTTTCACCACAATCCTTACAATGAGACAACCGATTTTCCTAACCAACCTTTGTACCATGATCCGGAATCATACTCTTGTGAATACTGTGGTGGTCCTCACCAAGGTTTTCAATGTCAAGCTCAAGTTAACAACTCAACCTTTGGTTATGAACCTTACCCGTATTCGTCACAACAATCAAATTGTTGTGAGTATTGTGGAGACCTGCATGTTAATTCCGATTGTCAGATGCAGAACCCGATTGTTTACGAGCAAGTTCCTTGTAACAATTACGACTATCTTTATAACCCACCTCCACAATACCAAGAAGTTCAACCACAACCTTCGTTAATGTCTAATCCAAAATTTCTGGAAATAATGATTGATCTTAAGAATCTTCTTGATAAACTTTCCCACGGAAAAGAAGATCCGCCTCAGAAAACTTATGGTGAATTACTCGCTGAAGAGCAAGCCGCTAAAATTAGTTACCGGAGACCTTTCGTTTACGATTCTGATTCTAATGACGAATATACGCCTTCGAGTGGCAATCCCACTCCCGTTTCTGAGCCTTTCATTTCCGACCCTTCCCCTTCACTCACGCCGGTTGAGAGAAGTGACGTTCTTTTGGAAGAGATCGAATGGGGGATGAGCATCTTAGTACTATTCCGGAAACGGAATCGTCTAATGTTGAGATCCTTATCCCAAGCCCAAGTGAGTCCGAGGTTGTTGTTGATGATATTTGTGATGAGCCTTCTCTTGATATTTCGAACGATCATGTTGAGATGTTCTCCGATTCCGATACCGATTCTTATGGAGACATCGATTTTGTCGACGATTTACCCTCTGAGCCCATCGATATAGAAGAAGAAAACGATTTTGAGCCAGAAGAAGAAGAGATTGAGCCCGATGATATTCAGATCGAGGATGAAGCATTGCGTGAAACATTGTTGAATGTCCATCTTCTCATTTTTAAGATTGAAGCCCTTAAAGATAATTCGAGTTCGCATCCTATCTCCGTTAAAGATAGTGATTTCTTACCTGAGCTTGAAACTTTCCGATTTGATGAAGAGATTAGTGGCAGTCCCACTATGTCCGATGTTTATCCTCCAATTCTTGAGCGATTCTACTTCGATGTTGATATGAGAAAAGTTTTGAACGAGATTTCTGATAATACGGCAAATGACCCGATCATTGAGGATGCTATTAATGACTTGATACCACCGGGTATTGAGGATGTTGTGAATTATCCCGAGGGGGATATTGTTGTTCTCGATGGTTATCTTGACTCTTCTCTCTCTGATGAGTCCATCATCACATATCCAATTGAACCCGCATGTGAAGACAGAATTTTTAAACCTGGGATATTCATTAATGAGATTTTTGTTGAAAACATCATTCGAGATAAGGATCTTCCGTTGGATGCCTTCATTTGTGAGCCTACACATCTTATGCCTTATCATGAGCTCCCTTATTCTATGGAGTATTCTTATTGTGATTCGTCATCCCGTCGTCCGCCCACAAAACCACCAGATGATGGATCACTCTTTCTTGATAAACCTTTTGTAAGTTTGGGAGGATTTAATCTTTATGTGCTGGAGCCCGACATTTTCTTTCCCTCCCAACCCACCCATTCTCTTTCCCTCCGGAGTGAGGATACCGTCTTTGATCCGGGTATTTTTCCCGCTTGCTTCCCCAAGGACAAATGAATTCGGGGACGAGTCAGGCTAGCGACTCGGTGATCAAAAACAGTAGCTCTTCGTGGGAGGCACCCCATGCTTATCTCTATCTTCTTTCTATTTTCTAATAAGTGACGTGAAGGGGTTAGCCTCTTCGATTTCTCGTGTTTGGTTGTTTGTGATGATTGTGTTTAGGATGTTCCCGATATGAAGACTCTCGTGCTCAAAGTTTGTCATTTCTCCACTCGAATTTCATGATCGATGCTGATGGAAATCCGATATCCTAATCTTATCGACTAACGTTTATCTTCTAGCATACTTAATAAACGGCTTTTAAATTTTCGTTATTACCCTTGCCTTTAAACATTGAGGACAATGTTTCGTTTTAGTCTAGGGTGGGTAATCTTCGATTTGATTTGACCGCACTTGCTTATTCTCTGCCGTGTTACTCTCGCAACCCCGTTTTTCTTTAGAAAATAAAAAATTATGCAAAAATGTGAAAATAAAAAAAAAATTTGTAAGCTTTTGCTAGTTTTATGATTGAAAAGTTCTTGCTAGTCTCTTAGAAGTTTATTTAAATATGCGTTTTCTTGAAAAAGCCTTTGCTAATTGCTTAGACAAGAAGCTATAAAATGCGATTCTAGCTCACAAGGCCAAGAAGTTGCAAGTCTCCCTAAGTGATTTTAAATATGCGAAGCTTACACAAGAATTTGCTAGTTTCTAATAAATGACTTTAAAAATGCGAGACTTGAGATTATTTTATGAAGCATTTGCTAAGTTAATATATGTTTTGACACCTTGTTGACTTTCCGTTGGTGAGAGTAGGAATGGAATTCTGACTTGACCGGGCGGGTTGAGCCCTAGCTTGTTCCCTTAACCATAGATAATTTAATTATCGGCTAAGCATCCGCGGATCTCATTATTTGGGATTTTAAATTTGCGGAGATCGAGGAATGATAGAGTTACTTATGAGTTTAGATGCTAAGCGTGGAGTAGTTGGTTCTCTTTAGAGCCCATCGAAGGTACTTATGGCTTTTTGTTCCCACAAGATTGTTTCACCCCATATTTGTGAATAAATAATTAGAGATGTTGAGTTTTTGACGATAGTTAGTTCTTTATCTTCTTAAAAGAATATTTGTTTTAAAAATTGGGTACACATCAAGGACTCGTAATAAGTAATAAGTAATAAATAAAGTTATGAGCTGCGGTTCGAGATCGGACCCTTGGATCTCTAGCCGGGATTGGGTGAGGTCTTGGTCTAACCCACTGGGATCCTCATTTCATGAAGCCTAGAGTCTTGGAATTACCCCGTGAAACTCCGTGGTTCATAGCTCATATAAGTAAAAAGTATAAGTGCAAAAAAAAAAAAAAAAAATGAAAAGTCAAAAATATAAGTGAATAAAAATTCCTTGATGTGGACCTCATTTTTAAGACAATGGTTCTTGAGAGAAGATGGATAACTAATTAGCGACTTAGCTTTATATCTTTATCGGATTAATTCTTATCGAAACGAGAAATTTGAAGAAATTCATTTCTCACAAAAATAAAATAATTAGAGGAAAATAGGAAAATGGGAGCAAAAGGTAATTACACAAGTAACTTTCATGGGTAGTGTTAGCATCTAGAGTCATATTTAACAATGATTTCGATTTTACGCTTAGTTTGGGGACTTGTGAAAAATCGAGGACGATGTATTCTATCCGTATGGTCACTTCACGCTGTGTTGTGTTTCCTACTCCGTGATCCTAAAATGTCTTTTGAAAAATGTTGGTGTTATTGATCGACATGAAAGTTCAACAAACCGTCACTCATAATCGGAATGTGCTTAATCGTAATATCTCTATGTGAATTAAAAGGTAAACGGGGCGTTTTTAGAATTAAGGGTTTTTAATCTCTTTTGAGGAATCTTTGCTACTTCTTCATAGGTTTAGTAGAAAGAGATTGAAATCCTTGGTTTTAAAAGCGTGAGTTGATTGCATTGCGTGGGGACACGACAATGGTCTCGTCTGGGGTATTTTGATATGTGCTAAAACACATATCATTTCTTTATCAAATAAGACCCAAAATAACCAAGAAAAAGCCGTTTATTGCTAATATTTGCTGTTTTCTTGAGTTTGTGCTTGTGCAGGTACGGATATGTCCAAATACGCAAAAGATAACCAAATCAGACAAAAACCCGAGCACGATAGATAAAGAGTGCTAAAGCTGAGCCGGAAGGTCAGAATTGTGCATCTGTGAAGATTTCTATGCTGAAAGGATGATTAGTGAAAGATTTGATCAAGTTTACAGAAGTGGCAAAATCAGTCCCTGAACTTTCATCAAATGGCAGAATACACCCTTGAAGTATCAGAATTTACATAATCAGTCCTTGGTTATTTGAAGAATGACAAGAATGGCCCTTGGATCACTTTTCAGAATTTACATGATTGATCCATGGATTTTCAGTTTATACATCTTTGGTCCTTATATTACTACATGAATCCAATATTCATCCTTGTCCAATCCATAAATACACTGTGGCCCAACATTAAACAAAAGCCCAACCAGTAAACCCAGTCCATACCATTTTCACCCTTTATACCCGGTCAATTAGTCAACATAGTTAAAATATAATAAAAAACCCACGATTTACCCTCCCGCCATAAAAACCCCCAATTTACCCAGCACATGAACCCTAAATTTACCCGCCTATCTAATTCACCTAATTAAACCCAAATTCAAGTGAAATTAACACTCAACTCTGACACGTGACTGACACACGGATGCCACGCTGGCAATCCGTGTGTCACATCACAACATTCCTTGCATTTGATTGGTTGAGAGGACGTGGGCACGTGATCCAATAGCTCAGATGGACTGATGATTGATGGGAAACAATCCAAAGGCTGATATTACTCAAAGAAAGCACAAGGATCCTTCTTTAGCTCAAGCTCAAGTATAAATAGACCCCTTCATTCATAAGTTGGATTCACCTTTCTTTTCAGTAGCAAATTGTAGTTTTAATTTCTGTTCTAAGTTTTCAAGTAATATTTAGTTTTTGTAATCACCTTGTAATCTCAGCTTTTAAAGTTTTAATAAAATTTTAGTTTTACCTTTATATCATTGATCATTGTTTACTTGTTTCTGAATTCAGCTTATTAATGATATTAAGTTCATGTTAGCTTATTCTCAAATCATTTCAGTTTACCTTTCATCTTAATCAAAAATATAAAAAAAATCAGAAAAATAGTTGAAAAATAAAAAAATACTTTCAATCTTTTTATAAGCTTGTACAAAGCTTATGCTACTGTTTCATTAAGTTCATTTAAGTTTCTAATAGCTTATTGTGAGCTTACTTCTGTTTCAATCTCAAAATTCACTCAAATCTCAAGTTCAGTCAATAAAAGTCAAAAGAAGAAGAATCAGAGAATATTTGGGTTTATCTGCTGATATGAAGTTGGATATGGGTTGAAATTCAGAGTGATTTGGGGTTGAGATCAGTTTAGGATAGTGATACTTCGATCTCAGTGGCAAGCCATTGTGGCTAGGACTTTTGTAAGTGCTTGTTTGCTATCTCATTTCTGTCAATCTACATAAACTGCTTTAGCTCAGATTTAATAAATTTAGCTGTAGTATCTGCATAATTTAGCTGTTATATTATTAGTAGATCTGTTCAAGTATTAGTCATTGATTAGATGTAAGAATCTTTTGAGTAAATTGCAATTTCAGTTCCTTAACTAGTGTTTAGCATAAGGATTAATTCTGAGTTTAAGGTCTATTTAGTGGTTTATTATCATTGCTTTAGGGTCATTTAGGATATTATTAGTCATTTTAGTCTATGTTTGCATCTGCATTTACCATAAAAGTCAAAATTTATCTTCAATTTTCATAACAGTTAGCTATAAGGCATTTTAGGTAGCATAATCTTAGATATTGGTCACATTGTTGTTAATATAGCTTATTTAGGTCATCTTATAGTTTATAATTACATTTTCAGTCAATTAAGAGCAATCAAAGTTTCATTTAGTCAAAACATAAGTTTTTATAAAAAGTCAAATATGGTTCAAAAGTGCCCAAACAGTTTTTAGTTTTGATTTTTAATTTACTCATTTTACATCCTTTTTGGCTAAAATTTTGGATGCTAGCTCTCTGGTTGGTTTTCTATTCATAGGTATTTTTAGTTAATTTTTGTGATATTTTCTAGCTAGCTTAATAAGGGCTTAAAGTAGATGCATAAGGGCCGTTTGGCATTTAGTTATTAGAATCTTATATTGTGCCTTTTACCTTATAGGTTGGGCTTATTAGATCCAAATCAGTTGCATTAGGTTCCAGTTGGTTAGATTTAGCTCATATTAGCCTGTGGTAGAATATGGTAGCTTGTAGTAGCTTATAGCTTATTTAAAATTAGCTTTTCATTACAGATTCATGCCCCAATCCTAGTTCCTGTGCTCATAGATTGTTTCTGTTATTTTTCTCTGATTCTCAATATTATTTTAGACTTATCTGGAGTTTTTCATCTTTTTCCATGCTCTTTTGCTATTTTTCTGCATTTAAGTTCATTTTTAAGCTTTTTTAATTAGCTTTTAATCCAAATAATTCATAAAAGGGTCAGAAAAATGCAATTTCAATTTTATTAGTTTTATAAAAATCAAAAAGTCATAAAAAGTATTTTTCCAGAATTTTATTATTCTAAATAAGATTTTCTAGCATTTTAATTAGTTTTAAATAGTTTTAAATTCATAAAAAATAGATAAAAAGTCAGAAAAATGTTATTTCAATTTTGAAAATTCTTTTTAGTTAATCTTGATTTTTAAAAAATAGTTTCATAATTTTCTCACTTGTTTTCATAATTTTTAGGTATTTAGTTTTACTTTTAAAAATTAGAAAATAGTTTTTAATTCAAATAAATTTCAGAAAAATAATAAAAATTAGTTTTAATTCTTAGATAATTTTAAAATATCATTTTTAGTAGAAAAGTAATTTTAGATCATATTTAGGACTTAGTTTAGAATTATTTGCATTTAATTCGCGTTTCATTTAGATCGTATTTTGCGTTTTAGTTATAATTTGCGTAATTTGTCATTTGCATCATAGATTTAGCTCTTTTATATGCTTCCCTTTATATGTTTCCCTTGCCCCGTAGTATTGAAATCCCAAAATTCTCTTTTAACACATTCAAATCCCGATAAACGCGACGTGAGTTGAAAATTCCATTCAACCCTCGTTCGGAACGATCTCGGTGCTCAAACCTAACACGTTTGAGTTACCCAAATACTACAAACTTCTATAATTGGTTTCCCGACGAATCAGCTTGCCTCCTCCTCCTCTTCTTCAATGCTTTCAGCCACATTTACGTGCGAAAGCTCCACTAACGGGGAAGGAACCCTGGGGCTAGGCACGCTTTGTAGAGGAGTCGCCTCCAACGCGGCGGAAGAACTACCTCCCGTTTCCCCCAACTGCATTTCTAAGGTACGCCCCGCTGTAGCTTCTAGAATGGGCTCTTCCCCCTCCTTCAACGGGCGCACCCCCACAGTGACCTGGCGCGGCTTCGCCAATTGTACAACTCCGAATAGATTCATTTCTGCGCAACAGAAGACAACAACAAACAGGTTACAAAAAGTACAAAGGGGAAAAGAAAGTCTTATATTAATAAAGTAAATGAGTGGAGAAGGACGAGCACCCAACCTGCCATCCGTGTCTAAGAAGATTGGCACCTCATCAGGTACGCCAAAATAATTGCGACTGATGCCCACGTGCACTAAAAATTCCTCTGGGTAGGAACTGATGGGAATACGATTGGCGTTTATCGTATTTGCATCATCAGCGCTGTATGAACCAGGGAGGGAACGCTCATCCTTCGGCAGCGAACTCTGGGTGTAACATTCAAAGCGCCATGGGAACAACACTTCATCGACCCAGAAAAAATTCTCCCTCCAGTCCCTAAGCGCGTCCAGCTTATCGGTGTAACATTGCGGCCCCCCGGCGCGCTTAGCGAACGAAACCCACCCGTTTGACCACGCCGTGTGGTAAAACTCGCGGAAGAGGTAGATGGTGGGATTAATCGCCAATAATCGGCAATTAACCTCGAAGTTTGTTAATTTTGTTGCACCTATGCAGTGCAGCTGAGATATGTGCAGGCGATAGTAGTTTAAAACGTCGCACAAAAATAGGGATAGGGGCACACGTTGATTCGCAAATTCGAAAAAACGTGTGTATACCCCTACTTTAACTTCGGGGAAATCCGCTATTGACACCTTTGCAGCCGGCACCACCGGATGCAGCGCCATCGGAATATAATAATCCGAGGTGAACTCACGCAGTTCATCCTTAGTCAGATCGGAGGTAAAGTCGGACAAACCACGGACCATGGTACAATTTTTAAAGGCGCACGCGCGGTTACCTTTGGAATATTAAAGTTTTCTTGGTGGAAAGTTTGAAGCTTTTGTAACAATGGCGGAAATGATTTTTACTGTGATAAACACAGTAATGAGGAGGCGGACGTTTATATAGTTTTTACAGCCACCCGATGATCGCCACGTGGATCCCACTATCTCTCAATGTGTGGATAGGATGGATTGACATGATACATTTTCAGTTACTTTCCCACGAATTACGAGGTGGGAATTTGAGATATTTTGTCTAGATTCACCGTGTATTTTCAAGGCGGGAAACCTTTTTTAGCTTCTTTGCTATGCTTCGCATATTTTATTGGCTACAACTATTAGTATAGCATCTGCAGTCAGTCACTGCGCATACTAGACTGGGGGGGGGGCATGATGACGTATAGTCCGCATTCGGGTTACGAACCCGACCAGTGAACGCCACTAACAAGCCCATTACGAATGGGCTAACCCAATAACGGTTTGGGCTCACAAAAGCCCAAACCCAAAGTTATTTATGGCATTGGATATCGGATATCTCTTACTTATGAGATATGCATTAAACTGACAGACTTAGGCGGGATACGCCGAAGGTTGGGGAACACGAAACCAACAAGGATTTCGTGTGTATATAAAGGGCATCCCAGCCCTCATTAAAGGTACGATCTAAAATCCTAACTCTCCATTAACCCTAAAACCGATTACTTACTCTCACGCCGGAGGATAATCGTGGGAGACAATCCCACGATAAGCCTAACAGTGTTTTTTGTTTACTTAGTGCGCATGTCTCAAGCATCAAGATTCAATTGGTACGAGAACCGGAGTCCAAACAAGGAACGCCCAACTTTTGTATCAATAATCTCAACAAATCACTTGCTCTAAGAGAGATGATTACGAGTGAATACAGTGAACAAAGGATACCTTGGAAGCCACGCGACCAATCTAAAGCAAGATCGTATGACTGTGAGCGTCAATGCCATATTATCTGGCAGTTAACGGCAATATCGCTCTTCAAAAATCAACCAAAACCAACCTCTCTCTTGGCTACATAAACAAGATACAATGTCAAATGCATTCCAAAATGCTATTACCTAAATACGGAGACAGAAACGATTTTGGAGAGAGCGAAATAGAGGATTGACCTCTTTTTACTCGGTTTGAAAGTTTCGATTACCGCTGGCGCTTACTGCAACCCGACACTTCGAACGGGGATCAGTCCCCTTTTATTGCATGTAACAGAATTGAACTTAATGCTCAAAGGGGGTAGGGCGAGAGTTCCAGCGTCCGCTCCAGTTCCTTCTCGTTGGTTATTCACTCAATAGAATCCTGTAATGGCAGCCGACTCCTCTCACCTTCGGAGCATCTTAGACCATTCGTAGTACTTTACAATCTATCACCACACATCAGCAAAAAGTTCACTTTTCATTTTTCATCACAATCTATCACTGCACCCGCAGTACATCACATTCTATCACTCACATAACAATAATTACTCAATTAATTTTCTGTTAAGGTTCTTCTCGCCCTCCTCCCCAGGAATGTGATCTATAACATTTTCCTGCAAGGCAACAATTCACCTACATTTTGAGATTATTTCTTTCTAAGATGTTATTTCTGATACGGGTTGGCTTACCAGATAACAATCAATTCACAATGAGAGAATATTCAAAAGTTGTCAACAATAGAGATTATAGAAACATCCAAAAATTGAGTTCAACATTCAATCTCCAGGTTGTTTAGAAAAAAAGGATAACGAACTATGAGATAAAAATTAAGAAAACATAAAAAAAACTAGTTCGCCATTCAATCTCAAGGGTCTTTAGAAAGAAAGAGTAACGAACTATAAAAAAAAAAAAAAAAAAAAAAAAGTCAACCAAAGATTAAAAAAAAAAAAAAACATGCAAACAAAAGTTCCATCTAATCCATGCATCCCATGAGCTCTTCCATCACGAGTCCAGCTGATCCGGTGTAACACGTCAGGTTGGATCCAGGTCTGGGCGGGGATTGGTATCAGTTTCGGTCAAAATTGAAGCTTCTTTCTTCGTCAAACACGGGTAGGCAGCAAACTTAGAGCTGTCAATTCTCTCTCTTCATTTATATGACTCACCTAGTTCCAAAAAAACAAAACGGGTCAAAAGTCACTTAACAGAGATTTTAGCATAGCTACTTTCCAATATTTGTAAATGTAACGAATCAATAATTCATTATTCACAAAAAATAGAAATAAAAGGGCGTACCCGGTGCTTGACCACAATCTGGTGTACTCAGCATTACCCTAGACATTTTGCGCCATAGGCTGTTTCTCACGTCTAGAACCCATGAACTCAAGAGTGTTCTTGGCCCTGTTGACCCGAACATAAATATTACACCATGATACACAAGCTTTAAATTAATATAAAACTATGAAAACACACCTAAAACCTTCCAACAGAAGCGTTTGTGTATAGGGCTTGAATGGTCAACCTTGAAGCCCATATCTTGAAACATGGTCAACTGCACAATAAAGCAAATATTATAGTAGTACTATTGAGAATATACAAGAAAAATATGAAATATATAGATGTTGACAGTTACCTGTTCTAAAAATCCATCATTAGGGCAAACAGATGGCTTGCTTTGGCGTAGTATGCGAAAAAAAACACTTAACTAAAGAAAAAACTTATAAATAATTATCCATCCACATGAAACAAGAAATATTGAAAAACCTTGTACAGAAAGGCGTTCAGATCTCATCAGGTAGGCTGTCATAATGGATGCACTGCAACAACAAGAGTGTAAATAGTTATACATATTGTGGTAAAGAATAAATGAATTAAAATTTTACCTTCTGGATAGACCTGCAAAGCAATGCACCAAAACCGAGCCATTTTTCCTGGCTTGATCAATAAAATCCAAACAAACTTCCAAATAATCGAGCAAATTCCCACCCTCCGAATCTGTCAGAGGTACAACCATCCTCACCAGCTTCAGACCATGACCTGAATTCTCTAACACAAAATGCATCTTTTTATCCCCGTCCATGTATACTGTGCGGATCTCTTTGGTGGGAACAAAAAATGTTGGTTTCAATTATGTGAAAAACCCTATACAAGGCTTGCTCAAAACTGATAAAATATGTGTGATTTCTTCTTTACTGCCGCCAAGAAGGACTTCTGAAGCTGCATTGATGTCTCCCAGGAATAGATTCTCACACAAGTACACCATCCCCATCCCGTTTGTAAATGTGGATAATCTGATTATAGTGTTTGGCAAAACAATTTTGAAAATCGATTATTTACGTTTTCACTCCTCCAAAACGCAGTTATTGAAGAGCCTTGTTGCTGGAAAACGCAGTTTTCTTCCCTTGTCAAAATTACTACACTGACCCTTGAAACATGTCTATACTTTGCCCTTATTGCAGCTCCTTTTCGCGTTTTTGTAAATTGTTGAAAAGCAGAATATTTTGTAAGAAAACACACCCAGAGAAATATAAAAAACAACCACAAGTCGTTGGCGTTGCTGTTGATGCAGGTTTGTTGATGGAGGATTGAAGGCGGCATAAAAAATTGGAGGAAAATCCCTAAAAGTGTTTATATATGAAGGAATGGATGGTCAAGGTGAAAGAAGACACCAATATGAACCTGCGAAACCAAGATGCTGCAATTAAAAACCTCGATACACAAATTGGGCAATTAGCTAAAAACCTTGAGACGAGTAATGCTAAAGTTATTGCCTGCAAAGCCATATTTGCACAAGATAAAGCAAAGAAAGAGCAGTGCACATCCTCTATCACAAATGATCTGTCCGGGATTAACTACCTAAGAGAAGATGATAAATCGGAAGACGACGAGGTCCTGCCAAGCCAACTTCCTGAGAAACAACAATACCAGGAAAGTTTTCTTCTTCCATGCACTATTGGTAATATTAAGATTCCCGCATTAGCTGATTTGGGGGCCGGGGTAAACCATATCTCTACCACTTTGTTTGATAAAATAGAACTTACCAATTTAAAAGAAACAACAATGATGATAGAAATGGCTTATTCCTCTTAAGCTGTAGCAAGGGGAATAGTGAATAATGTGCTTTTAAAAATTGGAAAGTTCTTTTTCCCCACTGATTTTGTGGTAATTGACATGGGGAAGCGGGAGGCTTACAACTTAATTGTTGGAAGACCTTTTCTGGCCACTTGTAGGGCTCAAATTAAGGTTTTTGAAAAACAAATTTTTTTGGGAACTGAAAATGAACGAATAACTTTAGTATGAAAGAGCATTTAAAACCAAAAGTTGAAATTTCAAATAATGTTGATGTTGTTAATGTTCATTCACTAGATTCCCCTCTACATTTTGATCCTAGTACTAATAATAGTGGAGAGAATGTTGATAATTGCAAGCAGAAATAGGGAAAGATTGTCCATGGCATTGAGGAAGCTCCAATTCTAAACAAACATTTCCGCAACCCAATATTAACCAAGGATAACGAATCGGTGACAGCATGGCCCTCGTATAGTCCTTTTCAAGAATGTGAAAGAAAGGCGAATGAGTGGATATACCCTCACAAGGGTGAAAGACATGATATTGAATTAGCATTTAAAGATTGGTACAAAGTAAGATTTGAGAACTCAAAAATCAATAAGGGATTGGTTAAGCAGTACAAGTACAATCATCTTACTAACACAATAACTAACGGTGAAAGATCAAGCATAAGTAGTAGTCTTATTGCTAAAGATGATGACCGGGGAAAATAATGTGATGAATGACTTTCAAAAAAATTTGGAACAGGTGGCATCAGTAATACTGCAAGAAAAAAGGGATTTAACAAATAGATGAATGAGTGCCAACGAGTGGTGGAAGTCGGCCAAATCCAAAGGCCCCCAAAAAGCCCCGCGGCTCTGAGTCTAACTTAAAGACTCGTAACGAAAGAAAAAAGCTCTTTCGGGAGACAACCCGAATTATCCCTTTCTTTTGTTTTATTTCCATTTCTGTAGGGTTTTGTGTTTTTAACTATTTTTGCAGGAAACGAGGAAGTGATTGCTGCTACAGTTTGCTGATCTGATCCTAGTTATGGCGTAACTCATCTCTGTGATTACGCTGTAACCAACCCCTTGCAGCATAATTTTAGACGCATTGCCAATTACGGTGTAATACCATCTCGGTAGTTACGCCGTAGCCACTCGCTTTGCAGCTTATGTCAGGTTTTGCCAGTTACGACGTAACTCCCTCAAAGAGTTATGACGTAACCTTCCTCTGCTTTTAAAACACAATAACCTTGTATTAGTATTTTAATTGAACTTTGTGGGTATGTTCCCTGTAAACCCTCACGAGACTTCACTCGTCCACTTGGGACACCAAGTGGTTTAAAAGGCTTGTTGCATATGCTAAATGCAACCGTGATTCCAACGAAAGTGAGTTAGGTTTGTTTTTATTTTTCATTTTTTTTTCTTTTTAGAATTATGCTTGTCGATAGTGTGATTTCAGGGATTGAAGTTTGCTCATGGATGCTTACAAGAAGGAACGTCTCATTTTCGTGGGCCTTCTTTCTTTTTGGAGCAAATTTCAGGGAAGTCCTCGCTCTAATTCAACTTTTCTCTTCACCTTTATTTAACGCTTAGTACAAAAGGGACTTTGTACAATTCAAGTTGGGGGACGGGAGTAGAATTATCTCTTGAACTTTATTTTGCCCTCGTTTTTCTAGTTTATTTTGAAAAATTATGCCATTTTTAAAATTTTGACATGTTTTTCTTAACCTAACTATATTATATTCAAATATATATATATATATATATATATATATATATATATATATATATATATATATATATATATATATATATATATATATATAGTTGTTATGTTATTTATGTTATTGTAAAGTGCGATGTTATAAGCACTATGTTATGAGCTTTATAGATTTAGTATCGAGGAGGCTACCTCGATCACATTCGAAGATTGGAGCTGGTAAATTTGCCAACAGTTGGAGAAAAGGTAGTGTGGCCATCATGACATCCTCGAATGACACATCTACCTAGTATTTCATGATCCGGTTTCTTGACTTCAAAGCTTGAACTTTGGGCGGGCGGTAAGTGGTGATGACTTGGTTATAGATTTAGACTACCTGCTTGTTTTTAATTTTACACCATTTATATATCCCATGTCTTATCCTACCTTGTAGTCATGAAGCGTGTCTAGGTGATGAAGCGAGCAATCTTTGGTGTCTTGGCCATGGATTTGGTCATGTATCATTGATTTTGTCCACTTCGCCGTGACATGTTAGTAATGACGAGTCACACCTTAACCTTTGTCTACCCATATTGCCTTCAAGAATTGATTAGCCCTTAACTCTAGTGGTGGGGATTTGTGTAACCGCCAAGCTTATGACAGAATACATGCTATGACTGTGCGATTAAGTGATCACCCCGAAATTGACACTTAGAATAGTTGAGAGATTTGAGTGTTTCGTTCCCTTTTCGTGAGGTGTTCGGCTTTGTTTTATTCTAACATAAGCGATTTGTAAACTTATTTTTTCCAGGTTTTGGGAGATATCTTTTTAGGAATCTTTCTAATAAGGTCTACTTGAGGGCAAGTAGAGTTCAAGTGGGGGGATACTTGATAACATCAAATAGTCCTGAATATTAAGTGTCAATTTCCCCCGATAATGCTTGTAATTTATATCATTTATATGGATTTACTCTTGTTTTCCATTGTTTTCCACTTTCAGGTAAATTACAAGCATTGGAGCTAAAGAGAAGCGGAATTGGAGAAATATCAAAGGTTTATCATAGTATGCTGACTTTGAAGAAGTTACGGCGTAACTCATCTCTCACATTACGCCGTAACTAAAGCGTGACTCAGAATGCTACGACACAACTATATTAGGTCAAATGAGGTTCCACGCCGCTGATAACTACGCCGTAACTATTTTACCAACTACGGCGTAACCAAGTAATATTGAGGATACGCCGTAACCACTTATAAGGTTACGCCGTAACCAGCAGATCTAGTGCAAAATACGAAGGAATTGAAGATTATGGCGTAACTCTTATATTAGTTACGCCGTAACCCAGATCTGGCCTATAAATGCTCCACGATTTTCAGCATTTCAAAGCATCCCGTTCCACACACCATAACCAAAGAACATGGGAAGAAGCCAAAGGCAGGTCTAGAGGAGCATACGGAGCTGTCTCCAAAGGAAGAAATCACTCTCCTACGATAAGCATTAACATTTTATCTTTTCTTTAATTTCGATTCATGTATTTCGTAACTTTGAATATTGAATGGATTTGTATGGTTAGTATGAGTGGATAAGCACCTCTTGGTGCTGGGCTAGTTATGATTCCTTAATTGTTTTGTTTACGATTACATTACTTCTGTATAATTATTTCTAAGTTTAGGCATGCAAAGTTTATTGGTAGCTACCCTTGTTTTGGTAGTTTTGAATGGCGGTAGAGGCTAGTTTCTTAGGAGATATGACCAACTGACCCTAAGTGAGTAGACTGAGACGGGAAGGGTAAGATATGACCAACTGACGACCCTTTCTACTTGTGCGATTTAACCAACTGATCACCTACCATTTGGATGAACTTAAGAATTAGGGGGTGAGTGTTTAAGTTGCTAACGCCCGGGCACTCACTATTATAAATCTAGCATGTAGCGGTACTTAATGACTTGGCTTAGGGGACCAGGAACAACTGGACTTATGAAGGGACACCTGACTTCTCCAGTGGTGGCATCTTTGCTGATAGGTTAGGGCGAATTGACCAAATGCTGTCCTCTCGAATTTGACCCCACCTGAAGTAATTGGAAGTAAGTAGACGTAAACATTACTAGATAGGAGGAATAACTACGTTAGCACCACTCTCCTCTATTGATTAAACATTTTCCTTTTATCTACTTTAGTAGTTAATTAAATTACTTATCGAAATCATTATTAAAATCTGTGACACCTAGACTTAGTAATAATCCAACATACATAGCTCTTGGGACGACCTCGGTTTTACCGAATACTACACTACACATGACCGGGTACACTGCCCGTTAGTACATTAGGGTAGACCATAGGTATAACGAGACTTTATAAATATTAAAACATGGTCAGTAAAACCTGCATCACTGATTATCTGATTATCCGTTTTGAAAACGCATAATCTATTTTTAATAAGCAATCCCAAACACCCTCTAAATTGTCATGAATATTATTGATTGCGAATGCCTATTTTAGGGAATTAATTAGGGATTTAAACTCCCTAAACCAACAGGCCTTCATGGTTCATAATTAAAAGAGTTAATTTTAAAAATGGCCTCTGTGGTCTGTCGGGTTTAAAAGGTTTAGTCAAATTTACTTTTTTTAACGGATCATGTTCCTGTGGTTGCGACCCATTACGGTTTTGGTTCCTTGACCAAAATTTCTGTTTGTTTGACTGTTTAGTTGGTCATGTGACCAACACGTGAGGGGTAATTATGTAATTTCATGTTTGGCGGGTCTTGACCAGTGTTTATATCTCGTTTGACTCAACAAAACGATTCATAACCAATTTAATCCATAAACTTCTCTCTAAACTTTAACCTAAATACCCAAATTGAAACAAACCCTAGATTGTTGTTCTAGGTTAATTAAATCCTTAATCAACTGTACCCACCCGCATTTTCTGGTTATTTTTTATTTTTGAAAATTTACTATTCACTTTTACTATTCATTTTCACTATTCATCCAGTAATTGTTTTTATTTTACTATCATGACAAGATAAATGAAACTCGACAAGTCATCCTGACGACGTACGTTGAATCCATACAGAACTGATTTCACAAAACCGTGTTCGAGAACTACTTTACGGTTTAAACGTCATTCGGGCATCCCGATATGTCCATAAAACACTGTAAACATTAGAAATATGTAATTTAATTAACTACTAAAGCAGATAAAAGGCAAATGTTTAATCAATAGAGGAATAGTGGTGCTAACCTAGTCAATCCTCCTAGCTAGTTATGTCTACGTCTACCTACTTCCAATTACTTCAGGTGGGGTCAAATTCGAGAGGACAACAGTTGGTCAATTCGCCCTAACCTATCAGCAAAGATGCCACCACAGGAGAAATCAGGCGCACCGTCATAAGTCATGTTGTTCCTGGTCCCCTAAGCCGAGTCATTAAGTACCGCTACATGCTAGATTCTAAATAGTGAGTGCCCGGCCGTTAGGAACTTAGACACTACACCCCCCAATTCTTAAGTTCATCCAAACAATAGGTGATCAGTTGGTCAAATCACACAAGTAGAAAGGGTTGTCAGTTGGTCATATCTTACCGTTCCCGTCTCAGTCCGCTCACCTAGGGTCAGTTGGTCATATCTCCTAGGCAATTGGCCTCTACCGCCATTCAAAACTACTGAACCAAGGGTGACTACCAAAGAACTATGCATGCATACACTTAGAAATAATTTTACGGAAGTAAAGGTAAACGCAAACAAAAAAACTAAGGAATCATAACTAGGCTAGCACCAAAGGGTGCTTAGCCGCTCATATTAATCATGCAAATTAATTCAATATTCAAAGGTACGAAATACAAGAATTGAAAGTAAAAGAAATATAAAACGCTAAATCTTATCGTAATGGTGTGACTTCTCCCTTGGAAACAGCTCCGTATGCTCCCCTAGACCTGCCTTGAGCTTTTTCCCACGTTCGCAGAGTGTTGTGTGTGGAATGGGATGCTTTGAAATGCTAGAATTCGTGGGGTATTTATTGGACAGGTCTGGGTTGTGGTGTAACCAATAGAGGAGTTACGCCGTAACCTTCTATTTATTCGTAAATGCACTAGATCTGCTAGTTACGGCGTAACCTTATAAGTGGTTAAGCCGTAGTCTTCAATAAACTCGGTTATGTCGTAAGTGATGCAGTAGTGATGGCGTAAATAACAGCGGCGTGGAACCTCTTTTGACCTAATGGAGTTACGTCGTAATCTTTGGGTAGTGTTACGCCATAACCTCTTGATAAGTTGGTATTCAGGGTCACGCAATTATTACGGCGTAATGTGAGAGATGAGTTACGCCATAACTTCTTCAAAATAGGCATAATGTGATAAATCTGTAGTAATGTTTCCATTTCCGCGTCTCTTTAGCTCCAATGCTCGTAATTTACCTGAAAGTGGAAAACAATGGAAAACAAGCGTAAATCTATATAAATGATATAAATAACGAGCATTATCAGGGGAAATTGACACTTAATATTCAGGACTATTTGATGTTATCAAATATCCCCCCACTTGAACTCTACTTGCCCTCAAGTAGACCTTATTAGATAAATTCCTAAAAAGATATCTCCCAAAACCTGGAAAATATGAGTTTACAAATCCCTTATGCTAGAATAAAACAAAACCGAACACCTCACGAAAGGGGAACAAACACTCAAATCTCTTAACTATTCTAAGTGTGAATTTCGGAGTGATCACTCAATCGCACAGTCATAGCATGTATTCTATCATAAGCTTGGCGGTTACACAAATCTCCACCACTAGAGTTAAGGGCTAAACAATTCTCGAAGGCAATATGGGTAGACACGACAAAGGTTAAGGGGTGACTCGTCATTACTAACATGTCACGGCGAAGTGGACAAAATCAATGATACATGATCAAATCCATGGCCAAGACACCAAAGATTGCTTGCTACATCACCTAGACACGCTTCATGACTAAAGGGTAGGATAAGACATGGGATATATAATTGGTGTAAAATGAAAAACAAGCAGGTAGTCTAAATCTATAACCAAGTCATCACCACTTACCGTCCGCCCAAAGTTCAAGCTTAGAAGTCTAGAGACCGGATCATGAAATGCAAGGTAGATGTGTCATTAGAGGACGTCGTGATGGGCACACTACCTTTTCTTCTTCTGTTGGCAAAACTACCAACTCCAATCTTCAAATGTGACAGAGGTGGCCTCCTCGATACTAATCAATAAGGCTCATACTAAAGTGCTTATAACATCGCACTTTACAATATCATAACTCAATCAACTTTTGTTTTCTCGAATCATCATCATTTTTTTTCAACATAACATAATAACATAACATTCCCCCACTTGAGATGAACAATGGGAATTCGGGGGGTCTTCAATGATCTTCATAAATGTCGTCGATGAAAGCGTGATTTCCAAACCTTTCCACTCGAACCTTGAACTTAGGTAAATGATGACTTCCCAGTCACAAATAAAGACTACATGGTAGGCTAAGGTGTATAGGTGTAACGAAACAATATAATGGGTTGACAAAATGAATGAATGGCTCAGAAGGGTATATCTAGGGGTATCTTGCACTAAATGGGAGTGCAACAAAAGGGTTTTACATGGGGGGTCAAAAAGTCGAGGTAACTAATCGATAGACTCACAATGGTAGGCTGTTTGGGTGATAATCCTATAATATTGCCTTCTAAACTGAAAAGTCCAAATACATCGAGCTAACTCAACATACCTCGTTTATGGTCTCGAAATGATGCAAAGGCCAAGTTCTAAAGTTTACAAGCTACCGGCACACTCATAATTTGGTGGATTTGGGGTAAAATATTGGAAACGGATAAGGCTAATCTCACCATGTAATGTCTAGGGTTGTATGTGCTCGGCTAAGGTCTATTCTAGTTAGATTTGGAAAAACATGTCAAAATTTTAAAAATGGCATAACTTTTCAAAATAAACTAGAAAAATGAGCTGTAAAGTCACAAAGGTTACGAAAGAGCTGTAAAGCGAGTCTAGTCTAGTCTAGTCTAGTTTAGTTACGCCGTAACTGGAAA
Source organism: Chrysanthemum seticuspe (assembly GCA_019973895.1). Classification (NCBI taxonomy): domain Eukaryota; kingdom Viridiplantae; phylum Streptophyta; class Magnoliopsida; order Asterales; family Asteraceae; genus Chrysanthemum; species Chrysanthemum seticuspe. The sequence continues at coordinate 199,865,202 of BPTQ01000009.1, read as the reverse complement.
AACCTGGTATGAGTTGTAAAGCGAGTAGTTACGGCGTAACCACTGAGAGGGTATTACGCCGTAATTGGTAATGCATCAAGAATTCTGCTGCTTAAATGTTGGTTACGGCGTAATCACCAAGATGAGTTACGCCGTAACTCTGTTCAGATCAGCAACTGCAGCAATTAGTTCCTCGTTTCCTGCAAAAATGGTTAGAAAACACAAAACCCAACAGAAAGGAAATAAAAACAAAAGAAAGGGATAATTTGGGTTGTCTTTCGAAAGAGCACTTTTCTTTATTAACGAGTCTTTAAGTTAGACTCAGAGCCGCGAGGCTACTAGACCGGTGCGAAGAATTCATCACCCGATAGCTTGCTAACATCCTGCCCATAATAAATCTTTGCGCGGTGTCCATTTACCTTAAAATATACTCCTTCCTTGTTATGAACTTCAATAGTCCCGTAAGGGAATACCTTACTTGTTGTGTATGGGCCAACCCAACGAGATCTCATTTTTCCAGGGAATAATTTGAGTCTTGAGTTAAAAATGAGAACTTCCTGTCCTACCTCGAATCTTTTATCCTTGATTCGCTTATCGTACCATCTTTTTGTCCTGTCTTTGTATGCTCTGGCATGATCATATGCTTCGTCTCGTAATTCAGCTAAACGGTTTATTTGGGAAAATCTGTGCTCCTTGATTATATCAGCCTCCAAGTTGGCATTTTTGAGAGACCAATATGCTTTATGTTCCAACTCTACGGGAAGATGACATGCTTTTCCGTAAACAATCTTAAAAGGGGTGCTTCCAATAGGAGTTTTGAAGGCCGTTCTGAATGCCCATAATGCCTCATCGAGTTTGTCGAAACAATCTTTTCTGTTACTGCTGACGGATTTCTCTAAAATTCGTTTGAGTGCCGTGTTGGTGTTTTCAGTTTGCCCATTGGTTTGTGGGTGATAAGGTGTAGACCTCGATCGCTAATGATGGTCTTAGGGATCCCAAACCTGGAAAATAATTTTTTCAAAAAGCGAATGACACTCCTAGCATCACAAGTCTGCAGGCCTCGGCTTCAACCCATTTCGAAACGTAATCGACAGCTACAAGGATATAACTTTTATTCTTCGATGGAGTGAAAGGTCCCATAAAATCGATCCCCCAAACATCAAAAACCTCACATACCATAATATTGTTGAGTGGTGATTGATTCCCGAACAGTCAAGTTTAATCACACAAGCTAACCACTTGTGAATGGTCAACCGTAATAAACTTAAAACAGCTCAGAAAGCAATACAATTAAGATCAGAGGAATATAGTGGATTCCTGGGTCGTTAAGTCTCACGGAGACTGAATGGTGTTTAACACAGACAGATATCGAATAATCACTAAGGATAGTGATCAGTAAGGATTTTGGAATATTTATACCTAAAGAAAAATTTTTGTAAATTACAGGGGCTTAAATGCAAATTAAAGAAAATTAAAAAGCTAAAATATATTAAATAAATGCTATCACTATTTTTACAATGATGTTTTTCTTGATTTATAAAACAAAATAACTTAAATAAACTATTTTAATTAAAACGTAAACTTAAATTATCTAAAAACGTGACTTAAAATGAAAACGTACGTTAAGTATAAAAATTACGCGAGTGCGCAAGTAAAAACGTAAAATTTTAGAAATAAAAGTCCTACAAGTGTAAAAACAATTTTCTTACCTACTATATGACAAAAGAAAATTTTAGAAAAAAGATTTATATTTTTTTGACTTTTATATTTTTTATTATGAATTAAATACTATTTTAGACAAATTAAATGATTAAAAATACTAAAACTATTAAGAAAAATCTGAAACTTTTTTATAAATTACTTTATACTAATACAAAGTTAAGAAAAATACAAAAGTTAAAAAACCTAGTTTTAATAAGCTGTAAATAAGCTAATAAGCTCGTATAAGCTTAAATGGACAAGAAAGGGTTATGTATTTAATTATGCAAAGTTAAACCAGAAAAAGACCCAAGGGCAGTTGGTGAGGGGTGTGTGTGGTGAGCTGGGTGGCCAGGGTTCGAATCCCAGCACTTCCTTTTTGCTTTTTATTTTATTTTTGGACTTTTTCTTTACAAACTTATTAAGCTAACTGAAATAAGCAAATTATAAAACTACAACTATTTGTGAAAACCACTAATAAGCTTAGTTTGAGCTTATTTTTCTCAACAGTTGACAAAAATGGAAATAAGACCAAAGTTAAAACCAAATGGCTTATAAGCTACTCAATAAGCAAAATGAAAAATGGAAATAAGCTAAATACTGATAATAAGCTAGAATTACAACTGAACAAGCACAAAAACTTATAAATAAGCACTGATCAAGTTCCAAATAAGCACAAGTTAGACTTATTGCACATGACACTATATGGTTTTACTAGGCACCTTTAAGCTAATTTTTAAGCACTTTAATAAGCTAAAAAATGAAAAAGAACTTTGGAACTAACAAGTTTACCAGTTAAGCTTTCCAAAAATCTAGTTTTCAAGGTTTGGCTTCCATTAATAAGCTTGTGACAAGCTTGAGAAAAAACTGAAAAACCACTGAGTAAATACTCAGTGTATGCTGAGTGGTTTGGACAAACAAAAAGCTCTTAGCAGACCTATCAAATAAGCTAGAGATTGAAAAGCTAAACTTGGAACTTTGAGATAGCTAGGTGAGCTTCTCAAAAAGCTAAATTACATAAGCTAGTACTCACTAATGAGCTCTGAATAAGCTTGTGAACTAGGCATGCAACAACTGTGCACAGAGCAGTTCTTGACTTTTTAAGAAAATGAACTATGTTGACTTTTATGAGTTTTGGATTAATCTCACTAACTAATTATGATATATTAAGCTAAGATAAGATTATATTAAGCTATGTTAACAAGTTTTAAGCTACTTAGCTGAGATTTGTACTTAAAAATCCTAACAGTGAACTAATAAGGGTGAGATTAAGATGATTTTGACTTTTTATAAAACAAGGACTAAATTTTATGCTATCTTTGAGTTCTTAGATACTAGTATGACAGTTAACAACAACAAACAACAACATAAACAGCCTCTAATACTAACAACACAGTGAATCCAAACAGGCCTTTATAGGACTGTTTTGAAGCATTAAGCACAAAAACAAGTTTTTAAACCAATAAATCTACTTATTAACTTGTAATAACTATATTTAAACATGATTAAGCCAAAATTAACAGGATTTAAACACATATACTAGAAAATGCAAATTACAAGATACTGCTTACAAAATGAGTCTAAGCACAGAACTGAGAACCAAGGACTTGTAAACACTTCCTATAGCTTCCCAAGAAGCACTAAACCAAGGCCATCCACAATCAACCCTGCTCCAGCTTCTTGATAACCTTCACCATGGATTTTTGATTTTTCTACTATTTTTAGTAATTTTTGGTATTTTTGATTTTGACTTCTAAACTGAATTTTATTGTTTCTAAAAGCTTAAATAAGCTTTCTGAGGAGCTTATATGGCTTATTCAGTCCATAAAAACAACTAACAACAACATTAGAACATTTTGAGATTTTTGAACTTTAAAAATTGCATAAACTGAAAATGAAGCTTAATACTGAAATTGATTATCACAAAAGCTTTATTGTACACTGAAAACTTGAAATACAGAGCTTTAAAGCTATAACATACACTAAAATTTAAAATTAAGCTAAAACGACATGAGCTAATTAAAATTATTCTAGATATCTTCCCACATTGCTTCCTCTCTCTTTATAAAGATCTTTTTGACTCTAGTCGACATCTCTGAGACTTTCCAACCTCTTTCCAGCCATTGGATCCTCAAAAATCATCATATCCATCCAAGTGTAATTTTTGGCGCCAAAAGTCTCTAGCAGGTTTTAACCATTAATGAGATTTTGGGATATTGTGAAGGTGGAGGGGGGTTGGTATACAAGTGGTGAGACAGGTGTAAAGGGTGGATAGAGCAAATCAAGGAAACCACCATGGTATCTGGATTTTGGCGCGACAATGAGGTAAGGGATGCACAGTGCCTGGTTTTTTACTTTCTTTGACCGCGTTTTATTAGTAAAGGGGGGGGTTCACAATTGGTTATGACTGGGATCAAAATGTTATTTGACTGGCTCAAGGGGGTTCAAGGTCCAAGGTTCAAGTGGTGGGTTGGGCTAAGGTTGGGCCAGCTGGACTTGGGTTTGGATATTAAAAGGGGTCCGGTTTGGATGTTTATTAATACAAGGACCAATTTTGCATTTTTCTAAAAATTAAAGGACCAAAACTGCCATTTTTCCAAAGTTTCATTCAAGGACCATTTTTGACAACTTAGAATAATTCAGGGACCTTGAATGATATTTTTCTTTATTTTGATTTACCAGGGACTGTTTTTGACAACTTTTGAAACTTAGGGGACTAAAACTGCCAATTTTGCAAACTTGATACGTTTTTCATCTGATTTTGATATTTTTGCATTTAAAACACATAAAACACTTGTTTGTGATATTTTCATCATTTTGATGCATTTCTGAGTGTTTTCAGATGTTTTTGCAGTTTAGATGGTACAAAAATGATGAGTATTTAGACACTCATCAATCCCTCACACTGAGATATTGCTAGTCCCTTGCAATGTTTTAAAACTTTAATTGATTTTAAAGAACTCTTTACCAAAAGGCATCACTTCTGGAGTAGCTAATTGTTTCAGTTCAAGTAAGAACTTTGGTACAATGATAACCAAATGATTTTGAGCAAATCATAAGCTGTAAACGGATTTGATTTGTCTTTACCAGAAGCCGTTTGCTTCTGGACTAGCCAACTCTTAGATAAATTATCAGTATTATCTTTGGTGAGCCGATTACCAATTATGGTTTTTCCACTGCCTTTACCACAAGCCATAAACTTGCGGGCTAGCCAACTCTTCACTAATTAAAGATATGGTGAGCTGAACACCATACAATTTTGGGCAAATTGCAAGCCGTCAACGGATTTGAGATATCTTTACCAAGAGCCGTTTGCCCCTGGATTAGCCAATCCTTATGTGTGTTAGACATGGCGGACTGATTACCATTTGCTGAGTAAGTGAAAAACACTTACTCCAAAAAAATTTTTGGCTAAAAACGGGGGAATTGGGTGGAATAATTACATGATAAAATTCGTGAGAATTCTCCCCCACACTTAGAAATGAATATTGCCCTCAATATTCAAAGTACCGACGGTTATGCCGAAACATAGAACATAAAAGGGAAATACTACGACCATTATTTTATTTTTGGTATGTACATTTTTTTTAGATAGTACTTATATACAACAGCGGGGGGCAACTCCCCCACACTAGGGTGGTAGAATAGTAGAAAGAAGACAGAAACATGGGTGAAAACCCATATGGTGTGTGCTACTGTTTTTGATTATCGAGTCGCTAGCTTGACTCGATCCCCGCATTCATTGGTTCATGGGGAAAGTTTGTAGATCCGGGACAACCATGAGTGGAATGTCCTCTCCAAAGTAGTGCTTTAATCGATGACCATTCACTTTAAAATTTGGACCATCGGGCTGAGAGAACTCAATGGTACCATAAGGATAAACCTTAGCAATAGTAAATGGACCAGACCAACGGGACTTGAGCTTTCCCGAGAAAATCTTCAATCTTGAATTGAAAAGAAGGACTCGATCAGCAACGTTGAAAACGCGGTTCTTGATTTTAGAGTCATGAATCTTCTTTGTCTTTTGTTTATAGATCAAAGAGTTCTCGTATGCTTGATCGCGGAGTTCATTTAGTTCATTCATTTGAACTTTTCTGTGATCACCAGCTGTCTGAATATCGAAGTTTGCATGTTTTAAGCCCAGTATGCTTTGTGCTCAAGCTCAATCGGAAGATGACATGCCTTTCCGTACACTAGCTTGTATGGAGTACACCCGATGGGTGTTTTATAAGCTGTACGGAAGGCCCAGAGTGCGTCATCCAGTTTATCCGACCAGGATGCACGGTTTTCGCCTACTGTCCTTTCAAGAATTCTTTTAATACCACGGTTGGAGACTTCCACTTGCCCACTTGTTTGAGGGTGGTATGCAGTAGAGAGACGATGGGTTACACCATACTTTTGCATGACACGATCAAATTGATCATTGCAGAAATGTGTACCACGATCACTGATTATAGCACGTGGAGTTCCAAACCTAGCAAAAAGGGATTTTAAGAATTTCACAACAACTCGGGCATCATTTGTAGGTAAAGCTTTCACTTCAACCCATTTTGACAAATAGTCAACAGCCACGAGTATGTATTTGTTTCCTCGAGATGATGGAAATGGCCCCATAAAGTCAATGCCCCAGATGTCAAAGATCTCACAAACTTGAATGGCGTTTTGCGGCATTTCATTTCTTTGAGAGATATTTCCGTGACGTTGACAAGCGTCACAAGTTTTGACAAATTCATGGGCATCCTTGTAAATTGTGGGCCAATAAAATCCGGAATCAAACACCTTTTTGGCGGTGTAGTTTGGACTATGATGGCCCCCGGTGGGTCCAGCATGGCAAGCTTTGAGAATGTCAAGAGCTTCTTGTCCATAAACACACCGTCGGATGACTTGATCCGCACAGATTTTGAATAAGCAGGGGTCGTCCCAGAAGTAATGTTTAACATCCTTGAAGAATTTGTTCTTCTGTTGGGTCGACATCCCTTTCACAATGAAGTTACCCGCATGGTAATTTGCGAAGTCAGCAAACCATGGGGTAGTAGAATTTCCACGAAAAAAAACCGCATTGAGTGTCTCGAGAGGAAATGTTTCATTTATTTCCTTTTTCTCGAAAACATCTTGGTGAGGGTTTTCTAGACGGGACAGATGATCAGCAGCCAGGTTCTCAGCTCCTTTTTTATCACGTATAATGATATCAAATTCCTGGAGGAGGAGAACCCAACGGAACAATCTCGGCTTTGCATCTTGTTTTGCAAAGAGATATTTGAGAGCCGAGTGATCCGTATACACCACGCATTTGGTCAAGATTAAGTATGGCCGAAACTTCTCAAACGCATACACCACGACTAATAGCTCTTTTTCTGTGGTGGTGTAATAGGTTTGAGCTTCAGTCATAGTGTTACTTGCATAGTGGATAGGCTGAAAATGCTTGGATCTACGTTGCCCTAAGACAGCACTGATAGCAAAATCACTTGCATCGCACATGAGCTCAAAAGGCAAGTCCCAGTCGGGAGCAACGAGAATGGGTGCTTCAGTAAGCTTTTTCTTTAATGTTTCAAAAGCTTCGATGCACTCGGGTGAGAAGATAAAAGGAGAATCTTTTTCAAGAAGATGGGTCATAGGCCGGGCGATTTTAGAAAAATCTTGTATGAATCTGCGATAAAAACCGGCATGACCTAAAAAACTCCTAATACCTTTGACGGTAGTAGGATGAGGCAATTTAGCAATAACATCGACTTTTGCTCTATCTACCTCAATCCCATTTTTGGAAATCATATGGCCAAGGACTATGCCTTCTTTGACCATAAAGTGGCTCTTCTCCCAATTTAGACAAAGATTGGTGTCTTCACACCGTTTTAGCATTTTATCTAAATGGGAGAGACATGTTTGAAACGAATCCCCAAAGACCGAGAAGTCATCCATAAACACCTCCATTGTTTCCCCGATCATGTCGTGGAAAATGGCCATCATACATCGTTGGAACGTGCCAGGAGCATTACATAAGCCAAAAGGCATACGTCTGTAGGCAAAAGTTCCGTATGGGCAGGTGAATGTGGTCTTCTCTTGATCCTGTGGATCAATGGGAATCTGAAAATAACCCGAGAAACCATCAAGGAAACAATAGTATTCATTCCCTGCTAATCTCTCAAGCATTTGGTCCATGAAGGGTAGAGGAAAATGGTCTTTACGGGTGGCGTCATTCAACTTACGATAGTCAATGCAAACACGCCATCCCGTAACCAATCGAGTTGGAATTAACTCGTTATCTTCATTTGTGACAACAGTTATGCCACCCTTTTTAGGAACACAATGAATTGGGCTAACCCAAGGACTATCTGAGATTGGGTAAATTAATCCTGCATCAAGAAGTTTGATAACCTCCTGTTTGATAACATCATGGATTTTTGGATTTACTCTTCTCTGATGTTGAACTGCTGGTTTGAAGTCATCCTCTATCAAGATTTTGTGAGTACAAAATTCAGGGTTGATACCCTTAATGTCGGAGAGTTTCCAAGCAATTGCTTGCTTGTGTGACTTCAAGACCTTTATGAGAGCAGCTTTTTCATCTTTACTCAAATCTCGAGCAATAATGACGGGTAATTTATCATCACCTTCAAGAAATGCATACTCGAGATGAGGTGGTAAGTCCTTAAGTTCGACTTCAGGAAATTCTTCAGTTTTCTCAACTGACTTGACTTCCTTGTTATGAAGCTCGACGGGAGGGAGTGGAGGAGAAGTGTCCTGATTTAACAACTTCTCAAGAAGAAGAATATCTCCCTCCGGGTTAATCTCATTGTTATTAACCTCATCTGGAATTGAATCACTAGTGTGAGGGGTTGATGATGGATCATCATAAAGCAACTTCTCAATGAGAAGTATGTCCCCCTCGATGTCAATTGGAGCGTGATCAATTTCCCATGGAATAGAATCACTAGCCAAGTATGCTTCAATCTCTTCCAAGATGAAGGCGCTTCCCTCAAACGGAGTGAGAGAAGGAGTAGAATTGGCAATGATAGGTTGAGATGAATGAGTGAGATTATCACTCGAAGAATTATGATTATAACCAAGAACTTCTTGAGAGTACTCTTCAGAAGCAACATCAATGATATCTATTCGTTTAACCGACTCAGAATCATAGTTTGCGGAGTACCTCGAAGTTTGATCAAGGTTAAAGGTGACAGCTTCATTACCAACACGTAATGTGATTTCTTGCTCAAATACATCAATGAGAGCACGCCCCGTTCTCAGGAATCCTCGACCAACAATGAGAGGAACCCGATGATCAGCATCGAAATCAACAACCACAAAGTCAGCTGGAAAATGGAACTTTCCTACTTTCACAAATACGTCCTCGGCAATGCCAAGAGGACGGGATATTGTACGATCTGCAAGCTCGAGAGTCATGCATGTAGGAGTAAGTTCCGGAAGAGAAAGTTTCTTCCATACTGAATAAGGCATCAGGTTGATGCTTGCACCAAGATCGGCTAAGGCAAAGCATTCAACCATTCCTGGAAATACACAAGGTAAGAGAAATTTTCCAGGATCTCCAAGCTTTTCTGGAAGCTTCTTCAGGATAACTGCAGAGCAGTTCTCGTTAAGAGGAGTTTTTGCCATTTCAAACAACTTTTCCTTGTTGCTTAACATGTGTTTGAGAGTTGATGCAAACTTGGGCATCAGCATGATAGCATCTGCAAAGCTTATGTCAAAATGTAGTTCTTGGAAAATTTGAAAAAATTTATCCATTTGATGACTTGCTTTTTCGCGGAGCTTTTGCTCATTCAAATGTGATGGGTAAGGAATAGAAGTTTTGGATTTGGGGTTTTCAACAGAAGCTACTGGAGGTTCAAAAACAACTCCTGGATTGGATTTGGGTTTCTGGACAACTTGAGGATGGACATTATTGGTACCTCCGTTATTAATAGGAAGTTCCTTGTCCTTTGTTGCCTCAGGTTCACTTTCCACTACCTTCGGGAGAGAAGAAGAAGAGGTAGTAGGAATAGCGGGTCCATTGTATGAAACACCACTTCTGGTTGTGATCGCCTTTGCATCGCCCCTCGGGTTAGCGATCGTGTTGCTCGGAAGTTTTCCTGAGCCCGAGGGTTGATCATTTAAAGACTTCTTGAGATCAGCGATCTGACTGACCAACAACCTGTTCATTTCATCTTGGGATTTCATGAATTGCTTCAATAACTCATCAGATGATGGTACTGGAGGATGTGGAGGGAAATTCTGAGGTCGTATGTTTTGATTATGACCTTGTTGTTGAAAATTCCCTTGGTTAGGATTCACATTTCCCTGAAATTGATTCCCTCGATTGAAATTGTTTTGATTAAGGTTACCTTGATGTGGGAAACCTTGATTGGGTCCGGGATAGAAATTACCTTGGTTTTGATAACCTTGGTTCATTCTAGGTTGGTTCTGATTCCGGTTTTGTATGTTAGGATTCTGGTTAAAACCGGGTGGTGCCTGATAAGTGTTAGCTCGGTAGTTTGGTTCATTTTGAGGACGGTATTGATTACCTCCCTGATGTGAAGTACCGGCTATAGCATTGGCTTCAAACGGACTACCATCGGTGGCAGTACAGTTGTAGTATGCATGAGGGCCACCACAAGTAACACAAACTTCAACTTTCTTCACTTCACCATGTGATGGTGTCTGTGTGAAAGTGACTTTCTTTTGGTTAGCAAGAACCAAAGCCTGAACAATATCCGTGAGTTTGTCAATCTTAGCATCGGTGCTAGATGTACTCACGGGAGATGAAGTAGAAGGTCCAGCATTAGACTGAGTCTGATATGTCTTTGTGCGGAAACGGCGGACCTGGGACTTGTTTTCAATGATTTGCAAGGCTTCTTTTGTGGTTTTTCTCAAGAAATTACCTCCCGCGGAGGCATTTAAAGAGTCTTGATTAGTCTGGTTCAGACCATTGTAGAAAGTATCCATTTGCATTAACTCGGTAAAACCATGATGCGGACACTTGCGGAGCAACTCTTTGTAACGATCCCATGCCTCCCCGAATGATTCATCAAATCTTTGAGAGAATTTCATTATCTCATTCTTAAGACTTGTAGTTCGGGATGGAGGATAGAATTCGTTAACAAACTTGGTGACTAGATCTTCCCATGTCTCAATGGAACGAGGGGGTTGTTTCTCAAGCCAATTCCGGGCTTGTCCCTCTAGAGAAAATGGGAACAGAAGAAGCTTAATAGCTTCATGTGGGACATTCTTGTATTTGATGGTAGATACAATCTTGTTAAACCATCGAATATGTGCATGAGGATCATCCCGCTCAAAACCATAGAATTGGCTTTGGGTTACCAGATTAAGCAACCCGGTTTTGAGCTCAAAAGTATCAGCCACGATGGCTGGGACAAAAATGGCATCTCCGTAACCCTCCATGGGTGCTTGGAGAAGCTCATTCATAGGCTTATCTTCTGCCATTACGACAGGGGGTGGTGGTGGTAGACGTTCCTCAGTCACGGCTGAAGGAGCAGAACGTCCTCTACGTCTACGAGGAATATTTGCAAGCTCAGAAAGTGGACTTGTAGAACTGGAAGAACGAGTGCGCATGCACTAAGTATAAAAATCAGTTTTCAAAACAAATGCGAGGCAAAACGACAAGTGAACTTAACCAATAATCACAAATGAAATGGCTTCTTTGAAAAAGGTACACCAAATCACGAGGACACAAAGGCAAGTTTTAAATCTGTTGTTCGGGAACTTATTATGGTCACACCCCCAGTTAGTAGGTGTACTGCCTTGATTTGCGGTGGTTGATTTTTATGTATTTATTAAGTACCACTGAAAAGACGTAGGTATAGATTTGTGCTGATGGTTTAAAAACTTTTGGACAATATTTTTGGTATCGTCTCGTTTAACCAAATCGTATCTCTTTAAGAATCACCTTAAAGGAAACACAGGCTAGAAAACGTTACGATTGTTTTGTTGTTTTATAATTTTTTTGGTGTTTTTAACACTTTAGGAAAAGTGTTAATGAACTTTTTGATTTATGATAACTTTACAAAAAAAACTGTTTACAAACGATGGTATATGTGCAAGTACGGGTCTGAAAACTGCTTAAAACACGCTTACAGCCTCCCCGGCAGCGGCGCCAAAATTTGATTGATTCCCGAACAGTCAAGTTTAATCACACAAGCTAACCACTTATGAATGGTCAACCGTAATAAACTTAAAACAGCTCAGAAAGTAATACAATTAAGATCAGAGGAATATAGTGGATTCCTGGGTCGTTAAGTCCCACGGAGACTGAATGGTGTTTAACACAGACAGATGTCGAATAATCACGAAGGATAGTGATCAGTAAGGATTTTGGAATATTTATACCTAAAGAAAAAGTTTTGTAAATTACAGGGGCTTAAATGCAAATTAAAGAAAATTAAAAAGCTAAAATATATTAAATAAATGCTATCACTATTTTTACAATGATGTTTTTCTTGATTTATAAAACAAAATAACTTAAATAAACTATTTTAATTAAAACGTAAACTTAAATTATCTAAAAACGTTACTTAAAATGAAAACGTACGCTAAGTATAAAAATTACGCGAGTGCGCAAGTAAAAACGTAAAATTTTTGAAATAAAAGTCCTACAAGTGTAAAAACAATTTTCTTACCTACTATATGACAAAATAAAATTTTAGAAAAAAGATTTATATTTTTTTGACTTTTATATTTTTTATTATGAATTAAATACTATTTTAGACTAATTAAATGATTAAAAATACTAAAACTATTAAGAAAAATCTGAAACTTTTTTATAAATTACTTTATACTAATACAAAGTTAAGAAAAATACAAAAGTTGAAAAAGCTAGTTTTAATAAGCTGTAAATAAGCTAATAAGCTCGTATAAGCTTAAATGGACAAGAAAGGGTTATGTATTTAATTATGCAAAGTTAAACCAGAAAAAGACCCAAGGGCAGTTGGTGAGGTGTGTGTGTGGTGAGCTGGGTGGCCAGGGTTCGAATCCCAGCACTGCCTTTTTGCTTTTTATTTTATTATTGGACTTTTTCTTTACAAACTTATTAAGCTAACTGAAATAAGCAAATTATAAAACTACAACTATTTGTGAAAACCACTAATAAGCTTAGTTTGAGCTTATTTTTCTCAACAGTTGACAAAAATGAAAATAAGACCAAAGTTAAAACCAAATGGCTTATAAGCTACTCAATAAGCAAAATGAAAAATGGAAATAAGCTAAATACTGATAATAAGCTAGAATTACAACTGAACAAGCACAAAAACTTATAAATAAGCACTGAGCAAGTTCCAAATAAGCACAAGTTAGACTTATTGCACAGGACACTATATGGTTTTACTAGGCACCTTTAAGCTAATTTTTAAGCACTTTAATAAGCTAAAAAATGAAAAAGAACTTTGGAACTAACAAGTTTACCAGTTAAACTTTCCAAAAAGCTAGTTTTCAAGGTTTGGCTTCCATTAATAAGCTTGTGACAAGCTTGAGAAAAAACTGAAAAACCATTGAGTAAATACTCAGTGTATGCTGAGTGGTTTGGACAAACAAAAAGCTCTTAGCAGACCTATCAAATAAGCTAGAGATTGAAAAGCTAAACTTGGAACTTTGAGATAGCTAGGTGAGCTTCTCAAAAAGCTAAATTACATAAGCTAGTACTCACTAATGAGCTCTGAATAAGCTTGTGAACTAGGCATGCAACAACTGTGCACAGAGCAGTTCTTGACTTTTTAAGAAAATGAACTATGTTGACTTTTATGAGTTTTGGATTAATCTCACTAACTAATTATGATATATTAAGCTAAGATAAGATTATATTAAGCTATGTTAACAAGTTTTAAGCTACTTAGCTGAGATTTGTACTTAAAAATCCTAACAGTGAACTAATAAGGGTGAGATTAAGATGATTTTGACTTTTTATAAAACAAGGACTAAATTTTATGCTATCTTTGAGTTCTTAGATACTAGTATGACAGTTAACAACAACAAACAACAACATAAACAGCCTCTAATACTAACAACACAGTGAATCCAAACAGGCCTTTATAGGACTGTTTTGAAGCATTAAGCACAAAAACAAGTTTTTAAACCAATAAATCTACTTATTAACTTGTAATAACTATATTTAAACATGATTAAGCCAAAATTAACAGGATTTAAACACATATACTAGAAAATGCAAATTACAAGATACTGCTTACAAAATGAGTCTAAGCACAGAACTGAGAACCAAGGACTTGTAAACACTTCCTATAGCTTCCCAAGAAGCACTAAACCAAGGCCATCCACAATCAACCCTGCTCCAGCTTCTTGATAACCTTCACCATGGATTTTTGATTTTTCTACTATTTTTAGTAATTTTTGGTATTTTTGATTTTGACTTCTAAACTGAATTTTATTGTTTCTAAAAGCTTAAATAAGCTTTCTGAGGAGCTTATATGGCTTATTCAGTCCATAAAAACAACTAACAACAACATTAGAACATTTTGAGATTTTTGAACTTTAAAAATTGCATAAACTGAAAATGAAGCTTAATACTGAAATTGATTATCACAAAAGCTTTATTGTACACTGAAAACTTGAAATACAGAGCTTTAAAGCTATAACATACACTAAAATTTAAAATTAAGCTAAAACGACATGAGCTAATTAAAATTATTCTAGATATCTTCCCACATTGCTTCCTCTCTCTTTATAAAGATCTTTTTGACTCTAGTCGACATCTCTGAGACTTTCCAACCTCTTTCCAGCCATTGGATCCTCAAAAATCATCATATCCATCCAAGTGTAATTTTTGGCGCCAAAAGTCTCTAGCAGGTTTTAACCATTAATGAGATTTTGGGATATTGTGAAGGTGGAGGGGGGTTGGTATACAAGTGGTGAGACAGGTGTAAAGGGTGGATAGAGCAAATCAAGGAAACCACCATGGTATCTGGATTTTGGCGCGACAATGAGGTAAGGGATGCACAGTGCCTGGTTTTTTACTTTCTTTGACCGCGTTTTATTAGTAAAGGGGGGGGTTCACAATTGGTTATGACTGGGATCAAAATGTTATTTGACTGGCTCAAGGGGGTTCAAGGTCCAAGGTTCAAGTGGTGGGTTGGGCTAAGGTTGGGCCAGCTGGACTTGGGTTTGGATATTAAAAGGGGTCCGGTTTGGATGTTTATTAATACAAGGACCAATTTTGCATTTTTCTAAAAATTAAAGGACCAAAACTGCCATTTTTCTAAAGTTTCATTCAAGGACCATTTTTGACAACTTAGAATAATTCAGGGACCTTGAATGATATTTTTCTTTATTTTGATTTACCAGGGACTGTTTTTGACAACTTTTGAAACTTAGGGGACTAAAACTGCCAATTTTGCAAACTTGATACGTTTTTCATCTGATTTTGATATTTTTGCATTTAAAACACATAAAATACTTGTTTGTGATATTTTCATCATTTTGATGCATTTCTGAGTGTTTTCAGATGTTTTTGCAGTTTAGATGGTACAAAAATGATGAGTATTTAGACACTCATCAAGTGGCATCTGATTCCGAGAAGAGATGTTCCCTGCCCTCTGACAAGCATCACAATCCCTAACATGCCTTGCGGCATCTTTGAAAATGCTTGGCCAAAAGAATCCGGCCTCATAAACCTTTCGAGCAGTATTGTCGGCTCCATTGTGTCCTCCTGCAGGTCCGTTGTGGCAATGTTCCAGAATCTGTCTTTGCTCTTCCCCAAATACGCATCTCCGAATAATACCATCAGGGCATGATTTAAAAAGGAACGGATCATCCCAGAAGTAATACTTAAGATCCGAGAATAACTTTTCTTTTGATCGTAGGTTTTGTTGCTTGGTAAAACTTTGGCTGCTAGGTAATTAGCGAAATCTGCGTACCATGGTTCGACACTGGAATATTTAATTCTAACTGCCATGAGGTGTTCATCGGGGAAGGAGTCCCGGATAGTTTCTGTGTCAAGTTCCTCGAGCTCAGGGTTTTCTAATCGTGAAAGGTGATCAGCTGCTAAGTTTTCTGCTCCTTTCTTATCCTTGATTTCAATTTTAAATTCTTGCAGCAGCAGTACCCATCTTATCAATCTTGGTTTGGCATCCTGCTTATTAAATAAGTACTTCAAAGCAGAATGGTCAGTGTAGACAATAGTTTTCGACATTACTAAATAAGATCTGAATTTATCAAAGGCATAGACTACAGCCAGGAGTTCTTTTTCAGTGGTTGTGTAATGCTCTTGTGCCTCATTTAAGGTTTTACTAGCATAATAAATGGGTTTAAATTTTTTATCCACCCTCTGTCCTAAAACAGCACCCACAGCATAGTCACTAGCATCGCACATAAGTTCAAAATCGCCCCCAGTCAGGAGCAATAATAACCGGGGCAGTAGTCAGTTTTTCTTTTAAAATGTCAAAAGATTTTTTGCAATCATCGTTAAAATCAAATTTAGCATCTTTCATTAGGAGTTGGGTCATAGGTTTTGCAATTTTTGAAAAATTTTTTATAAATCGTCTAGAAAATCCTGCATGCCCAAGAAAACTCCTAATGCCTTTTAGGTTGGTCGGATAAGGCAGTCGAGAAATAACGTCAACCTTAGCTTTATCAACTTCTATCCCAGTTTGAGAAATTTTATGCCCAAAAACAATCCCTTCTTTAACCATAAAATGACATTTTTCCCAGTTAAGGACAAGGTTGGTTTCTTCACATCTGGCAAGCATTTTAGATAGATTATTATGACAAGATGAGAAGGAGTTACCAAAAACCGAAAAGTCATCCATGAATACTTCCATAAAATCTTGACACATATCAGAGAATATAGCAGTCATGCACCGTTGGAATGTGGCGGGAGCATTACATAGTCCAAAAGGCATCCTTCGGTAGGCGAATGTTCCGTAAGGGCAGGTGAACGTTGTCTTTTCTTGATCCTCAGGGGCAATAGGAATTTGAAAGTAACCTGAGAATCCATCGAGGAAGCAGTAATACTCATGTCCAGAGAGTCTTTCTAGCATCTGATCGATAAATATAAGGGGGAAGTGATCCTTTTGTGTAGCATGTTGAAACTTGTAGACCTTGATAGATCTTGAGCTCTCGTAGATCGTTAGTATTGCCTATGTAATCACAAACAAACTAATAGAAAATCTCTACAACTTTTATTCTTTAGCGGAATATAAACACAAGTACAAACACAGATAACTAAGAACTCGTTGATCATCTATGGATATTTATATTGATACTAAAACTTTGTTTTTCAACTCGTAGATAATTCATTCTATTGTGTTCCTTTTATAGACAAGGAACCCTAACCCTAAGCCGTTTCCCAAGAAACGTATAAACATAAAACTAAATAAGATATACATAATAACTTCCTAACAAAGCTCATGCATATCCTAACTAACTATAGAATACGCGGAATAACTATCTCCGCAGAAACAAACTACGAACTATATAACTTCAGCAGAATTATGTCTTCGGTAGAATCCAACACACTTCAGCAGAATCCTTCAGCAGTAACATCAGCATAATTCATACTTAGCATAATTCCCAACAATCCTCCCCTAAACTGGAATTTGACTTGGTTAAGTTCCAGTTTCTTGATAGATCTTTAACACTTCAGAACAAGAGGATTGTACACGAACAACAGCAGCAAAGAATCAAAATAAGAACACCTCGATGATGACAAAACTTTGAAACGCCAGATCTTTGCAGCAACAAATGACACAATTTACATCAAAACATATTAGTTTCATACTATTCTCATCACATCCAGGTGTGTTAACTCCTGTGAGAGGTGAATCATTGAAAATAATGGATTTGATGTCTCTTTACCAATAGCCATCACTACTGGAGTAGCCAAATGTTTAAGTTCGAAAACTATGGTACACTGATAACCATCTGATTTATTAGAAAATCAGCAACCAAGAACGGATTTGAAATGTCTTTACCTGTAGCCGTTTGCTCAGGACTAGTCAATTCTTAGAATTGGTGAACTGATGACCAAATATGGTATTCCACTGCCTTTACCACAAGCCATATACAAGTGGGCTAGTCAATTCTTGGATTCCAAAAAGGAATAAACCATGGTGAATTGATGACCATACAACTCTCAGCAATTAAGCATGGGTAGTTGCAGACCCTATGATTTTGAGCAAACCATTACAGCTATCAACAGATTTGATGTGTCTTTACCAAAGCTGTACCCTTTGGACTAGCCAACTCTTTGATATATACAAGGTACATCTGGTGAGTCAATAACCAGTAACAATATACAACAAACCTGCAAGAAAAGTTAGACATACTCAAAAATATACAAAGGTTTTTCTTTTTTTTTAACTAAATATCAAAGAACCAAATATCACAAAACATACAAGATACCATACTCAAGATGAAGATGAAGCACGTTGTTACAGAAGTTGAGTCTTTATCAATCCAACCAGTTGTTCAGCATATAAGCTATCATTCCCCACTGGATCTGGAGGAACTTCCAACTTCTGTCTAATCATTTTTTCCATAAGCCTCATAGATAATGGATAAATCTTCTCAGCAAACATACACACAGGAATTCCACCCTTTGTCTCCACCACATGCACACGAGGAAGAGGATAAAATCTCCAAGTCTCAACCTTCCACAAATGTGAATTCTTCCAAATAAAATATCCTTTACCCTTTGGAGATTGAAAATCAAACAGAACATGAAGATCACCCAAAAAGAATAACCCTGAACCCTGTGGTGAATGATTATGGTAATACTTGGTGACAAGATTATACAAAGTATGCAAATCTGCCCTATCTACCAAGGGGAATATCTCCTTCAGAAAGTTGAACTGCATAGAAGATTGATCCAATCGATAAATGATATTAAGCTCATCATCTTTCAAAGTCCAATTAGTCAACACATCATGAGATCCCTCAGGAAAAACAACAGCAGATCCTTCTTTAATAAAGGTTGACTCAGCAGCCTCTAGATCCAAAGAAATATGCTTGGGAGATGTCCTATTCTTAGATAAATGAATCTCAGCTGACCTCACAGACCTCCTTAGATAAAAGTGTCTTCTTTTAGACATTCTCTTCTTCCTCCTACCAGGTATATAAATTCCCAAATATGGTACATCTTCAGATTCTGCATTAACTTCTGTAGTAGGAACAGAAGAAGTAGTCGTACTTGTAGCAGCACTACGCAACTGATACATTTTCTCAAGTACCTCTCTGGCCTTCTTAGATTTAGCAGCTTTTTGTTCAGCTTCCCTAACCATAGCATCTCCTTCTGTATCAATAGATACCACAGAAGGAATAGGAGCTGGCATATCTTGTGCTTCAAAAGAAACAACAGAAGGATCAGCAGAAGAAACCCTGTCAGTGGAATGAGCAGTTTCAGTAGTTGCTTCAGAAGTAACCATTGGAGAAATCACCTTAGGTGGAACATCATCAAAATTTTCTACTATCTCAACAAACTTGGGTCTCTTGGCCTTTGGAGCATCTACATTCCCAACAATCCTTTTCAAGTTGGAAGTACGTGTAGAAGTAGGTGAAGAATACTTCATAATCTGATTATACATACGAATCAAATCATGATCAGGTAAAGCCAAGACTTGCTTCATTGTCAAACCAGAGTTATACAAAGAACAACTTTGATTTTTCACCACAGTCCTCATATGTGCTTTCTTCTGAGCTTCAATTTGTGGTATCTCTCTCTTAGCTTTATTCTTTTGAGCAATAAGAGCTTTCCTTTTATCAGCTGTAGCTTGCTTTCTTTGTTGTCCACGAGCCACCATTTGAGCCACAAAATTCTCACTATCAAAATCTGCTCCCAAAATACTTTGTGCAAGATTAGGATCTGATGCAGCTAGATTAATACATGCATCCCATTGATTATCAGTAAGATGAGGAGTGAGTTCATCAAGTTCTCTTTGTCTCTCTGGAGGCAAATTTGAAGTAGGCTGAGCTGCAATCTCTTTAGCCAAATCCTCACTTTTCTTTATCTCTGCACACTCAGCTAACATTCTTTCTTTTTCTTGCAACTCCTGTTCACTTACCAGATCTGGACCAAGCTCTTCATTAATCATTACTTCTTTCTCTTCAGTGGAAACAAATAGCTCAACTTCAGTACTTTGATTTTAGTAGAAACAAGCTTTAAAGCTTACTTGACCATTTTCCATTTGACCAATCATGATGAACTTCAACTTAGTTCTGCAATCTGCAAAACAAAACAGACAGAGAAACACACAAACCAAACAAAGACAAACAAAACTATTATTACATTAGCTGGTTAGTGTTAGCAAACAAAAATATACACAAAAGAAAAAAACAATAAACTAATTTACAAAGTTTACATGAATCCTCCCCTGATGCATATGCCTCCCCTGAGGCCTATGCCTCCCCTTAAACTTTGCAGTTAAGGGTTAAGCATACCAATATGGACCACAAGATGTTGAAACCTTGGTCCATCAAAAGCCTTTGTTAACAAATCTTCCACATTATCATCAGTATGAATTTTAACCACTTTTATCAAATGTTTGTCATATGCATCTCTGATAAAGTGGTGCCTGATTTCAATATGTTTAGTTCTACTATGAAAAACTGGATTTTTAACAATGCATATGGTACTTTGATTATCAATAAAAATTGTTGTGTTTATGAAGTTATACCCATAATCCAACAATTGATTTTGTATACAAAGAACCTGTCCACAGCAATTTGCAGCAGCAACATACTCTGCTTCAGTAGATGAGGTAGCCACAATAGTTTGTTTCTTGCACTGCCAAGAAATCAATCTCTTTCCAAGGAATTGGCAACCTCCAGTTGTGGATCTCCTATCTAGATTTGCACCAGCATAGTCACTATCACTATAA
The DNA here is from genome assembly GCA_019973895.1 of Chrysanthemum seticuspe. Classification (NCBI taxonomy): domain Eukaryota; kingdom Viridiplantae; phylum Streptophyta; class Magnoliopsida; order Asterales; family Asteraceae; genus Chrysanthemum; species Chrysanthemum seticuspe. The sequence goes on along the minus strand of BPTQ01000009.1, from coordinate 199,844,698 downwards.
GCTTCCAACTTAAAAGGAGACTCTTTTGGGTACCAAAGACCTAAATGTGGTTGGCCTTTAAGATACTTAAAGATCTTCTAGACAGCATTGAGATGGGAAGTAAGTGGAGTAACTTGATGTCTAGAACAAACACTCACAGCAAAAGTAATATCAGGCCTTGAAGCTGTTAAATACATCAAAGAACCAATCATAGATCTATATAGGTGAACATTCACAGCTGGATCTGCTTCATTGTTGGTCTTTATCTTTGGAGCTTCATAAGGTGTAGTGGCAGTCCTGACACTCTCCATACCAAATTTCTTCAAGATGTCCCTCACATATTTGTCCTGACTGATAAAGATACCATCAGGTTTCTGCTGAACTTGGAGACCCAAAAAGAAAGTCAGCTCCCCCATAGCACTCATCTGAAACTCTCCCTTCATAAGCTCCTCAAACTCCCTGCACCAAGCTTCTTTTGTGGATCCAAAAATAATGTCATCCACATACACTTGCACAAGAATGATGTCTGTGGAATTCTTCATAAGGAAAAGTGTCTTATCAATTGCACCTCTTCTATAACCATGCTTCAGCATAAACGATGAAATCCTAGCATACCAAGCTCTGGGTGCCTGATGTAGTCCATAGAGAGCTTTGACTACTTTGTAAACATGATTAGGATGATCTGGGTCTTCAAATCCTTTAGGTTGAGTGGCATAAACCTCCTCTTCTATTTCACCATATAGAAAAGCACCTTTAACATCCATTTGATAGACCATGAAACCCATGTAAGATGCATAAGCCAAGAAAATCCGTATGGCCTCAACTCTAGCAACAGGTGCAAACACTTCATCATAATCAATCCCCTCCTCTTGTCTATACCCCTGAGCAACTAACCTTGCTTTATTTTTAATGACAACACCCCTTGCATCTCTCTTATTCTTCAGAATCCATTTAGTCCCAATTGCATACTTGCCATCAGGTAGTGGTACCAAGATCCAAACCTGCTGATTTTGAAATTGTTGCATCTCTTCTTGCATTGCTTCAAGCCAACTTGAGTCTTCAAGAGCTTGAGTAACACTGGTTGGTTCCACTTGAGAAAGAAAACAAGCAAACAGACAATGTTCATAGTCTGTGTGACTGTCTCTTTGCTGATTTGAGACATAAGAGATAAAAGCCACTTGACCATATTTAGAACTTGTCACAGTACCCCTAGTTCTAACAGGTGCATGAGGATCACCAATAATATTAGACTGTGGATGAGCATTGTCGATCCTTTTAGTAGCAATGGTGTTGACATCAATGGAGGTATCAAGATTAGTCACAATAGGTTCAAAATCAGTGTCATAGGAAGGTGAGGTGAAGATGCCATCTTTGGATTGATGATGACCAAGATATGAAGGTCTTGGAAAACGTGTATAAGGTTCTCCAAAGTCTGTTGACACTCTAGTAGAAATAGGAGTAGAAACAGCATGTCTCTCAGCAAATTTGGTGATGATAGGAGAAACATGATCACTTTCAGCAGAATTGTGGTTTCCACTGATTGTTTCTCTTGCAATCTCCTCAGCATTCCTCGCAGCTTCTAGATTAGCTGCATACTCTTGTTTCATCAGCCTAGCGAGGTCCTCAGCATAGTGTGATTCATCTTCACTCTCATCAACAGAATCTTTAGAAGTGTCACCTGCAAAATTGTTAGGGGAGAAAGAAGGCACAACAATGGGTTGTTCATCATCTTCAAATTCACTGTCAGAATCAGCATCCATAGTACCTGCATTTTGGTTAGCCATATGTCTAGAGTAACCCAAATAATCAGTTAAGTAATCAAGATCAAAAGACCAAACATGACCCTGTCCTTGAACATTAGGCTTGTCTTCTAGAAATCTCAGGTTCAAAGTCTCCTCAATCTTCTTAGCAGATAAATTGTAAACCCTGTAAGCCTTACTATGAGCTGAATGTCCCATAATATAACCATCATCAGCTTTCTCATCAAATTTTCCCATTGGATCACTTGTATTCAGAATGGTCACTTGACAACCAAAAGGTTTGAGGTAATGAATAGCAGAAACTTTCCCATAGAGAAGTTCATATGGTGTTTTGAAGTGAGGTCTAGTAATGGATACCCTATTCAGTACATAACAAGCTGTGCCAACAACTTCAGTCCAAAACATAGTGGGTAACTTAGAGTCTGCCAGCATTGATCTTGTAGCCTCTATCAAGGTCCTATTCTTCCTTTCAGCTTCCCCATTTTGTTTTGGGGTTCTTGGAGTGCTATAGTCCCTTTTTATTCATTTAGACCTACATAGTTCTATAAGTACAGCATTCTTGAACTTTGTCCCATTATCACACCGAATTCCTTTAACCTTTTTGTTCAACTGGTTTTCAACAAGGGTAATGAAGTCTTTCAGTACTTGGGATGTTTCATCTTTAGTCCTTAGAAAGAATACCCAACAAAATCTGCTATAGCCATCAGTGATAACCAGACAAAAATACTTGTTATCAATGCTTCTAACTTGAGTTGTACCAAAAAGATCCATATAAAGCAGCTGAAGAGGTTCAAAAATAATGCTCACAGCAGCAACAACTTTGTATGAGGCTCTGTGTTGCTTTCCCTTGTTGCATGAAACACAATTATGCTCATTGGTGAAAACTTTGGAAGAAATACCTTCAACAAGACCCAGTTTAGAAAGCTTGTTTATGGTCTTGAAGTTCACATGAGCCATCCTCCTATGCCATTTAGTAGACTCATCCAGGGATGCTCTAGCCACCAAACAAGTTAAGTCACCTTCTGGTTTAACATCAGTTAAGTTGAATGTATATAGATTGTGATTTCGAGGAACTCTCAGCAGAATTGTTGTATCTTCAGGTAGTTTGAAGTCTTTAGATAGCACAAGACATTCATCCTCAGAGAAGAGTACTTTGTTCTTTGTGTCACAGATTTGTGAGACTGAGAACAAATTGAAGTGTTGGAGTTCCTTGACATAATATACATTCTCAAAGTCCAGTTGAGGTGTTTTGATGGTCCCTTTCCCAGTGATTCTTCCATCACTTCCACCAAAGGTCACATTGCCTCCTCCTTATATAGGTACAAAATTATGCATCATATCTCTGTTTCCTGACATGTTTCTTGAACAACCACTATCAACAATGCCAACATCTTTATGCTTAAGAGGATGATCCTACAACAACAACAAAAATATACAAAATATTAGTACACTATGGAGGTTCAAGTCATTACTGACTTGAACCTGCCTTGTGGATCATATGATTTATGCCATGCAGATGTATAAGATCCACTATTGTTCTTGGGTTTCCATTGAAATTTAGGTCCCTTTTTATTCCAAGAACAACCTGCTGAGGGCTTGACAGCAGTATCTCAATATCCTTTCCCAGCAGTCATTGAGACAACATATCCAGGCCAATAACCATTATTAAAATATGAACTTGTTGGTTGTACATATGGTCTAGCAACTGAACTTCTCCAAGAAAAAGGAGAATTGGTATAAGTTGCTCGTGGAACATAAGGTGGTATATAATTAACATTAGTCCACATTGGTCTAGATTTCCTATAATCACCACACCTACCCATCCTTTCCTCATGAAAATCACAATCCTTAATTAAATGAAATTTACTTCCACAAACAAACATGTCTTCTGTTTAGAAGATTTATTCAAACCAAAAGATGTTCAATTACAAGCAGAAGTATTCAAACCAAAACCATGAATAGAAGTAGTTTTAACAGAATTATTATGCAAAGAATTAAAAAGCAAGTCTTCAGAGGAAACTGTCTTGGAAGATGATTCCTTGGCAGCAACTCTGACATGCTTATTGGTAGTCTTGGGTGCAGGCAGGGGTGAATACTTGGGAAGGTCAGACTTGTCATTTGAATCACACTCTGTAGACCCTTGTTCGGAGGACTTGTCACTGTTAACACAAGAGACAAAGTCAGTAGATGAAGTATCAGGGTCTGGCAAGTCCTTTGACTTTTTGCCATATAGATGGTGTGATCCATCGAAGTCAACAGTAATGGAAAGGTCAATGGGCATGGGCTCACCTCTAATAGGTCCACGTACATCATGTAAGTCACCTTCTTTGACAAAATTAGCTAAGCCTGCTGAAGTAGATTTACGCCCATCATTCCTAGCTTCCAATCCTACATACTTTTGAAAACCTAAACCTATTGTAGAGGTCACAGATTGACTACTATAGATGTGACTAGCTAGCTTATTCCTATTCAATAACCATTCATTATGCCTAGCTACTTACTCATCTAGTTTCTGTTTCAACTCTAGATTTTCTGACATTACATCTGCTTTTAACTTCTCAGATCTTCTTAACTCATTTTTAGTACATTCTAGATCACTCTCTAACACCCTTAACTTTTTATCATAAGCTATTTGATTCTTCTGAAACCAAACCTTTTGTCTTTCTAATGTTTTTAAAGCCTGTTTATAAGCTTCAACTTCAACATAGCATTCATTATATTTAGGTTTCAAAATATCATAGGCTTCCTTGAGTTCATTATAACGCTCACTACAACCAAACAAACAGTTTTGTACCTGAGAGATGCCCATCAAGGCAATCTGATCATGCCTATCGTCTGAAGTACAGCTTGCAATCAACCCAATGTTATCAACACTAGGACCATCATCATTTTCCTGCTCATGTAGCTTCCACTCCACATTGGTATCAAGAGTGACCAAAGCAGCTAAGGCCTTTGAAGTTCCAGCATCCCTTTGACTCTGCTGATAAGAAGAGTATCTCACCTCATCACCAGCTTTCCTATCTTTGCACTCTCTGGAGAAGTGACCCATATGTTGACATGTAAAGCACTTGACCTTCTTTTTGACAATCCTTGCTGGATCTCTTTCCTAGAAGCCAAACTTCCTCCCAGCTTTACGCTCAAATCTCTTGATTTCCATAGATAGCATGGCCACTTGCCACTTCAGCTTCATCTCTTCCATATCCAGTGGATCCACCTGTTCGAAATCCTCATAAGCAAGTTGCTGTTGAGGGTCATAATCAGCAAAGAAGGATCCAAGCACATCTTCCATTACACCACTAGTTTTAGATTGAGAGCTTGATGAAGTGGTAGTATAAGATGATGATGAGTAAGTTGGACTTGGAGCATGAATCATCTTTGGGGTGGAGGCTCCAACAAATGCTGTGTGACTAGCAGTAGATGATGAACGAAAAGGACTTCTAACATCATGTTCAAGAGCTTTAAGTTTGTTGTACAGCTCATCAAAAGTAAGCATATCTAGACCACCTTTAGCTTTGAAAGCAATGCTCACTTGTAGCCAGGATTGAGGAAAAGATCTCAAGAACTTAGAATTACAATCATCATTATCTAGCTTTGCCTTCAGCTGATTATACTGACTTAAAATCTTGTGAAACCTGTCATAGCCCTTGTGAATTCCTTCCTCTTTAGAGATTTGAAAATCTTCAAACTGTTGTCTCAGCATCGACTTTCTCATTCTCCTAGACTCCTCATTCCCACCAAAATTTGCCTTGATTGCTAACCATATGTCCTTAGTATCTTGCATGAAGTGAAAATCACTCAAGTGATCCTCAAGAATAGCTTGAAGAAGAATCGTTTTAACTTTGGTTTCTATCTGAACCGCCAGTAACTCTTCAGAAGATTTGGGAGGAACAAAAGTAAGATTACCATCAGAATCTGTGGTAGTTCTCTTCAAACTGTTTCCCTTCCTTACTATCTCCCATAGATTCCAATCAATGTTGGAGATCCAGTTCTGCATCTTCATTGCCCATAAATCGTATTCCTCCCTTTTGAGGTAAGGAAACTTAGCATTGCTGTTCGAGAGACTTAGTTGTTGCAGATGGGTGGAGTTTTGGTTGTTGGTGACTTCGACATCAACATCTGATCCAGGCATGGTGAATGTTGTTTTGGTTGTATGGGTGTTTAGAAAAAAACTGTTCTTAGTATCGTAGAGACTCTCACGAGGCTCTGATACCACTTGTTGAAACTTGTAGACCTTGATAGATCTTGAGCTCTCGTAGATCGTTAGTATTGCTTATGTAATCACAAACAAACTAATAGAAAATCTCTACAACTTGTATTCTTTAGCGGAATATAAACACAAGTACAAACACAGATAACTAAGAACTTGTTGATCCTCTATGGATCTTTATATTGATACTAAAACTTTGTTTTTTAACTCGTACATAATTCATTCTATTGTGTTCCTTTTATAGACAAGGAACCCTAACCCTAAACCGTTTCCCAAGAAACGTATAAACATAAAACTAAATAAGATATACATAATAACTTCCTAACAAAGCTCATGCATATCCTAACTAACTATAGAATACACGGAATAACTATCTCCGTAGAAACAAACTACGAACTATATAACTTCAGCAGAATTATGTCTTCGGTAGAATCCAGCACACTTCAGCAGAATCCTTCAGCAGTAACATCAGCATAATTCATACTTAGCATAATTCCCAACATAGCATCATTTAATTTTCTGTATTCAATGCACACCCTCCAGCCAGTGACTATCCTAGTTGGTATCAGCTCATTATCTTCGTTGGTGACCACTGTCATTCCTATTTTCTTTGGCACAACAAGAATGGGGCTAACCCAAGGGCTATCGGAAATAGCGTAAATTAGACCCTCATCCAGGAGCTTAATGATTTCGTCCTTCACAACGTCTTGTACTTTAGGGTTTAACCTCCTTTGTGGTTGCACTACAGGCTTAAAATCATCTTCCATAAGTATCTTGTGGGAACAATATGAAGGGTTAATTCCTTTAATATCAGAGACTTTCCATGTAATTACCCCTTGTGCTTGCTTAAAACCTGTAGTAATGACTCCTTTTCTTCGTTAGATAACAGAGAGGAGATCACAACATGATAATTTTGATCTCCATTGATAAATGCATATTCTAAATGAGGAGGTAACTCCTTAAGTTTTGGGGGAGCATCAGCTTTTTCCAGGGTATTTGCTGAACATACCATCTGATTCTTTGTGGTCAGTTCCTCTGTTTCGCTTTCTTCATCGCTAGATGTCCCATCATTATCTTGGAATTTTAATGATCTCAAAGGGTCAGGAAGAAAACATTCCTGGGCATGTTTCTGAGTGTTAGCTTCGATAAGGTCGAGATCATCAAGGTTGTCATCAGTGAAAGAAGCATATCTCATTGACTTTTCCAGATCGAAGGTAATCTTATCATTACCAATCTCCAACGAAATCTTCTTGTTAAAGACTTCAATCATAGCGTGTGCGGTTGCAAGAAAGGGTCTTCCGAGCAATATAGGGATATCATTTTCTTCCATATCAAGGACCACGAAGTCGACCGGGAAGACAAATTTATCGATCTTGACAAGAACATTTTCAGCGATCCCTTTCGGATATTGAGTAGTTTTATTAGCCAGCTCAATACACATTCTAGTTGGTTTTAGCTCTCCCAACTCCAAACGTGAATAAAGAGAGAATGACATAAGACTAATGCTTGCCCCAAGGTCGGCAAGGGCCTTGTCGAATAAAATTCCCCCGATAGTGCAAGGTAAAGTGAAACTCCCTGGATCTTCTTCTTTGAGAGGCATATTTTTTAAAAGAGTAGTAGAGCATCTTTGATTTAAAGTTATCTGCGTCCGTTCAGAAAGTCTTCTATGGGTAAGGAAATCCTTCATAAATTTGGCATATTTCGGCATTTGCTCCAAGGCTTCAACGAGAGGAATATTAATGCTGAGTTGTTGTATTTTCTCCATGAATTTATGAAATAGCACCCGTTCTTGTTCCTTCTTAATCCTTCCCAGAAATGTAATTGGTGGAATGTAGGGACGGACTTTTTCGACAGAAGGTTGAGCCTCCTCGGTTTCTTTATTGTTATCTTGGGGCGTTTCGTTAGTCAGATCATTCGAGTTTGAAGGGTAAGCTGGTTCCTTATAGTTTAATCCACTTCTGGTTGTAATAGCGTGAGCCAGATCTCGAGGATTTGTTTCTGTCGTGCTAGGCAAGTCACCTTCATCTCTTCCTCTGATAGACTCTGCGAGTTTTCCCACTTGATTTTCAAGTCTTCTAATAGCAGCTGCTTGTGTTCTTAGTGCTTTGTCGTAATCTCGCTTGAGATTCCAAACCAAATTTGCGTTCTCATCATATTTTCTGCTAGATTCTTTAACGAGCATCTTCACAGCCTTTTCAAGATCCGTCACTCTCCCATCAATGGGTTTATCGAACTTGTGTTTTACCATCTTGACTTCTTAAGTCAGGGATTGCATATCTACTTCAAATTCCTCCAGATTCTTTATCACTGATTGTATCTAGATAGGATCTTCATCCCCTCTTCATTCCATGATAAGGAATGGAGCGCAACTTCCTCAACTTTTATCCATCCTTTATCAGCAGACATTAAAGGGGTAGGTTCTTTAGAGTCTAACAATTGTCGAGTCTTTATGTTCAACCCGTTGTAGAATATTTGCAGTTGCTCGTGTTTGTTGAGTTTATGGTCGGGGCACTTCAGGATGGCGTCGTTAAATCTTTCCCAAGCTGTAAATAGTGGTTCATCGTAGACTTGGCTAAACCTCCTAATTTCATTGACCTGTTGAAGGATTTTTGCAGGGGTTCGGTATTCCTTAAGAAAAGCCTTCTTAAAGGCGTTCCATGTTGTAATAGATCCTGATGGAAGTTTCTTTAGTCAATCGCTAGCTCTTCCTTTTAGGGTAAAAGGGAAAGCCCTCATCATAACATGATCTCTGGAGACCCCAGGTGCATGAAATAAATCTGCGATCTCACATACCTTCGCTATGTGTTCGTGTGCTTCTTCGTCTTTGGTTCCATAAAAGCAGCATCTTTTCAATTCATCAAGACAGAGTTCCCAAAATTTGAATTTAACATTTTATTCAAGAGCTGGATTGGTGATCCCCTGTTTACTTTTAGAGGTGGTGAGATAATCATTCATAGTAAGAGCCATAATATCAAAAAAAAACTTAAATAAAAATCCTAATATAACTCCCTGGCAGCGGCGCCAAAAACTTGATGCAGGTTTTACTGACCAGGTCTTAATATTTATAGTGTCTCGCTATACCTATGGTCTACCCTAATGCACTAACGGGCAGTGTACCCGGTCGTGTGTAGTGTAGTAAATGGTAAAGCCGAGGTCGTCCCAAGACCTATGTGTGTTGGATTATTACTAAGTCTAATTGTCACTGAATAATAATTGTTTCGATAGGGATTTAATTAATCAAACTACTAATGCAGAATAAAATAAAGGCAGATAAATGGTAAAGGGAAATCAATAGAGGAGTAGTGGTGCTAACCTAGTCAATCCTCCTAGCTAGTTATGTCTACGTCTACCTACTTCCAATTACTTCATGTGGGGTCAAATTCGAGAGGACAACATTTGGTCAATTCACCCTAACCTATCAGCAAAGATGCCACCACAGGAGAAATCAGGCGCACCATCATAAGTCCTGTTGTTCCTGGTCCCCTAAGCCGAGTCATTAAGTACCGCTACATGCTAGATTCTAAATAGTGAGTGCCCGGCCGTTAGGAACTTAGACACTACACCCCCCCCCCCCCCAATTCTTAAGTTCATCCAAACGATAGGTGATCAGTTGGTCAAATCGCACAAGTAGAAAGGGTCTTCAGTTGGTCATATCTTACCCTTCCTGTCTCAGTCCGCTCACCTAGGGTCAGTTGGTCATATCTCCTAGGCAATTGGCCTCTACCGCCATTCAAGACTACCGAACCAAGGGTGACTACCAAAGAACAATGCATGCATACACTTAGAAATAATTGTACGGAAGTAAAGGTAAACGCAAACAAAACAATTAAGGAATCATAACTAGGCTAGCACCAAAGGGTGCTTAGCCGCTCATATTAATCATGCAAATCAATTCAATATTCAAAGGTACGAAATACATGAATTGAAAGTAAAAGAAATATAAAACGCTAAAGCTTATCGTAATGGTGTGACTTCTCCCTTGGAAACAGCTCCGTATGCTCCCCTAGACCTACCTTGAGCTTTTTCCCACATTCTCAGAGTGTTGTGTGTGGAATGGGATGCTTTGAAAGGCTGGAATTCGTGGGGTATTTATAGGCCAGGTCTGGGTTATGCCGTAACCAATAGAGGAGTTACGTCGTAACCTTCTATTTCTTCGTAAATGCACTAGATCTGCTAGTTATGGCGTAACCTTATAAGTGGTTACGCCGTAGTCTTCAATAAACTCGGTTACTTCGTAAGTGATGCAGTAGTTACAGCGTAGATAACAGCGGCATGGAACCTCTTTTGACCTAATGGAGTTACGTCGTAATCTTTGGGAAGAGTTACGCCGTAACCTCTTGATAAGTTGGTATTAAGGGTCACGCAATAGTTACGGCGTAATGTGAGAGATGAGTTACGCCGTAACTTCTTCAAAATACGCATACTGTGATAAATCTTTAATAATGTTTCTATTTCCGCGTCTCTTTAGCTCCAATGCTCGTAATTTACCTGAAAGTGGAAAACAATGGAAAACAAGCGTAAATCCATATAAATGATATAAATAACGAGCATTATCAGGGGAAATTGACAATTAATATTCAGGACTATTTGATGTTATCACCCTTCCTCCTATAAATAGCAGGTGAAAACTTCATAAAATCCTCATCCCCTCCCTCTTTGTTCGTTTATATCATAACACAAACAACCTTGTCATAATTTGATTCATAACTCCAAGTTTATGCTCAGAAGTTTCAAGTAACAAGTTACTACATCAAATCTCTAGCAAGTCTAAGTGATTTTCTTGAGTTCAGATCCACTCAAGTCACTTAGAACTTCATCACCAATCTTTCAAGATTACAAGGGTGCCAAGGTGTGGAAAGCTTGCTCAATCCAAGGTCCTAAGTGTTCAATCAAAGTCCTAATCCTTACTAAGTTACTATAACACCCCCAAATTTCGTGATACGCAGCGGAATTCAAGCTGGGTGTTACTTCATGGCTAAACAGTTACAATAACAGAAAACGAACTCTAATTGTGTCATTTAAAAGATTTATCATTCGATTTTTATAAATATCAGAGTTTACAAAATAAGGACCCAGTGGTTTTACAGTTTATTAAATAAGTTTTCGAATGATAATATAGCCTTCTTGAGTATCTGTGCCCTTCCGTGCCATCCTCGTAAATTATGAACGTGAGATAAACATGCTAAAAGTGTCAACACAAAGGTTGCGTGAATTCATAGTGTTTATAGATAAAATAGTTGAGTTCAGTAGTTTCGAGTTTGAGTGATAATCGAAATAAATACAAATATTGATAAACTAAGTAGTGGGCTACGTTGTTATACACCCATAGTTCGTTTGTTTAGTAATCATTTGAACAAAAGTTTCAAGGTTGGGTCATGTTGTTGTACTGCAGCATTAGTATCATTGCAGTACTGTATTATTTCTCTAAGCCTCATGATACGCAAACCTTAACAATACGACATCATAGTAATGAACTAATGATGTAAGTTACTGACATCATAGAGATGATGTCAGTAACAAGGCCCTCGGGTAGGAGTTTGCCAACTTCCTATGGGTTCTCAAATAAAGTGCACTTGGCTACTTATCGAGCAACACAAGTGCGGCGTCAACCGCCAGTAGATCTATTCACTATATTCGCGTTCACTCGCAAGTGATTAATGACTCATGATAGAGGGACTTTTAGTGGCAATAGTGTATAACTTAGGAAATAACAATCAGGATCGTATACAGATAGTACTTGTGTTCAGGTTTGTAGCAAAACGTATAAAGTGTGATTATGAACTCATAGTAGTATGTAAAAGCTTTAGAGTACTTGTGAAAGTAAAAACGAGTAGTTAAGCATGTATCCCCCCCAAAACAAGTTAAAAGCAAGTAAAGGTAGGGGCCATGAACTCACCTTTGATGGAAAGCTGATTGATGTCAAAAGTTAATTCAAAGTGAAATGGTAAATGGATCCGACACGTAACCTGAGTTGACATGTCAAGTTTCAGTATGCTTATTTATGTTCACGAATTTAGATTTAGTATTCATACGATGAATAGATTGTTGGAAAAGTTTATAGTAATGGTGAAGTGTCGATAATCATATATTGAATCCTTTGAGTGAGAATTTGAATAACGCGGAAAGGTTTAACGAGAAAAGATAAAAGATAAGGTTTATAGCCGATTGATTATGCTAACCTTAGTATTTATAAGTTCGATTTGTTCAAATGTGTTTGTGAAAATAATTCGTGTGTTGAGTTTTATCAAAACCGAGCCAAAACGAGTTAAAAACATATTGTCGAGAAAACATGAAAGTGTTACACTTAATACCCTTATAGATTCAAGTATTGACAATTTATACCCTCAAACTTTCTTAAAATGACAATTTATACCCTTAAAATTTTATAAAATGACAATTTATACCCTCAAACTTTCATAAAATGACAACTTTTACCCTCAAACTTTCATAAAATGACAATTTCTACCCTTTTGTTTTGAAAATGACAATTTATACGCCTATGTCTCATGTTGATTACAATTTAGCCCTTGTTATAAAAGAAATATAGAGTTTTGACAATAATTACCTGTAAGCGGCATTCGACTTTATATACATAGTCCTTTATTCATTTTTGTTGCGTTTTCGATTTAGTAAAAAGGCATGGCTGGTTACGAACTACTAAAATAAGTTATTACAAGTTTGAAAATAAGTTGAAAACAACTTATTAGCTTATATTTTGGCTTATGGCTTTTAAAAGAATTACTAAAAAGGATACGTTTGGTTTTGTCACGAAAGGCCTAAAAGTGAAATTAATAAAGACAAGGCTTTGCGAGATTTTTACGATGTTCTTGATCCTTTCAAATATTTTCTAGGTGGTCTTTCTAATGGTTCAGATTCGAAGTTCTAAGTTTTTATGGTTTAGTCGCAATAATTTTTCAAAGTAAGGGGGTTGGGTCGTTTTTCAATAAGGAAGGTATTTGTTTTTAAACTCGACAAGCCCAAAAGAGGCTCAAATAAAAACGAGACAATGAGAGATTTTTACACCGTTCTTGGTGTTTTAGAAACATAGTTGTAACCTCTTTAAAATGGCTTAAGCCATTTATTTTGTGGATGCTCGGTTTAGGAGAAAATAATTATTAAAAAGGGGTGTTTTGAGCGTTTTTGACAAGGGGTGTTTGGGTTTTATATGAGAGCTTTTACGGTTTTGGCTAAATTTAGACTTCGTTTTACACTTTCCGGACCCGTGCACCTGAATTTTTGAAGAAAACGTCGTTCCGGACAACTTTTGTGCTTTAACTTTTTAATGAAACGGAGCGGAAATGTCTCGAATTTCGTGCCCGAGCCTTCTGTCCACAGAAGGTCTTGGACAGATTTTAGTAAACTTCGTTAGACCGTATCTTCTGACTCGTGTACTCGTTTTAGGTGATTCAAGTTGATACGTTTTCCTTATATACTCCTTTTTAACAGTATACACTTGAGATTAAAAGTGAAAACGAAATTTAATGAGTTTAATAGACTTACAAACTTGGGATTCGACTAGAACAAAATGAGGATAGATTGGCTTCTAAATGTAACAAGACTCTTTCCCTCCTCCTAGGCTCTAATTTACCCTTCCATTACTTCACCTTGGGACTTATGATCAGATTATAATGGTGTATTTGTATATTGTGTATTTCGATTAGTGATGAGATAAAAAGAGAAAAGTGTGATCGATTTATATAGGAGAAGGAATTTGGGTTTGTATGCAATGTATGGCTACAACTAGGGATACTTGTCCAATAGGACATGGAGCATGGTGTTCTCAATATGTCCATACATTAGCTTGTAGGTTCGAATGGTTCAAAAGACACCATTTATCTCTATTTTTAACCAAGGGTAGAAGAGGAGAGGTGATGTGTCTAATTTATGTCCATATTTTAAGTAGTTGATTCAAATGGTTTTTACAAAGAACACATTTAGTTGTTTTGCTCCATATAAATCGAATGGGTTAGGAAGTACCACATGGAAGCTTGACAAGTTTGATTTGTTGTAGAAAATTAAATGAGACATGATGATGTGGTTTAATTTGAACCTAGAGAGGGTTTAGTTAGGGTTTAGTTGGTTTGTAACTAGATTTAAGTTAGTTTAGTTGGGTGTATGAAAAGTATAGACTTTAGTTCCATGCAATAAGTACTTGTACCACAAGCATTAGGGACTTGTACCTTAGACATGTAATTTATAAGAAAGTCAATTTTAAGGGCTTTGTGCATTATAGGTTTGTATCACGTGCTTTAAGATAGGTACATTGAGGTTTTTAATATGATTTATATAAGTATTAAGCTTTTATGCGTTAAAGACTTGTATATGTGCTTGAAAAATTGTACATTAGTATTTTGAAAATATATCATGCACATAAAATCATAGAGTTGTATATTAGGACTTGTAACGGAAATTAAAGTATAGCTAGGTTCCATGCTTTAATGACTTGTACTCTAGGTATAAAATGTTGTACTTTAGTATTTATGATTTAGTTTCGTAAAATCATAGTTATAATCAATTAGGGTTTCGTGTAAACTCTAATAAATGGCTAACGTTTAGTTTGAAAGTTTAATAATCGTACGTTAACGAAATAACGTAAAGGGGTAAATAAAAGTTGAAAACCTTTCTTACTTGACATATAAAGATGTTTATGTGAAATAAATATAAGGTCGTTGGTGTCGGTCCGCGTGCAAGTACGTTTATTGAGAATGTGAGTTACGTCACATGAATGGGTAGTTGTGATCAAATAAGCTGATAACGGAAAAACAATTTATACATAGAAAATGGATAAAAATATTAATACAAGTGGAAATTTTCTGGTTGTTACAGTCTCACCCCCTTAAATGGAATTTCGTCCCGAGATTCAGTCCGTGCTAGATGTTGAAGTAATGTTGACGATTATGGTTTCTTGTGTCATTTGATTTATAATATAACTAGTGTGGTATTTTACTTGTGAAGGATTATAAGTTAAAATTTTATTGTTTTACATGTGAAAAACACTATCTCGAAGTTCAAATAGATTTAGGAAAAATTCATTTTGAATGAAGATTATTATTTTAATTAGTTTTGAAAATTGACGTTGAAAACTATCTTAAACAATGAAGATTTCGGATGAGAATTTGATGGTTGTACAGAAAGTTGCTGAACTTCAGCTTTTGTAGATTATGAATTAGTTTGTGATCCTCGAGTTCATACTCATGTCGTTTCAGATACAAATAAGCCCACTCATTTATAATCCATTACTTACATAGAGAGGCGTCCCAAACAATGTAAATAAAGGAATATAAACTTATGGTTCGGTGATTCACAATTTCTTTATTTAAATAAAAAGGCGTCCCAATCCATTCAAATAAAGACATTGTAAATCATCCTACTTAAGAATTTCTGACTCGACACTCATACTTAACCGATGAGTTACAAGGAGTTTAGTGCGTAGGTGATCCGAGGGTATGGAAATAGGATCTACACTCATCTTTAGAGATGAGAGTATGATTTAAGAAGAATTGACATAGTACTCAAAATAGTTGCTGAGTATGTAATTAAGATAACAATTGTGAAACTCACAATGTCTTAGAAAATAAACGAGTAATACCCATTGTATTATTAAGAAGTAAATTAGACCATCGTAACTGTTTACAACAGTATTTGTAAATCACAAATTGTAGGAGTAGGTATATGATCGGGGAAGTGTGATCGAGTTGTAATGCCTTAGAATAGGCATATGTAGGTAGATTTATTCTGTTTTTTGTCTAAAGTGATCGAAAGTATATGGAGTGTATATATCAATATACTAATATATTTGGATAGCATAAACTGTTTATAAGTCATATAATCACCTGGAGGATGGAAGGCACGGAGAACGAAAGGCTATACAAATGTTTTTGTGAAAAAGTAGTTATAGTTTAGGTCTCAATTAGACCCGTTTCTCTATAACTGAGGCTCTGATACCAATCTGTAACACCCCCAAATTTCGTGATACGCAGCGGAATTCAAGTGGGTGTTACTTCATGGCTCAACGGTTACAATAACATAAAACGAACTCTAATTGTGTCATTTTAAAAGATTTATCATTCGATTTATATAGATATCAGAGTTTACAAAATGAGGTCCCAGTGGTTTTACAGTTTATTAAATAAGTTTTCGAATGATAATATAGTCTTCTTGAGTATCCGTGCCCTTCCGTGCCATCCTCGTAAATTATGAACCTGAGATAAACATGCTAAAAGTGTCAACACAAAGGTTGCGTGAATTCATAGTGTTTATAGATAAAATAGTTGAGTTCAGTAGTTTCGAGTTTGAGTGATAATCGTAAAAAATACAAATATTGATAAATAAGTAGTGGGCTACGTTGTTATACACCTATAGTTCGTTTGTTTGGTAATCATTTGAACACAAGTTTCAAGGTTGGGTCATGTTGTTATACTGCAACATTAGTATCATTGCAGTACCGTATTATTGCTCTAAGCCTCATGATACACAAACCTTAACAGTACGACATCATAGTAATGAACTAATGATATAAGTTACTGACATCATAGAGATTATCTAAGTAACAAGGCCCTCGGGTAGGAGTTTGCCAACTTCCTATAGGGTTCTCAAATAAAGTGCACTTGGCTACTTATCCAGCAACACAAGTAGGGAGTCAACTGCCAATAGATCTATTCACTATATTCGCGTTCACTCGCAAGTGATTAATGGCTCATGCTAGAGGGACTTTTAGTGGCAATAGTGTATAACTTAGGCAATAATAATCAGGATCGCATACAATAGTACTTGTGTTCAGGTTTGTAGCAAAATGTATAAAGTGTGATTATGAACTCATAGTAGTATGTAAAAGCTTTAGAGTACTTGTGAAAGTAAAAGCGAGTAGTTAAGCATGTATCTCCCCCAAAACTGTTTAAAAGCAAGTAAAGGTAGGGGCCATGAACTCACCTTGGATGGAAATTTGATTGAAGTCAAAAGTTAATTCAAAGTGAAATGGTAAATGGATCTGACATGTAACCTGAGTTGACATGTCAAGTTTCAGTATGCTTGTTTATGTTCACGACTTTAGATTTAGTATTCATATGATGAATAGATTGTTGGAAAAGTTTATAGTAATGGTGAAGTGTCGATAAATATATATTGAATCCTTTGAGTGAAAATTTGTATAACGCGGAAAGGTTTAACGAGAAAAGATAAAAGATAAGGTTAATTGATTATGCTAACGTTAGTATTTATAAGTTCGATTTGTTCAAATGTGTTTGTGAATATAATTCGTGTGTTGAGTTTTATCAAAACCGAGCCAAAACGAGTTAAAAACATATTCTTGAGAAAACATGAAAATGTTTCACTTTATACCGTTATAGATTCAAGTCTTGACAATTTATACCCTTAAAATTTATTAAAATTACAATTTATACCCTTAAACTTTCATAAAATGACAATTTATACCCCTGAACTTTAAAAAAATGACAACTTTTACCCTCGAACTTTCACAAAATGACAATTTCTACCCTTTAGTTTTGAAAATGACAATTTATACCCCTATGTCTCATGTTGATTACAATTTAGTCCTTGTTATAAAAGTAATATAGAGTTTTGACAATAATTACCCTTAAGCGCCATTCGACTTTATATACATAGTCCTTTATTCATTTTTGTTGCGTTTTTTATTTAGTAAAAAGGCATGGCTGGTTACGTATTACTAAAATAAGTTATTATAAGTTTGAAAATAAGTTGAAAACAGCTTATTAACTTATATTTTGGCTTATGGCTTTAAAAAGAATTAAAAAGGATACGTTTGGTTTTGTCACGAAAGGCCTAAAAGTGAAATTAATAAAGACGAGGCTTTGCGAGATTTTTACGATGTTCTTGATCCTTTCAAATATTTTCTAGGTGGTCTTTCTAATGGTTCAGATTCGAAGTTCTAAGCTTTTATGGTTTAGTCGCAATAATTTTTCAAAGTGAGGGGGTTGGGTCGTTTTTCAATAAGGAAGGTGTTTGTTTTTACACTCGACAAGCCCAAAAGAGGCTCAAATAAAAACCAGACAATGAGAGATTTTTACAACGTTCTTGTTGATTTAGAAACATAGTTGTACCATCTTTAAAATGGCTTAAGCCGTTTATTTTATGGATGCTCGGTTTAGGAGAAAACAATTATTAAAAATGGGTGTTTGGAGCGTTTTTGACAAGGGGTGTTTGGGTTTTATATGACAGCTGTTACGGTTTTGGCTAAATTTAGACTTCGTTTTACACTTTCTAGAGCCGTGCACCTGAGTTTTTGAAGAAAACGTCGTTTCGGACGACATTCGTGTTTTAACTTTTTGATGAAACGAAGCAGAAATGCCTCGAATTTCGTGCCCGAACCTTCTGTCCACAGAAGGTTTTGGACATATTTTAGTAAACTTCGTTAGACCGTATCTTTTGACTCGTGTACTCGTTTTAGGTGATTCAAATTGCTACGTTTTCCTTATAAACTCCTTTCTAGGAGTATACACTTGATATTAAAAGTGATAACGAAATTTAATGAGTTTAATAGACTTACAAACTTGGGATTCGACTAGAACAAAATGAGGATAGATTGGCTTCTAAATGGAACAAGACTCTTTCCCTCCTCCTAGGCTCTAATTTACCCTTCCATTACTTCACCTTGGGACTTATGATCAGATTATAATGGTGTATTTGTATATTGTGTATTTCAATTAGTGATGAGATAAAAAGAGAAAAGTGTGATCGATCTATATAGGAGAAGGAATTTGGGTTTGTATGCAATGTATGGCTACAACTAGGGATACTTGTCCAATAGGACATGGAGCATGGTGTTCTCAATATGTCCATACATTAGGTTGTTGGTTCGAATGGTTCAAAAGACACCATTTATCTCTATTTTTAACCAAGGGTAGAAGAGGAGGGGTGATGTGTCTAATTTATGTCCATATTTTAAGTAGTTGATTCAAATGGTTTTTACAAAGAACACATTTAGTTGTTTTGCTCCATATAAATCGAATGGGTTAGGAAGTACCACATGGAAGCTTGACAAGTTTGATTTGTTGTAGAAAATTAAATGAGACATGATGATGTGGTTTAATTTGAACCTAGAGAGGGTTTAGTTAGGGTTTAGTTGGTTTGTAACTAGATTTAAGTTAGTTTAGTTAGGTTTATGAAAAGTACAGACTTTAGTTTCATGCAATAAGTACTTGTACCATAAGCATTAGGGACTTGTACCTTAGACTTGTAATTTATAAGAAAGTCAATTTTAAGGGCTTTGTGTATAATAGGTTTGTATCACGTTGTGACAACTCGTACTTTCAGGTCATTTTACAAACTTTTGAAAATTTACTATTCATCTCGGGAATTTACTATTCATCGTTTTACTATTCATCGTTTTCGGAGTCGAAGTAATATTCTGGGAACATATTTCAAAATTTTACTATTCACGAAACACTATTCATTCCCGGAGAAAATCACTATTCATGCTTCACTATTTCATCGTTTATCGTAAACTAGGTTTACGAGTATCAAATTCGAGTAACCTTATTGGTTTAGCTGCGAATTCATGAACTTATCATCAAGGACATTTCATATAGACTAGGTTTAGTCTACATATCATTAGCATCATTATCATCATATTAGTTCATGCATGGTTTTTGCATGTTACATTAAACGCATAATTTCTTATTAAATAAACGCTATCGCGTAATTAATTATTTTGAACATTTGATCCAAAACTTCCAAAAATTATCCCGATATATTTTATTACTCATATTAAGATTATAAAAATAATATTATGAGTTTACCCGGTGTTTTAAATTTATTTTGTATATAAATTGTTATATTTATATAATTACGACGGTTTTCGTAAATAGTACACGATAATTATTATTTCACTCAATTTTTGTAAGGAATGTATTTTTATAATTTTTATGACTTCAATATATTTTATTTTGATCCGTTAAATTTTATTTTTAGCTAATGTTACCCTAAATGCTTAAATAAATACACAAGTTACTAATTATCCTTGAATAAATATATATTTACTCTACACTACATACTTAAAAAAAATAAAAAAAATAAATAAATAAAATAAAAAAAAAATCATTAACTATCTACTACTTTATGCTTGTCGAAAATGGGGATGACTCAACCACATTTGGGTATTAAAATATCCCAAGTACACATGATACTTACATTATTTTATATTACTACTACACACACTAGCCAAATATTTTAAGGTGAAAAAAAAAAAACTCTCATCCTCTCTTCATCCATAGAACCGGCCCTCTCAAGAACCAAGCAAGGAAATCATAAAAATTTTTCAAGTCAAGTTCATTTCAATCTAGACACACTCTTAAGTAAGGTTTTGAAATAAAAACCTAGGGTGTTTAGGATTAACCTTTGTTCATTTAACATCATCAAGTAACTAGTAAGCATTTCATGTTCATTTTCATCTTTCATATTCATATCATGTTCATTTTATCATGCTTGAGAAAAATATGCAAGTCATATGGATAGCTATACCACTTTAAATGTTTTTAAGTGTTATATATATATATATATATATATATATATATATATATATATATATATATATATATATATATATATCATCCTATAATTACTCCTTGAAACATATCACTTTTGTTGATGTCTAGGAACCCATGACACCCTAAGAAGGTGCATGGTAGGATTAGAATAACTTCGGCGTTGGTTTGAATTGGTTAGAATAGGTTTTACGCGAGAAAAACTCATTTCGACAACTATATTTAAGGGTCTGATCATATTTGTTAATTCTGGTAATCTTGACGGTGAGTAAAAATTTTTGGGCTAGATATTTAGAAAATATACTTTAAAATGAAAACGTGGCCGTTTGAATGGGTTAAAACGGAGTTATAACGAAGAAGTTATGATATTTTCAAGTTTGACGACGAAAACTATAAAACTCAGAAAATTCAGCATGTTATTTTAACTTTTTACGAGTCAAAAATGAGTCTTAAGGGCTATAAAATGTGTCGACTTATCAAAAATATATTAGTATACTTTAATACGAAGCTAAGGACATATAAAACGTAGAAAACGGACTTGTAACGATTAAATTACACGCGTTTAAATAAAGTTGTCGTAACTATATTATATAAGCAAAACTAATATATTTCTATTAGACAAACATTCCGGCCGCGAATGACCATGTTGAGGGTCGTTTTTAACATTGATGGAGTACTTTTTATGAAACGATGTCTTCTAGTAAAAGTAAGTTCGCCTAGCATATTTTCCAAAATGTGCAACAGTTCGTCAAGCGGAGTTGTAATGAATAAAATACGGTTACTTAAACTTTGCCGAAAACCACCCTTAAACAATATTTTGGATACAAGTACCATACTTTATCTATATTTTTCTCCATGATCGAGACCTCTATGATAAAAACTTAAATGCTAAAAGTTTGAGATAATGATACAAGCTTTCCAAAACCGTTGAGTTTGTTTCCTAACACTCGATGTGCACCATTTTACGACTAGCTTTTCAAGGCCGTTTAGTCACTCTCATGAAATTGTCAAATGACATTATTTTACGACGAAAGGTTATAATTTCATAATAAATCATTAACTAACTATTGTAGGATGTCATTTCAACGCAAATACTTGTAAAGTAATTTATAAATTGTCAGGACTTTATAAGATTATTTTCGACGATAAGTGTTATTTTCAAAAATTCACAAGTGGTATAGATATCATACGAATTGCATGCATAACATTACATCATAACTTATTACATATCATATCATTCATAATAGGTCAAGGTTAGAGATTTGCGCTACATTTCAGTGTACTCACTTTTGCCATCGCATCATTGTCCAAGTGAGTTTTCATAGCCCCATTTTCAATTGTTTTGTACTATTTTGGGGGAGATACATGCTTAACTATTTTTCATTAAATAACTATTGTAGGATGTCATTTCAACGCAAATACTTGTAAAGTAATTTATAAATTGTCAGGACGTTATAAGATTATTTTCGACGATAAGTGTTATTTTCAAAAATTCACAAGTGGTATAGATATCATACGAATTGCATGCATAACATTACATCATAACTTATTACATATAATATCATTCATAATAGGTCAAGGTTAGAGATTTGCGCTACATTTCAGTGTACTCACTTTTGCCATCGTATCATTGTCCAAGTGAGTTTTCATAGCCCCATTTTCAATTGTTTTGTACTATTTTGGGGGAGATACATGCTTAACTATTTTTCACAAGTACTTTAGATTTTTAAGGATAACTTCTATCATGATCACCATTGTTTCAAAACCGAATGTTATACTATATCAATTGTTCTTGTTTGCGTGGTATAGTTCTACGTCGAATAAAGTGTTATGTCAGTTGACTACTGATACATTGAGTCATGTACTATTGATTATGTGCTATAGTTCTACGTCGAATAAAGTGCTATGTTAGTTGACTACTGATACATTGAGTCATGTACTATTGATTATGTGTTATGGTTCTACGTCGAGTTAGGTACTATTGTGAATTCATTTGACATCATGTGCATGAACATAAACTATACACATTTTGGCAGTGGGTTGTGAACACACAGGTTGCAAGTTTTGTATTGGCGGAACTTGGAACTGAGTGGATTTACTATGCCTTTGCTGCATAAATGATTCTGAAAGGCTTTACATTGCAACACAAACTCTATGAACTCACTCAACCTTTGTGTTGACACTTTTTAGCATGTTTTATCTCAGGTATTTAGGGCATTCACTTCATGGCATGGAAATGGACACATCATAGAGTCGCGGTGACGACGCGTCTCACGTGGGTTTTATGAACTTTAAAAACATCGTTTAACTTGTAACAAACTTAATTCCGCATATGTTGACTTTCATTTGGGACCTATACTTTGTAAACTCTGATTATTTTATTAAATCAAACGATGTATTTTCCAAACGACACTTTAGGTCGTTCAATATAACTGTGATTGTGATGCTATGACAGTCAACCCCCAGGAATTCCATTCCGCTGCAAAACAGGTAATTTGGGGGTGTGACAGATTGGCATAAGAGCTTCGGTTATAGAGAACTAGGTTGCACTATTGACCCTAGACTATAACTAGATCATCATAGCATCTTATCATTTCATCATAAGTGCATATTCACTATACATGCGGTTTATACGTACATTTCTCGAGTATTTACTTTCATTTCAAATCGATTGTCACATGGATGCCTTCAAATACCCATCCCATTATCCTTTCCTCATACTCTAATGTGGAGGATGCCTTGTCATTCCCTATCAAAATTTTAACATCAGTTTACTCATCACCGATAACGTCGAATGCCGAGACAAAACCTTTAAGTAGGGCAAAGTCACTCTCACTCCTTTGTTTCACCACTAACATGTCGAGTTACACGTTATTCATACATTAAGTCACTAAACCATCATACATTCGAAGCACTTACGACATCTCATAACCCATTTCTTGGAACCTGTCGATCATTTTGAAAAATAACCTCAAATTTATTATCTCATATCACATCTCTTTAGAGCGCTTATAAACATAGGACTTTGCTACGTCTCACCTTTCCTTTTATTTTGAAGAGTTATGGCGCCAAAGAAAGCTCCACAAGCTGTGACACAAGCGGCTATGCAAAAGTATGTGAGGGATAGTATAGCTGATGCATTAAGGACTGAAAGAGCAACCGTAGCGGCTGCTGCTGAGGCTGCGGCTACTGCCGAAGCCGCTAGACTTGCCGTTACTGCTGAGGCTGCAGCAACTGCTGAAGCTGCCAGGCTTGCTAATGCTGCCGAGGCTGCGGCAATTGCTGAAGCTACTAGAATTGCTGCTGCTGCTGAAGCTGCTAGGCTTGCTGCTGCTGCAGGAATTGCAGGAGGGTCTGGGGTTAGAAGTTGTTCATATAAGGATTTTAAAAGCGGAGACCCCACAAAGTTCAAGGGCACGGAAGGGGCCACTGCTATGGTTCGATGGTCCGAGAAAATGGAGTCCGTGTTTCTGTTATGCAATTGCCCTGATGATAGCAAGGTTAAGTTTTCTACAAGTACACTTTTAGATGGGGCAATGTCGTGGTGGAACTCGTATGTACAGCCTATGGGAATGGAAAATGCTTACAAGCTCACCTGGGAACAATTTAAAGGGTTGTTGACAAAGAAATATTGTCCGCGAACTGAGGTGAAAAAGTTGGAAACTGAATTTTATGAACTAGTAACTGTTGGGTATGATATTGATACCTACATTCGAAGGTTTCAAGAATTAGCTGCATTATGTCCATCTATGGTTTCGGACAACGAGAAACTACTGGAAGCTTTCATTGGGGGACTTCCACAGATTATCCAAGGTGATGTGATTTCCTTTGATCAGCAAACGATTGAAGAATCTATCCGAGTATCTCAAAAGCTCATGGAACAAGTTTTGAAAAAGGGAAATAATACCAACACCAACCGTAACAACAATACCAACAACCACACCAACTACAACAATAACCGAAACAACAACAACAACAACAACAACGATGATAACCAAATTAACAACAACAAAAGGAAATGGGAAAATGACCAAGGAGGTTATAATAACAAAAACCAAAACCGTAACACTTACCATCACCAACAACATAATAGAAGACAAGAAGTCGCCAGGGTCTATGTTGCTGCACCAACAAAGGGAAGAGCTTATACTGGAAACTTACCATGATGCCACCAATGCACGCTACATCATAATGGTCCATGTGGTATATGCTTTAGCTGTCACAAACTGGGACACCTTGCTAAGGACTGCAAGGGCAAGGCCATAGTTACATGTTTCGGATGTGGGGAGCAAGGACACTATCTGAATCAATGTCCTCAAAACCAAGGTCAACAAGTTAAGGATGCTCATGGGGAAGTATACATGTTAGAAGGAGAAAAAGCTCGCCGTGGTCTCAACAACGTGACGGACTGATAAAGTTTAGAATGTAGGAGTCTTATTTCCCTATGCTTTATGTCGTGCTAAGTTTATGTGTTCTATCGTATCCGGATCTTTAAAACTTAAGATTTTGTACTGTTTGATAAAACACTTGCTGTAAAATATTCTCATCTATCGTACTTTCTTTTCTGTTCTGATTCATTATCACTTAAAAAAGTT
Organism: Chrysanthemum seticuspe; assembly: GCA_019973895.1. Lineage (NCBI taxonomy): Eukaryota > Viridiplantae > Streptophyta > Magnoliopsida > Asterales > Asteraceae > Chrysanthemum > Chrysanthemum seticuspe. Next base: position 199,819,638 of record BPTQ01000009.1, on the reverse strand, counting down.
TTACTTCCTTCTACCTTAACTGTCATTTTAACGACATGGTTTGGATCTCTGTAAACATTGAGAATTATAACAACTAAACCGAACGTCACATTATCGTTCCTTAATTATACATAGCCTAGCTAACTATGTCTAATTCTGGAGGGGTCATGTTATGTTGGGAGCAGTTATTTATAAATCTTAGTGCAAGCAGAATTTTCACATATTCCAGAAAGTCAAAGTGGTACTCATGGGAGATTCATCCAATATTTTCTTTACTATGATGTTTTATACACCCTTAATCATAGATAACCGTAATGACACTCCTCATGTCTTCTCTTCTCGATATTCATCACAAACTCAAAAACTCGATAGACTAACACGAACTGAATTCAGGGACTGAATTCCTTTTTGGATGGGCGAATGTGACAACTCGTACTTTCAGGTCATTTTATAAACTTTTGAAAATTTACTATTCATCTCAGGAATTTACTATTCATCGGTTACTATTCATCGTTTTACTATTCATCATTTTCGGAGTCGAATAATATTCTGAGAACGTATTTCAAAATTTTACTATTTACGAAACACTATTCATTTCCGGAGAAAATCACTATTCATGCTTCACTATTTCATCGTTCATCGTAAACTAGGTTTACGAGTATCAAATTCGCGTAACCTTATTGGTTTAGCTGCAAATTCATGAACTTATCATCAAGGACATTTCATATAGACTAGGTTTAGTCTACATATCATTAGCATCATTATCATCATATTAGTTCATGCATGCTTTTTGCATGTTACATTAAACGCATAATTTCTTATTAAATAAACGCTATCGCGTAATTAATTATTTTGAACATTTGATCCGATACTTCCAAAAATTATCCCGATATATTTTATTACTCATATTAATTATAAAAATAATATTATGATTTTACCTGGTGTTTTAAATTTATTTTGTATATAAATTGTTATATTTATATAATTACGACGGTTCTCGTAAATAGTACACGATAATTATTATTTCACTCAATTTTTGTAAGGAATGTATTTTTATAATTTTTATGACTTCAATATATTTTATTTTGATCCGTTAAAATTTATTTTTAGCAAACGCTACCCTAAATGCTTAAATAAATACACAAGTTACTAATTATCCTTGAATAAATATATATTTACTCTACACTACATACCTAAAAAAAAAAAAAAATCACTAACTATCTAGTACTTTATGCTTGTCGACAATGGGGATGACTCAACCACATTTGGGTATTAAAATATCCCAAGTACACATGATACTTACATTATTTTATATTACTACTACACACACTAGCCAAATATTTTAAGGTGAAAAAAAAAATACTCCCATCCTCTCTTCATCCATAGAACCGGCCCTCTCAAGAACCAAGCAAGGAAATCATAAAAAATTTTCAAGTCAAGTTCATCACAATCTAGACACACTCTTAAGTAAGGTTTTGAAATAAAAACCTAGGGTGTTTAGGATTAACCTTTGTTCATTTAACCTCATCAAGTAACTAGTAAGCATTTCATGTTCATTTTCATCTTTCATATTCATATCATGTTCATTTTATCATGCTTGAGAAAAATATGCAAGTCATATGGATAGCTATACCACTTTAAATGTTTTTAAGTGTTATATATATATATATATATATATATATATATATATATATATATATATATATATATATATCATCCTATAATTACTCCTTGAAACATATCACTTTTGGTGATTTCTAGGAACCCATGACACCCTAAGAAGGTGCATGGTAGGATTAAAATAGCTTCGGCGTTGGTTTGAATTGGTTAGAATAGGTTTTACGCGAGAAAAACTCATTTCGACAACTATATTTAAGGGTCTGATCATATTTGTTAATTCTGGAAATCTCGACAGTGAGTAAAAAATTTTGGGCTAAATATTTAGAAAATATACTTTAAAACGAAAACGTGGCCGCTTGAATGGGTTAAAACGGAGTTATAACGAAGAAGTTATGATATTTTCAAGTTTGACGACGAAAACTATAAAACTCAGAAAATTCAGCATGTTATTTTAACTTTTTACGAGTCAAAAATGAGTCTTAAGCACTATAAAATGTGTCGACTTATCAAAAATATATTAGTATACTTTAATACGAAGCTAAGGACATATAAAACGTAGAAAACGGACTTGTAACGATTAAATTACACGCGTTTAAATAAAGTTGCCGTAACTATATTATATAAGCAAAACTATTATATTTCTATTAGACAAACATTCCGGCCGCGAATGACCATGTTGAGGGTCGTTTTTAACATTGATGGAGTACTTTTTATGAAACGATGTCTTCTAGTAAAAGTAAGTTCGCCTAGCATATTTTCCAAAATGTCCAACCGTTCGTCAAGCGGAGTTGTAACGAATAAAATACGGTCACTTAAACTTTGCCGAAAACCACCCTTAAACAATATTTTGGATACAAGTACCATACTTTATCTATATTTTTCTCCATGATCGAGACCTCTATGATAAAAACTTAAATGCTAAAAGTTTGAGATAATGATACAAGCTTTCCAAAACCGCTGAGTTTGTTTCCTAACACTCGATGTGCATCATTTTACGACTAGCTTTTCAAGGCCGTTTAGTCACTTTCATGAAATTGTCAAATGACATTATTTTACGACGAAAAGTTATAATTTCATAATAAATCATTAAATAACTATTGTAGGATGTCATTTCAACGTAAATACTTGTAAAGTAATTTATAAATTGTCAAGACGTTATAAGATTATTTTCGACGATAAGTGTTATTTTCAAAAATTCACAAGTGGTATAGATATCATACGAATTGCATGCATAACATTACATCATAACTTATTACATATCATATCATTCATAATAGGTCAAGGTTAGAGATTTGCGCTACATTTCAGTGTACTCACTTTTGCCATCGCATCAATGTCCAAGTGAGTTTTCATAGCCCCATTTTCAATTGTTTTGTACTATTTTGGGGGAGATACATGCTTAACTATTTTTCACAAGTACTTTAGATTTTTAAGGATAACTTCTATCATGATCACCATTGTTTCAAAACCGAATGTTGTACTATATCAATTGTTCTTGTTTGTGTGGTATAGTTCTACGTCGAATAAAGTGCTATGTCAGTTGACTACTGATACATTGAGTCATGTACTATTGATTATGTGCTATAGTTCTATGTCGAATAAAGTGCTATGTTAGTTGACTACTGATACATTGAGTCATGTACTATTGATTATGTGTTATGGTTCTACGTCAAGTTAGATACTATTGTGAATTCATTTGACATCATGTGCATGAACATAAACTATACATATTTTGGCAGTGGGTTGTGATTACACAGGTTGCAAGTTTTGTATGGGCGGAACTTGGAACTGAGTGGATTTACAATGCCTTTGCTGCATGAACGATTCTGAAAGGCTTTACATTGCAACACAAACTCTATGAACTCACTCAACCTTTGTGTTGACACTTTTTAGCATGTTTTATCTCAGGTATTTAGGGCATTCACTTCATGGAATGGAAATGGACACATCATAGAGTCGCGGTGACGACGCGTCTCACTTGGGTTTTATGAACTTTAAAAACATCGTTTGACTTGTAACAAACTTAATTCCGCATATGTTGACTTTCATTTGGGACCTATACTTTGTAAACTCTGATTATTTTATTAAATCAAACGATGTATTTTCCAAACGACACTTTAGGTCGTTCAATATAACTGTGATTGTGATGCTATGACAGTCAACCCCCAGGAATTCCATTCCGCTGCAAAACAGGTAATTTGGGGGTGTGACAGATTGGCATCAGAGCTTCGGTTATAGAGAACTAGGTTGCACCATTGACCCTAGACTATAACTACATCATCATAGCATCTTATCATTTCATCATAAGTGCATATTCACTATACATGCGGTTTATACGTACATTTCTCGAGTATTTACTTTCATTTCAAATCGATTGTCACATGGATGCCTTCAAATACCCATCCCATTATCCTTTCCTCATACTCTAATGTGGAGGATGCCTTGTCATTCCCTATCAAAATTTTAACATCAGTTTACTCATCACCGATAACGTCGAATGCCGAGACAAAACCTTTAAGTAGGGCAAAGTCACTCTCACTCCTTTGTTTCACCACTAACATGTCGAGTTACACGTTATTCACACATTAAGTCACTAAACCATCATACATTTGAAGCACTTACGACATCTCATAACCCATTTCTTGGAGGGATTGAGTCGTAGAATAGCAACGTACTTTTCCAAGTGTCTCATTCTGGTACGTGTACTTTTTTTAAGATGTAGAATAGCAATGTACTTTCCATAAGTGTCCCGTTCTAGTACGTGTACTTTTTTTAAGTTGTAGAATAACAATGTACTTTCCATAAGTGTTCTAATTTAGTACGTCCAACTTCCCTGAGTTTTCCAATTTGGTACGTCATCCCACGTACTAAATTGGAACACTTATGGAAAGTACATTGCTATTCTACAACTTAAAAAAGCACACGTACTAGAACGGGACACTTATGGAAAGTACATTGCTATTCTACAACTTAAAAAAAGTACACATACCAGAATGGGACACTTAGAAAAGTACGTTGCTATTCTACGACTCAATCCCTTTCTTGGAACCTGTCGATCATTTTGAAAAATAACCTCAAATTTATTATCTCATATCACATCTCTTTAGAGCGCTTATAAACATAGGACTGTGCTACGTCTCACCTTTCCTCTTATTTTGAAGAGTTATGGCGCCAAAGAAAGCTCCACAAGCTGTGACACAAGTGGCTATGCAAAAGTATGTGAGGGATAGTATAGCTGATGCACTAAGGACTTAAAGAGCAACAGTGGCGGCTGCTGCTGAGGCTGCGGCTACTGCCGAAGCCGCTAGACTTGCCTCAACTGCTGAGGCTGCAGCAACTGCTGAAGCTGCCAGGCTTGCTAATACTGCCGAGGCTGCGGCAATTGCTGAAGCTACTAGAATTGCGGCTGCTGCTGAAGCTGCTAGGCTTGTTGCTGCTGCAGGAATTGCAGGAGGGTCTGGGGTTAGAAGTTTTTCATATAAGGATTTTAAAAGCGGAGACCCCACAAAGTTCAAGGGCACCGAAGAGGCCACTGCTATGGTTCGATGGTTCTAGAAAATGGAGTCCGTGTTTCTGTTATGCAATTGCCCTGATGATAGCAAGGTTAAGTTTGCTACAAGTACACTTTTAGATGGGGCAATGTCGTGGTGGAACTCGTATGCACAGCCTATGGGAATGGAAAATGCTTACAAGCTCACCTGGGAACAATTTAAAGGGTTGTTGACAAAGAAGTATTGTCCGCGAACTGAGGTGAAAAAGTTGGAAACTGAATTTTATGAACTAGTAACTGTTGGGTATGATATTGATACCTACATTCGAAGGTTTCAAGAATTGGCTGCATTATGTCCATCTATGGTTTCGGACAACGAGAAACTACTGGAAGCTTTCATTGGGGGACTTCCACAGATTATCCAAGGTGATGTGATTTCCTTTGATCCGCAAACGATTGAAGAATCTATCCGAGTATCTCAAAAGCTCATGGAACAAGTTTTGAAAAAGGGAAACAATACCAACACCAACCGTGACAACAATACCAACAACCACACCAACTACAACAATAACCGAAACAACAACAACAACAACAACAACAACAACAACAACGATGATAACCAAATTAACAACAACAAAAGGAAATGGGAAAATGACCAAGGAGGTTATAATAACAAAAACCAAAACCGTAACACTAACCATCACCAACAACAGAATAGAAGACAAGAAGTCGCCAGGGTCTATGTTGCTGCACCAACAAAGGGAAGAGCTTATACTGGAAACTTACCATGATGCCACCAATGCACGCTACATCATAATTGTCCATGTGGTATATGCTTTAGCTGTCACAAAGTGGGACACCTTGCTAAGGACTGCAAGGGAAAGGCCATAGTTACATGTTTCGGATGTGGGGAGCAAGGACACTATCTGAATCAATGTCCTCAAAACCAAGGTCAACAAGTTAAGGATGCTCATGGGGAAGTATACATGTTAGAAGGAGGAAAAGCTCGCCATGGTCTCAACAACGTGACGGACTGATAAAGTTTAGAATGTAGGAGTCTTATTTCCCTATTCTTTATGTCGTGCTAAGTTTATGTGTTCTATCGTATCCGGATCTTTAAAACTTAAGATTTTGTACTGTTTGATAAAACACTTGCTGTAAAATATTCTCATCTATCGTACTTTTTTTTCTGTTCTGATTCATTATCACTTACAAAAGTTTTACTTCCTTCTACCTTAACTGTCATTTTAACGACATGGTTTGGATCTCTGTAAACATTGAGAGTTATAACAACTAAACCGAACGTCACATTATCGTTCCTTAATTATACATAGCCTAGCTAACTATGTCTAATTCTGGAGGGGTCATGTTATGTTGGGAGCAGTTATTTATAAATCTTAGTGCAAGCAGAATTTTCACATATTCCAGAAAGTCAAAGTGGTACTCATGGGAGATTCATCCAATATTTTCCTTACTATGATGTTTTATACACCTTTAATCATAGATAACCGTAACGACACTCCTCATGTCTTCTCTTCTCGATATTCATCACAAACTCAAAAACTCGATAGACTAACACGAACTGAATTCAGGGACTGAATTCCTTTTTGGATCGGCGAATGTGACAACTCGTACTTTCAGGTCATTTTACAAACTTTTGAAAATTTACTATTCATCTCGGGAATTTACTATTCATCAGTTACTATTCATCGTTTTACTATTCATCGTTTTCGGAGTCGAAGTAATATTCTGAGAACGTATTTCAAAATTTTACTATTCACAAAACACTATTCATTCCCGGAGAAAATCACTATTCATGCTTCACTATTTCATCGTTTATCGTAAACTAGGTTTACGAGTATCAAATTCGCGTAACCTTATTGGTTTAGCTGCGAATTCATGAACTTATCATCAAGGACATTTCATATAGACTAGGTTTAGTCTACATATCATTAGCATCATTATCATCATATTAGTTCATGCATGCTTTTTGCATGTTACATTAAACGCATAATTTCTTATTAAATAAACGCTATCGCGTAATTAATTATTTTGAAAATTTGATCCGATACTTCCAAAAATTATCCCGATATATTTTATTACTCATATTAAGATTATAAAAATAATATTATGAGTTTTCCCGGTGTTTTAAATTTATTTTGTATATAAATTGTTATATTTATATAATTACGACGGTTTTCGTAAATAGTACAAGATAATTATTATTTCACTCAATTTTTGTAAGGAATGTATTTTTATAATTTTTATGACTTCAATATATTTTATTTTGATCCGTTAAATTTTATTTTTAACTAATGCTACCCTAAATGCTTAAATAAATACACAAGTTACTAATTATCCTTGAATAAATATATATTTACTCTACACTACATACTTAAAAAAAAAAAAAAAAAAAAAAAAAAACTATCTACTAGTTTATGCTTGTCGAAAATGGGGATGACTCAACCACATTTGGGTATTAAAATATCCCAAGTACACATGATACTTACATTATTTTATATTACTACTACACACACTAGCCAAATATTTTAAGGTGAAAAAAAAATACTCCCATCCTCTCTTCATCCATAGAACCGGCCCTCTCAAGAACCAAGCAAGGAAATCATAAAAATTTTTCAAGTCAAGTTCATCACAATCTAGACACACTCTTAAGTAAGGTTTTGAAATAAAAACCTAGGGTGTTTAGGATTAACCTTTGTTCATTTAACCTCATCAAGTAACTAGTAAGCATTTCATGTTCATTTTCATCTTTCATATTCATATCATGTTCATTTTATCATGCTTGAGAAAAATATGCAAGTCATATGGATAGCTATACCACTTTAAATGTTTTTAAGTGTTATATATATATATATATATATATATATATATATATATATATATATATATATATATATATATATATATATATATATATATATATATATATATAGAGTGAGGATCAGGTGCGGATGTGCGGATGGATCTGGACCGCCTATTCCAGATCTGATCTTGACTTTTTGTAAAAAAGTCAAGATCTGCGCTAATTTCACGGTAGCAATTGACCATGTAAACGATTTTTTTAATTTTTTTCCTTTTGAGGGATCGTTACTATTGTTATCTTCTTTCATTTTTTAATTTTTTCAGATTTTTCTGAGCAATTTTTGTTTTTTTGATTATGAGTTCTATCGTGATATTAACGATATTATGAGTTCTACTGTGATATTAACAATTTTACTTAATATCACTGCCTTTTTTATTACGATATTAAGAAAACTTACGGTGATATTAAAAAAATTAACTTTGATATTAAGAAAACATGTAAAAAGTAACTGTGATATTAACAATTTTACTTAAAAAGTTACTTTGATATTAGAAAAAAACTTAATATCACTGCTAGTTTAGAAACTAATGCTAGCCTTAGTGAAACTACTGCTAGCCTTAGTGAAACTACTGCTAGCCTTAGTTAGTAGTGATATTAAGAAAGCTTGATAATTACGGTGATATTAACAAAATTCATAATATCATTGTACCTTTTAACCATGAAAATGATTTTTTTTCTGAATTTTTTTTCAGCGATTCTTAATAAATTGTTGTCCTCTTTCTTTTTTTAATTTTTTCAGATTTTTTTGAATTAATTTTTTTTTGAATGTTACTGTGATATTATCCGCACCATCCCTACTTAAAATGTAATCCGCACCCGATCCCTTCCCTATATATATATATATATATATATATATATATATATATATATATATATATATATATATATATATATATATATATATATATATATATATATATATATATATATATATATATATATATATATATATATATATATATATATATCATCCTATAATTACTCCTTGAAACATATCACTTTTGGTGATGTCTAGGAACCCATGACACCCTAAGAAGGTGCATGGTAGGATTAAAATAGCTTCGGCGTTGGTTTGAATTGGTTAGAATAGGTTTTACGCGAGAAAACTCATTTCGACAACTATATTTAAGGGTCTGATCATATTTGTTAATTCTGGAAATCTCGACAGTGAGTAAAAAATTTTGGGCTAGATATTTAGAAAATATACTTTAAAACGAAAACGTAGCCGCTTGAATGGGTTAAAACGGAGTTATAACGAAGAAGTTATGATATTTTCAAGTTTGACGACGAAAACTATAAAACTCAGAAAATTCAGCATGTTATTTTAACTTTTTACGAGTCAAAAATGAGTCTTAAGCGCTATAAAATGTGTCGACTTATCAAAAATATATTAGTATACTTTAATACGAAGCTAAGGACATATAAAACGTAGAAAACGGACTTGTAACGATTAAATTACACGCGTTTAAATAAAGTTGCCGTAACTATATTATATAAGCAAAACTAATATATTTCTATTAGACAAACATTCCGGCCGCGAATGACCATGTTGAGGGTCGTTTTTAACATTGATGGAGTATTTTTTATGAAACGATGTATTCTAGTAAAAGTAAGTTCGCCTAGCATATTTTCCAAAATGTCCAACCGTTCGTCAAGCGGAGTTGTAACGAATAAAATACGGTCACTTAAACTTTGCCGAAAACCACCCTTAAACAATATTTTGGATACAAGTACCATACTTTATCTATATTTGTCTCCATGATCGAGACCTCTATGATAAAAACTTAAATGCTAAAAGTTTGAGATAATGATACAAGCTTTCCAAAACCGTTGAGTTTGTTTCCTAACACTCGATGTGCACCATTTTACGACTAGCTTTTCAAGGCCGTTTAGTCACTTTCATGAAATTGTCAAATGACATTATTTTACGACGAAAAGTTATAATTTCATAATAAATCATTAAATAACTATTGTAGGATGTCATTTCAACGTAAATACTTGTAAAGTAATTTATAAATTGTCAAGACGTTATAAGATTATTTTCGACGATAAGTGTTATTTTCAAAAATTCACAAGTGGTATAGATATCATACGAATTGCATGCATAACATTACATCATAACTTATTACATATCATATCATTCATAATAGGTCAAGGTTAGAGATTTGCGCTACATTTCAGTGTACTCACTTTTGCCATCGCATCATTGTCCAAGTGAGTTTTCATAGCCCCATTTTCAATTGTTTTGTACTATTTTGGGGGAGATACATGCTTAACTATTTTTCACAAGTACTTTAGATTTTTAAGGATAACTTCTATCATGATCACCATTGTTTCAAAACCGAATGTTGTACTATATCAATTGTTCTTGTTTGCGTGGTATAGTTCTACGTCGAATAAAGTGCTATGCCAGTTGACTACTGATACATTGAGTCATGTACTATTGATTATGTGTTATAGTTCTACGTCGAATAAAGTGCTATGTCAGTTGACTACTGATACATTGAGTCATGTACTATTGATTATGTGTTATGGTTCTACGTCGAGTTAGGTACTATTGTGAATTCATTTGACATCATGTGCATGAACATAAACTATACACATTTTGGCAGTGGGTTGTGAACACACAGGTTGCAAGTTTTGTATGGGCGGAACTTGGAACTGAGTGGATTTACAATGCCTTTGCTGCATAAACGATTCTGAAAGGCTTTACATTGCAACACAAACTCTATGAACTCACTCAACCTTTGTGTTGACACTTTTTAGCATGTTTTATCTCAGGTATTTAGGGCATTCACTTCATGGCATGCAAATGGACACATCATAGAGTCGCGGTGACGACGCGTCTCACTTGGGTTTTATGAACTTTAAAAACATCGTTTGACTTGTAACAAACTTAATTCTGCATATGTTGACTTTCATTTGGGACCTATACTTTGTAAACTCTGATTATTTTATTAAATCAAACGATGTATTTTCCAAACGACACTTTAGGTCGTTCAATATAACTGTGATTGTGATGCTATGACAGTCAACCCCCAGGAATTCCATTCCGCTGCAAAACAGGTAATTTGGGGGTGTGACACACGTGTTTTAAGATAGGTACATTGAGGTTTATAATATGATTTATATAAGTATTAAGCTTTTATGCATTAAAGACTTGTACATGTGCTTGAAAAACTTGTACATTAGTATTTTGAAGATATATCATGCACATAAAATCATAGAGTTGTATATTAGGGCTTGTAATGGAAATTAAAGTATAGCTAGGTTCCGTGCTTTAATGACTTGTACTCTAGGTATAAAATGTTGTACTTTAATATTTATGATTTAGTTTCGTAAAATCATAGTTATAATAAATTAGGGTTTCGTGTAAACTCTAATAAAGTGCTAACGTTTAGTTTGAACTTTATTAATAATCGTAAGTTAACGAAATAACGTAAATGGGTAAATAAAAGTTGAAAACCTTTGTTACTTGACATATAAAGACGTTTATGTGAAATAAACATAAGGTCGTTGGTGTCGGTCCGTGTGTGAGTACGTTTATTGAGAATGTGAGTTACGTCACATGAATGGGTAGTTGTGATCAAATAAGCGGATAACGGAAAAAAAATTATACATAGAAAATGGATAAGAATATTAATACAAGTGGAAATTTTCCGGTTGTTACAGTTACTCCCTTCTTTAGAAAGCCAAAAGTTGTAAGCAACTAATCACCACCATCATCTCATGTTTATTAATCCTAAATCTTGTCAATTTCATGCTATATATATGACTACTATGTTGATTCATGGTGTACATATACTCAATGTTGGGATATGAAAGTGCTGAAGATATCAAAGTACTGAAGATATAAAAGTACTGTAAGCTGCAAAGTACTGGAAGAAGTCAAATAGTCAAAGTACTGCTAAAGACAAAGTCAAAGTACTGCAAGTTAAAGTCAAAGTACTGCTAGAACAGAAGATCTGTTATATTCGTTTATGGAAAGTATTGTATTCCATGTTTAGATTACTTGTCGTACAAGGTTATCAATTGTAAACCGACTAGGATATCCTTGAGCCTATAAAAGGACTCCTAGATTGGCTTTAGAGGTACGATTTCATAAAAAGAGTTTTAGAGTTTACGAATTAAGAGTTTAGAGAAAAGTTCGAATATCTTAGAGTTGTATTAGAATATCTGCATAATAAGCAGATTTAGAGTTTTATTAATAAAGTTTCTTTTTAGCTTTGTTAAGTAAATTCCGCGTACTTAATAAAGATTGCTCAGTGTTTCTTTGTTAATAACTTAGGATTTATCCGAGGTTATTAAACCTTAACAAGCTAGTTAAGTTAGTTTGATTAAAGTATATCGATCCAACAAGATAATAAACATGATACGCAGCGGAATAAATCAAAACAATACTTTGTTATTGAACAAGGTTTTTCATTCACTAATACTCTAATAATATTAGACGTTTATAGGAACACGTCTACTAACAAAACTAATAACCTAGGCGTTTACATGAACATACGCCTAGGAACTAATCACTAATATAAATCCCTAGACGTTCTTCCCTAACGTCTAGGCTAAACACACACTATTTAGTCGACTACATTATTGGAAGACTTAATTAAAAACCTACACCTATGTCCTCTTTATATACTAGAGAATAAGGACTAAATAATAAAACTTCCATTGCAAGCAAGCCCTTCCATCTTTTAGTAGGTTTCCTTCTTGTCATATTAAGTCCCTCTTGTTTCATTCTTTTTGTCTTTATCAACTCAAACTTGTAATTCCCAACACTCAATCATATGTTTTAATTCACATATTATCGTAAAAGTAACAAACTAGTAAGCTAGTCATATTCTACATATTGAAGCCATTTAAACCAACTACATATGGACTTGGTAACTTACATATTATTTTAGACAAGATAAAAAGCTAAACATAGCAAATTGAATCACCCGAAACGGACGAACGAGTCAAAAGTTATAGTAAAAAGAAGTTAGCAAAAACTTAGAAACGCCAAATTGGCTACTGCCGAGTCTGTCTAAAAATAAGTGGCACTTCTGGTCTGAATCATCAAAAAGTTAAAACACGAAAGTTTTTCGGAACGAGGGAACTCGGCCTAAAAAGGCCAAACGATATCATTTGTTTTCCCTAAAATTTGTAAAACAGTTTTTACCGGCAAAAGTTGGATTTTCACAAGTTAAGAATATAGGAACTATATTATTTTCATAGCTAGTTACATATTAAATTAACAAAAATTCATTCAACCTTCGGAATAGCGTTTTCGCAAGTAACGGAAAAATGACCATTTTACCCTTTTCCGTCAATTTTTACCAAAACTTCATTCTTGACCATGTTAATAAGTTGTGATCACTATTAAACGACGAGAACTTGTCAAAACTAGATATTTACTAAAAACATGATAAACTTTATGATATAACAATCTTCACTCAAAACATATGTTTTATCTTCTAAGTGCTACAATACTAGGGAGCTTCATGTGAGGGGTTTCATTTGGGTAAAACGTATCGACGAGTTGCTGAATTTACGATTTAAAGTGTCCTAGCTCCTCGAACGTTTACTACATGACCTCTTAATTATGATGGCCCGAACAGTTGACGATATCTATAAACTAAATACATTTTCACATACTAAACTGTTACTATAAACAACGATCTATAAATGACTACATCATGATCAACATAGAGACATATATAGGCTGGTTTATGTTTTCCTAAAAATTATTCTAAACCTAAGTCACAACATTCTATTTTAGGTTGCACGTAGAGGTTCTCTGGCTTATCCATCACATCCGTTAAAGCACTTACCATCATTAACTCTCGGTGAGTTCACAGCCCCACTTTTTATTACTTAATTGTTTTACAAACCCTTGGGGGGAATACATGCTATATTTTAAACCGAACACATTGCTTTAAAACTGTATGCTTATCTGATTGTTTTATTATCACTAAGTTACCGCATTTGCAAACATAAGTCCCTAAATCATGAACCATTAATCACTAGAAAGAGTGAGCACGAATATTGTGAATAGATCTATTGGGATTGATGAATCCCGTTTACGTTGGCCCCGTTAGAGGCAAAAAAAAGGCACTATATTTGGGTAACATTAGGTAAAACGACAATTTTACCTATTAGGGCTGGTACCAACAATTTCACCAATTAATTTTGGAACACGTTAACACCTTGGTTGCATGATGCTTAGTGTAATAATAATTGTTTTGTTTTCAAACCATTGGTGTGAGTCTATAGCTCACACTACCAACATAATGTGTTCAACCATCAAACAAACTCTATGAATTTCACTCAACCTTTGTGTTGACAGTTTTAAGCATGTATTTCAGGCCCATAATGTCGGAAGCTGGCACGGAGGGGCAAGGACAAGATCAAGAAGGCTATAATTATTTTATCATTCAAGAAAGATATCAAAAGACTTTATATTGATGCATTTTGTAAACAATGGAACCAACTTGGACCTATTTTGTAAACTCTGATATATTTGAATGATAGATCATTTTTAAAATGACTCATTTAGAGATCGTTTTCTATTATTATGACTGTTGTGTCATCGAGTAACACCTAGTTTGAATTCCTGTAGGATCTTAATATTATTGTGTTAGATGATTCGGGTGGTCTTGGGAGATCAAAATACATGTTTTCCATTTTAGAGAGAGAAAGTAGAGAGAGAGAGGGTGTTCTTGCTAGAGGATTACACAAATGTTGAATATTAGATTATGAGAAGCACCACCCCTTCCATGGATGGAAGGGGTATTTATAGTTACAAATACTCGACCTCCTATCGGCCTGTGGATCAGGGATACAGTGGGTAAAGACCCGTCCTTCCTCCACGGTGTTGCACTATGCTAAACTAGACTAATAACTAACTAATAAAACAATAAATAACGTAACTAACAATTTGTCTACGAGCTAACTTATGCTAGATAACAGTTAGGGTGACCGACTCTTCACTAAGGAATTTTCTAATTCCTAACAATCTCCCCCTAAGGGAGGTCACCCCATGTTTTACATTTTGAATCCTAGCAATCTATTCTTGTCATTGTTCTTGAGCTCGTAGACTACAATTCTTCAATTCCGCAATCTTTGTGCTTTAGTAGTGCAACTTCAAAGTCCGCATAATTTGTACTTTTAGTGGAGGTCTTTGAACTGATCCACATCTTTGATGATCTTCGAGCTTTCTTTGAGATCATCAGCCACAGTAAATCTCTCTGGATCATCCATAGTAGTGTTGCCTTCATGTGAAGTTGTGACATTTGGACCGACATGCTCACACTTTTGAATCATGACATCTTTCCATCAGAGTAGCGGAAGCCTTACTGGTTCATGATATTTGCAGCAGCGTAGCAGAAACATAGTATAAAAATATCAGAACCAGGTTATGTAGATATGCACCAGTCATGATTTCTTCAATTAAGTGTGGTTGCTGTGAACATGCGGCTTTGGATTGACTCCTCAATTCTGATCAGCTGCAATCGTCGGGGTGTACCTGCATACGACAGTTAGCAATAAAGCGCACGAAAGTGTCTTTGATCACTTTCGTTGAATTGAGGTACACGGCCCACGGTTCCCCGTTGATCAGTACAAGTACTGCCTGTGATCAGGTAGGATTCCTAAGAATCTCCTTGACAGGGTTTCGCAGCTGTTCTAGCTGTTCTCAAACCGGAACGTCTCAAAGAAGACAACACGGAGTGAGTGAACCAGCGAATTGAGATTCACTGATTGATGAAAAATGATTTGAAAACAATCGCGTATTGCTTGAAGAAAGAGTTTTGCACTACGACGAAGGTTTTATGAGAAAGATCAATTTTCAATCAAAATACTTTTTGTATTAGAGAATGAGTACACATTCGACGTGCTAGCGAAAAGAAGAGATTCGCACATCGAACGGTTTTTCCAAAAGTATTTTTCAATCAGAGATACTTTTTGAATTTGAAAACATAAGTACACATTCGACGTGCTAGCGAAAAGAAGGTTTGCACATCGAATGGTTTTTCCAAAAGTATTCGTCAATTCCATTCCTGGACCAAGGTTGATTCAAGACTGAATCGCCCCATTGTTTCTATCCAGTTGTCACAAGTTTGATCTTACGAGAAGATCTCACATGTCACCCACCAAGAGCTTGTTTGATGTTGGCTCTAGAAGGATTTCCATCTTCATCGTGAATACTTTTACATACCACTCAGATGTTCTGGCAATACCACAAGGATAATGCGTAGGACTCTTAATATATACTTACTTTCCACATTGTGTGAAACAGCAAGTCTTCATGAATTTAGTGTCCTAACGAGATATTGTGGATGATCTCTTGGCTCTAGACACAATAGTGCTCATTTGGTTCCTGTGCCGGAGACTAGGGAGAGGGTCTCCTTCTTCAATATCAAACAATCTCTAAGAGAAAGTCGATAGATAATGTCGGTTCCCCGTGAGAATGAAACAAGCCCTTTTAAGAGGAACTTGAGTGGCTTGGGAAGTTTAGTGCAGTGCATCACTGGGTCCATGATGTCTTGTCTTCAATACCAGTGTTACCTTAGTAACCACCAGTAACATATGAATTGAACCCGGTTTCTGCCCTAAGGTTGAATTGATGGAGGGCTATTTCTTTTCACCCTTTTATCATTCATTTCTTTTTCATTCTTCAACCACTTCAGTGCTTACCGAGACTTCATGACTAGAACCTTGTTGGGTTTATTCCAGTACTAGCTCAGTCTCAGTCTGCACTCTTCCCATTCCTCACTTTTCTCCTTTTATCAATATACCTAATGACTCTACACTATCTAGTGGATTGTCCCTGGGTAGATCCCTCCGGTTCTGGCGGATCGTGGGAACAAATACCTAACCTCACCATCCTTATAACTCCATGCATAAAGTAAAATGGTCGGTCTTTTGGTACAGTTCATTCTTCCTTGAAACCAATTGAAAAATCATTTGGAAAAACAATCAAGGTACTTGTGATACGAGATCAAAGCATTTTGTACCTTAAAAGTTTTGATCATTTAGAAAAATGCTCCCCCTCAACATATGCATATGATATAAAATTGTTTGGCACATGGAGGCAAGAGTTCTTTGAAATAATTTCTTTGAAATAATTTCTTGATCACAATTTCGTACGAAAAAGCCATTTGATTTTCTTGGTAAAATTCTCCCCCTCAATATGTGCATAAGATTTTTGAAATCATTTTTATCACATAGAGGCAAGAGTTCTTTTGAAGCACATCCACAATCACAAAATCCATTAAGAAAACCATTTGAAAACACAATCAAGGTACTTTATGAATCTCTTTTTAAAAAAACTTTTGTACCTTGATGGTTTTGCTCCCCCTCAATATGTGCTTCGAGATTCGAAAGCGTTTAACACATATGAGAGAGCAGCCTGCACAACTGAATCAAAACGATCAACTTTTATCAAATTTCATTATTAAATCACAAATTCTCCCCCGATCAAAAATATCAAACCCTTTGAGATTTTGGATCCCAAGTGATTTAATACTGTTTATAAAACATGGGAGGAAATGTGGCCTTGTTTAAATACTCATCTGGTTTTTGGATAAATCCTCCTCCTCAACATGTGCATTGTATATTTGAAATCGTTTGGCACATGGAGGCAGGAGTGCCTATAAAGGACTAAAACCGATTCCATTAAAACATATTTGAGATTTAAATCACGATCTCTACCCCGATCAGAAATTTTAAACCATTTGAGATTAGAGATCCCAAAAGATTTAAATCATTTAGAAAAATTTGGGGAAAGACGTGGCAAGATTTAATTTTGAAAGATGACAGATATGGACCATTTTAAGACATTAAAGATTGTTAGTGTCAGGTATGATAGTTTTTTTAAGAGATCTTTTAAGTAAAACAAAACAATTTCACAATCAAACAAGAACAGAAAAGATTTCATTTTGAAAGACCTTGATTCTAAAGAAAAAATCATACCATGACATAACATTAAATCTTTAGATCACCACTTTTTGTTGTACAAAACGGACTTTTTGAAGATATATTGTATGAAAATATTTTAAATTAAATCACTCTCCCCCTCAATCGATGACCGAAGTCGATAATTGAGTGACTTAAGTTTTGAAAAAATGAAGTCCGGTGATTTTCAAAATTTAGTCCAATATATTTTCAAAACAATATATTCCATTTTCAAAACAATTTATTCAAATTTATTCAAAAAAATGTTTAAAAATGGTATCCTGCACAAAGATACGTTAGTGGTTGAGCTGCTTTTGTTGATGTTGCTGCTGTAGGGCTTGGAAGAAAAACCGTCTGCTAATGCAGTGAGACTTCTTCTTACGTTGCATTTTGAATGCCAACTGAGGTCAAATTAAGCTCCGTTTCTTCAATCACTTAGAAGAAAACCATCTGCTGATGCAGTGAGACCTCTTTTGTTGCATTTATGCCAACTCTCCATAGAAGTCCAATTAAGCTCCGTTTCTTCATTTGTCAACCCAAGAAATAGTTACCCTTTCCTTTCGGCATCCAATCATCTTCAATTGTGGGATCCGGATCGGGAACATTCTTATAACCAATATACCTGCATACGTTCGTGAACACACATACAAATATATGGTGGTCGACATCACCCAAACAACAATCGACTAATAAAAGTCAATGCAACATATCAATCAGATCACATAAATGTATAGGAATAATGTGTTCATCAAACTCTAATCATCTAATCCTAACAATCTTATCCTAGGCACCTAGTCCTTCAACGTAGGTTAACATCATTTTTCAGTTTAAGCATTTAGGATAACTAAGAAAGCCCGTTAGATGATATAGATTTGAAAACATTCTCCCCCTCAATCAATGACTCATTTTTCTGAAAAGTTTTTAAAAGCGCAGAAGTCATTGATTGAGTTTGCAAATTAATACGAAAACTCTGATACTGATTGATTTAATAGCAACTCATTAACCACCATTAAGTTGAAACAAATATTTTTCTGAAGAATTTTAGACGGAAAAATATTTGAGTAGGAACAGCAGTCCTTCGACATACTTTCCTCAAAGTGTTTTTAGGATAAGTGCATGATATTTTTGAAAATAGTTTAAGCGTAGCACTTTCCTTTCTTTTGAAGAGCGGGTTGCTATCTGAAATAATAGCAAACCATAGTTTTAGCACGGGTTACAGTCTAAAGTAACTGCAAGCCATGTTTTGAGACATGTTTAGAAAAGAATATTTACACCTCCTGCTCGAACTTCATCTATGGTCCCGTGCCATTATTGAATGACATTTCTAAGACCGTAGATGTTATCGATACCAGAAGACATGTCATGAGAAAACAATATTTTTGGTATTTTTCAAATTTTCTGATTTTTTATGGGTTTTTGTAGGTTTTATATTTTTCTATTTTCTTTTTCTTGGTTTTATATTTTTCTATTTTGTTTTGCTGGTTTTATATTTTTTTATTTGGTTTTTAATAAATATATACAAAGATAGAGAAGATGATATAGTAAAAGAAGATGATGATACGAGTACCGAGATAAGGATATCGAGCAGCACGTCGTAGAAGATAGAAGTCATCAACTCTTAAACATTCACCACCAAAGCTTCCAGGGCTCTTGAATCGAAGAAAGAAATTGAACCAACTGAAAGTGAGACTCTGGCAGCTTCCCCCCAAACCGAAAATCCATAAGATGAGCAGATTTGAAGCTCTATTTCAAGCTTGTCTTAGCCAGGTGCACAGAAGAGCACACCACTATCATAAAGTCCGCTGCTCCATTTAAGAACGATAATCAAGGATCTCCATTCGGGGTTATATCATCAAGAAGAATAGCAACATATCATCCCACTCATAAATAATCTTCTCAAATTTCATAACCACTGAATTCTGACGCAATCCATTCCAAAAAGGTGTCAAGAGAACAATTCCCCCAAGTAGTTGAATTGTTGCAGTCAGCCTCTTTGTATAATGCTCTAGAACTCTCCCAAATACACTTCATGAGGGGAATGAAGAACACCTTCCCATGTTCACATTTTTCTTCCCTGATGAACGTGTATGAAGCTCAAGAACCCGAAGTACACCAATATCCAAGAACTCTCCCGAATACACATCAAGAGGGTAATGTAGAACACCTCCCCTATGTTCACATCTTTCGTCCCTGATGAATGTGTATGAAGCTCAAGTATCCGAAGTATACCAATACACAAGGAATGAATAACTGATAACATTGAAGAAGCAGACCAAGTCACTGATTATCTCTGCGGGTGACAATCTCTGCGGATGTCAACACCGGAATAAGTGATTATATCTCTGAATCACTGATTAAGCACTCAAGTGAAACAGCTGAGCATCCCCAATGTACACAATCTCTCTCCCCTGATCCTTGCGACACCCTCGAAATCACCACATACTAGTGTACCTCTGTTATCTTCAGAAACTTTCTCTAACATCACTTCCCCCACGTAGTTGGAATAATAACACAAAAAGCCTTGATGAGTAAAACCTTGAGTTTCTCTGCGGTCATGACAATTGTTTTCCCGGGATATCTTCAATCACTTAGAAGTATTAAGCTCATCAAGTTTACTCGCCATGAGTCAAACCTTGAGTTTCTCTGCGGTACTAACATTTGTCTTCCCGGGATGTCTTCAGTTACTTAGAAGAGTTAAGTTCATCAAGTTTACTCGCTTTGTGTTTATATGTGAGTCTCCTTACGCCTTGCTGGTTTTTGACATTTCAGAATCAGCAACTCTTTGTAAGCCCAAATACTTGAAATTTGTTGAGAATATTGCTTGAAGTCTTTGTGAGAATCAACATGCTGAAGACTCTCTCTGACTATTTATATCAACCCTTCTGTAGACAATTTGAAGTGACCACTGAAGAAGAAAGCCCGCTATACCATACTTGAAACTGAAGTCAACTTCCCCACATTTGTATCTTAAGCTTGCACCTAATGATGGAAGAACGGTGTAGAGAATTTATGCTTCAAGCAAATCTCTAAGTACTCACTACCCAAACAAAGTATGAGACATTAACACCTCTTGCGATTATCCACACCGTCATATGCGTGTGACACTGAGTAAAACAAAGTAACTCCTAATTGTGATAGTTAACCAGGTCTTCAACCATCCACCTCGACTGCTGGTAACTAGATAAACCAAGTCTTCAACTCAAATTCTTAAGCCCGAGCAAGTTATAGAATAAGAACACGCCTTTGTGAAAGTCAACTTCAATCTCAAATAAGTGATAAATGATTAACTCCGAAGTAATCAACTTGAGTCAAATGTCCAACAATAGTCAATATCAACGTCTCGAGCAGTCGCTGCTAAAGAATATGAGCAAGTCTAATTGGGAATTGAATTTGACTTATAACTTTCTCCCAATTAGTGCTCTCCCCTAAACCGACAATCTGTTTGATAAATGCCCAGATTAAGAAGAAGTCTTTATATCGTTAAATGCAACTCGTCTTTAGTCTTCTAACATGTAGCAGAAAATGTAGAACAGACTGTAGACTCGACCTTCTTCAAGATTGTGCAGTTGGGGAATAGATAGTTAACATCTTCAACTCACACCAAAAAGCATCCCACCAAAAAGCATCCCAATTAACTTACATCTTGCAAATCCCCTTAACTAAAATCTCTCCCAATCAAACAAGAACAGAAAGATGTTCATCAAGAAAATCAGCAATAAGGCCGCAACGAACACACAAGATGGTAACACGAAACTACCAATCACATCAAACAAGAATAGAGAGATTGTTCGGAATCATCATGTTGATGTATACGTGAAGCATTAACCGGAAGCACTTTGTCGATAAACTCATCAATCCGAGTGAAGATGTCAACCAACGGCTCATAGAAGAGAGAAACTCCATGTGAAGATTACCCGATAATAAGAAGCTCGGTTCTTTCATGAGTTTCGAGCCGTATGACCATTTAAATTCACAAATATCAATCAGCAATGCAAAAAATTCACACTTCTTCTCCCCCTCAAGAATTGCATACGGAGATGCCATTCTTGACTAAATAAGTGAAAATCATCCGAATGTTCTATTCACACTTCTCTCCCGCAAAATCAGCACGAGATGTCGCCATCTTCATTATAATCGAGCAAGTGGAATGAGAAAACAATCAGTGGTAGCCCGGTTCACTTTATGACTGAAGCGCATGGAAAAAGTATGAAGCATGTTGATGAGAATGGTCATTAGTGAGAAGATTTCTCTTCTTCAGAAGATAAAGCGCACTGAAGCGTACACTTTTCTTTTCTTTGAGGAACGAGGCATGAATTGTTGTGTTCATACATCATAAGAAGATTTCTCTTCTTCGGAAGATAATGCGCACTGAAACGTACACATTTCTTTTCTTTGGAGTACGAGGCCTGAACTGATGTGAACAGACGTCATAATCTCTCTCTTTTCAACTCTCTTAGCAAAACATGTAATCAATCACCATTATCATTCAGTAGGCTCTTTGTAGTGACATCTGATGGAGAAAACCCAATATGATGAATTTGACCTTGAAGTAAACTACCCCGAACTCGTGACTTGAACTTGCACATGTGTAACAAAGAGCGGTGTCGAGAATTCATGCCCATTTGAATCTCTAAGTACTCTATACTCTTCAACCAACCAACCATCAAGTATAAGACGTACATCACCTCTTGAAAATCCACAATTGAATGTGACACTGAGCACTACAACGTAACTCCTTTAAGTGATAGTTATTTTGAGATGATAAGAGCCCAATTCCCCCAAGTGGTAGATGAAAAGGAAAAAGTCACCCAACAATAACTAGATTTCCAAGTCTTCATTTTTGATAATAAGCTTGAACAAGGATCTCGAAGAATCTTCATCCAACCATCCCCGATACCTTCAGATACTAAGTACACTCGCCCGTGATAATTCACTTCAACCTCAAATAAATAATACTGAATTAACGCCGTTGTCACATCTTCTGAACTGCTCAAATCTAGCCTCCTTAGACTTTTTAAGTGAACTATGATAATGGTTTCATCCCGACCATGGTTTAATGAGCATAACCCCGTAAAACTTTGAAGTAACCAAACCGCCATGACGAATATCCAAACACACATCCAATTCATGAAGTACACCCTTTTATCCCTTCTTCGAAGCAGAAACCGTGGCACCAGCATCAAAAGATCCAGAATACGCTTTCCTTTCTCCAAGATGGTTCCATCATCACGGGATTTTACAATTCTATAGTTTAAACCGAGAAATAGTATCTTTCGCGGGATTTTACAAAACCAAGAATAAACCGTAAGATAGATCCGGAAATGCACTTTACTATTACCAGAATGTTTCCATTGTCACGGGATTTTACAAGTCTATGATTTAAACCGAGAAATAGGTTCTTTCGCGGGATTTTACAAAATCAAGACAAAACCGTAAACAATGTCAGCTTGAATGTGAAATGACAACTTTGGTTTCAGTGAATATCTGTTTTAGGGGAATATGCAGCGGTTCATCAACGGTCCATTATCCAACATCAACAACATCAACAACCATCCATTCAACAGTTTGGTACACACATCATTCACGCATTCTGTAGGCAATTGTAGTGACCACATAGAGAAGTAAACCCGATATGCCAAACTTGATCATGAAGTAAAATTCCCCAGATTTGTTACTTATACTTGTACTATTCCTCGTGAAAAAGAAACGGTGTACCCAATGTACAAAACCTCTTGACATTCTCAACTGAGTGAGACACCGAAGTGATAACTACGTTGTGGGTTAAGCGAGAAAGAGTCACAACCGTAATTAAATAGCCAAGTCTTTATCACTCTCTATAAAAACCCAAACAAGTCATCTTCGCGGAATGGTAGAAAGAAAGAAGATGAAATAAGTAATCGCGCCCGGAAGATCTCACTTCAAAACCAAATAAGAAATACCGTCTAAACAACCCCGTAGTCAACCTAGTTTCAATAATAATTCCAGCCTTGACCAAATATTTTGCGTGAAAATGTATACACCAAAGTACCAATTTGAAAACCACAACAAATCTCAACATCTCATCAACACATATCATCAAATCACTTTTACAAATTTCACTAAAACGATACTACTTGCATGACTCAAATCTGACAATTATACTTGATCAATATCATAACACCACATCTGGTCCAAATAATAGTCACAAATGGTCCAACGCATGGTTACAATAGTCCGAGTCCAATTAATTCACACATAAGCACTTCACGTGATAAATCTCTACAAATCTTTGCAAACCACGCCTAGCCTATACCAAATTAATCCGAACATTTTCCAAACTCAATAGCTCAACTTCAAATTTGGCTAGCACTGGTGATAACAAGTGTGGTACAAACTCATTGAAACGTCTAGACCAAGTCCACTTCCAGATTCGTTAAGCCCAAGAACGTTTAATACCTGGTCCAAGAAGATGTACATCCGATCCATTAACATTTGAGAGCCCAAGGGATTATTAACTTACCCTAATTTCTCGTGTATAAAGCGCAACATTATAACACACTCTAACCCTAATATTACTCCACTATCACGCAGTCACCACAAACTTCTCACACCTACCAAATACAAACGTTTCACAAAAAAAAACGTATCACCTCTTACATATCCACTCATCAATCTCAAACCTATCATCACATAATTAACCTCAAAGTCGAATCTCACAAACACAAACTGCAATACCGAGCCTTGATTATCTATAACAGCTCAAGTCCGAATCAAGAAGATGTTATAAAGGCTTCAAGATCCTTAGTAGGGGGTCTCGGGTAGGTGTATTTTAATTGTTTGTTTTCTCTAAACCGAACTAAAGAAAAAGAAAATAACGAAATTGTTATTATTCTTATCTTTTGGAGTCGGATATTAAATGAAGCTTGGTCTTCTCAATATGATCGATGATGGTGATATGAGTTCAATAAAAAATCTTAGAAAGATTGAACATTGAACCCGGTCTGAGATTATATAAACTCGTTGTTTTAATCATTGAGACATGTTGAAACGATGTAATGGGATTGTAGTAAGGAGATTGGATTGGGTCTTGTTGAAGTAGTTGGTTTAGGTTTAAGGATTAATTAGTGGTTGTATATGGTTAAAGTCGAATTTGTTGTAGCTTCATTTCAAATCGTTTTATGTTGTGCTCTAAGGACTGATGATGTACGATTGATACTGAGGTTGAGTTGTTATTTTGTTTTTGGTATTTGTTGACTGCTGATGTAATATTAAAGAGGTCAACTGAGTTGGCATAAGTGGTCATGGTCATACTTCTTCTTCATCCCCTTTCTGTCAAAAACAAGTCAACCATTTTTCAGTTTGACTCAAAAGTCAAACCAGTACAAGTCGCTACAATTTTCTTAAGCAAGTCGCTAGCAATATTGAGTCATAAGTCGCTAGCACTAATTCGCTAGGCTTATGATAAGTCGCTAGCATTTCAGTTTGACTCAAAAGTCAAACCGTCACCAAGTCGCTAAGGTTTTACTTGACATAAGTCGCTAGCATCTTTTCACACAACAAGTCGCTACTTATAAATATAAGTCGCTACATTAACTCGCTAAGACAATGAATACATTGAACCTGGACAGTTTTGTGTACAACTCGCTAACATGATATGTGACATTTTCCGATGAGTTTTCCGATCATTATTCCGACCATATTCATATATAAACCCAGAAAAAGCATGACAGAAACTGCAAGATATGACTTTTGACCCATTTGACAGTATTTTGACAAAGCAGATATTGACCACAGATGAGTCTGACCATATAACTTCAATTTACCAAAGTATAACAGCAACTTGACCACATATGGTACCAAAATTTTTTTTTTTTTTTTTTTTAAAATGGTATAAAAGTGACACAACCTATATAAAAGCACAAGACTTTTGGATCAAAAAGGATACAAAAACGTGAGTAAACTGTCATACCAATAGATAAGGAAAAAAACATTTCGGACCACAAAATAGTATCAAAAACAGTTTAGAACATGATACAAAACCACAATAAATCATCAAAACACAAAAACCTTGGCTCTGGTACCAATTGTAGGATCTTAATATTATTGTGTTAGATGATTCGGGTGGTCTTGGGAGATCAAAATACATGTTTTCCATTTTAGAGAGAGAAAGTAGAGAGAGAGAGGGTGTTCTTGCTAGAGGATTACACAAATGTTGAATATTAGATTATGAGAAGCACCACCCCTTCCATGGATGGAAGGGGTATTTATAGTTACAAATACTCGACCTCCTATCGGCCTGTGGATCAGGGATACAGTGGGTAAAGACCCGTCCTTCCTCCACGGTGTTGCACTATGCTAAACTAGACTAATAACTAACTAATAAAACAATAAATAACGTAACTAACAATTTGTCTACGAGCTAACTTATGCTAGATAACAGTTAGGGTGACCGACTCTTCACTAAGGAATTTTCTAATTCCTAACAATTCCGCTGCATATCATGAAATTGGGGGTATTACATCAACAATATCGTGTGATTGGAGGGTTCGTAGCAGATCCCTATCATGATTATTTTAAGTATATTGGATTGTCCATTCTTAATTGAATTTTTTTAATCAATAATCTTGTTTAGCTAACTCTTAGTTTTTTTTAATGTAGATGACTCCTTGATTAATAATGTAGTAGATAATGATGTGTTAGATATATCAATGTAATGGGGTTACAATTTCACAACAAAATAAACCTCACAAAAACTAGACGGGTACGATTTTATATCACACCTATGTGGGACAAATATAATGAACAAGATTATTATAACGTAAATAAAAATAAACTTTCCATGATGTGTATTTGTAAATTCATTTTTTAATATGGTACAAATACTTTTAAAAATTCTTTACGGTGCAAATATATTAATGCAATGGGGTTATCATGCCATCTGTCATTTACTTGCAACTACAAGCTACTGACAACTGCTTGGACTTGTTATCTTAATAATGTTACCAATTATCGTCTCTATATTTCCGTAACATCTTGCGGATACCCGACTATTTTTGTATGATATAGTTTGACATTGCTTAAAGTTATTAATATAAAAAATTCTTGCAATACATAAAGTTATTGTCATGTAAAACGTATAATCAAAAACAATAATTGCCAAACTTATTAAATACAAAGTGTCCGTCGCCGCCACGTGCGAATACATTGATAATAAGATAAAAAAGCAAATTACCTATTACGACCCAAAATACACCTCATTTACCAATATAGACCATTGAGAGTTGAAAACAACTATTCATGACATATTTTTAACACACAACACACACATCCATGTGTTAAATTGGCCACATATTACCTTATCCTAAAAGCTAGAAAACATTCAAACACCCACTCTCATCAAACATTAATCATATACATCTCTTTGAACAACCCACAGATTTACTTTGTTCTCCAAAATCTGCACTCCAAAACACAAACAATGTTTGTATATGTGTGTGTTTTTGTTAAAACATGTCATATATTAAAGACAATCACCCAAACTTATTGAGCTAGCCTAAACAATCGCCCAAGCATACCATTCGTCGCCCGGAATTTCGCTAAAGCATACCAGCCATCGCCCCATATTTCACCCAAGGGTTGTGATTGCCCAGAATTTCAACTAAGGTTCGCCTAGTCGAAAAGTTCATTTTGGTAAATGATACATGCGAAGTTCATATTCGTAAAACGCTAGTGGAAATGGTTTATTTAAAAAAATTGCTCCTGAAACTAAGTGTGAGACCCCTTAGAATTCAACAAAATAAGCCTAAAAAAACTAGACTGATACGAGTTTATATCACACCACATAACCTATGTGGGACAAATATAATGAACAAGATTATTATAACGTAAATAAAAATAAACTTTCCATGGTGTGTATTTGTAAATTCATTTTTTAATATGGTACAAATACTTTTCAAAATTCTATACGGTGCAAATATATCAATGTAATGGAGTTATCATGCCATCTATCGGTTACTTTTGACTTGCGACTACAAGCTATTAACAACCACTTGGACTTGTTATCTCCATAATGTCCCAATTATCGTATCTATATTTCCGTAACATCATGCGGATACCCTACTATTTTTGTATGATATAGTTTGACATTGCTTAAAGTTATTAATATAAAAAATTCTCGGAATACATAAAGTCATTGTCGTGTAAAACGTATGATCAAAAACAATACTCGCCAAACTTATTAAATACATTATAGTAAAATAATAATGATCAAAATATCCGACAACAACTTATCAATTTGAATATGGTTTTCAAACATCTCTAGCGATAGACAACTTATTAGTAAGGAGATATTGAATCCTAATAACACATAATCACCTAGCTTAACAATCTTCCCAATGATTTTAGCGACTTAAAAGTAAGCATTGCATTGCAGTATAGATCAAATGCCATAAACAATATTACTCAGTCTCTCTTTAATCCTTGAAGCTCCATCTTCTTGAGCATATCTCTCTCCGACCTGTAAATTTACATAATTTGGAACATTGATTAAAGCTTAATTATACTGAATGCAATACTTGTATTAATTTTATGCATTAGTTGAAAACTTAAAATTGTTGTATTACAAAGTAAAATTATTCTATCGATATTAATGATAATAAATTCAAAATCTATACTACATATAATGGAGGGATTACGATCCGTCCATTATATGCATTAAGACATTTTAAGAATACAAAATTAAATAATAGAAAATAACATGCTTATTGTACAAGCCAATTAACACAAAAACATTTATTGTAGCATCTAGTCAAACCTATAAGAGAAAGGTCAACATAATTGAGTAATACAAATAGTAATAAATAATAATCCTGAATACGTATATAAGATTTTTTGGAAAGAACTATTAACATCTTAATATGTTAGATAAATTAAATAGTAACGTCTGAGAAGAAAATAAAAACTATGTATATGCTTAATCTGACTATTAAAAAAAAAATAGTAGTTTTATAAGGCCCAGAGATGCAACCTAGAGGTGGCGTAAAAATTGATATCGAGAATGAAAACATTCGTGCGATTTATTTGAAAGTTAAACAATGAGAAGTAGTGATGACACGCTACCAAAAAAGCAGAGGCAAACAATATGTCTTTGTGAAGTAATAAGAATATTTTTATGACGGCAGTAAAGTAGGAACTTAGGGTTTGAAACATGCTTCTAACATCAAAAGAAATTTGTTATTTTGTGAGATAAATAGATGTTGCAAGTTAATAAAATGGGCTTAGCTTTATGGGTTTTTTTGTTTTAACTCATTTTAATAAGTTTTTGAGTCATTTTAAAGAGCTTTTGAACTTTATTTATATATGTTCTTAATAAAAACTAGTATGATTCATGGGAATATAGAAAACTTGACTTTCATTTTGACAAATTTCATTCAAATTAAATGGGTAATTTTCGTAAACTAACTTACTTAGTTGATTAGACTAACTTTAAACAAAATTATAAAAAAAAAAAAAAAAAATGCAATGAGTTCTTAAAAAAAAGTTATATGGTGTATGATGTAAACTCATCATATAGTTTTCAAACGATATGGTGCAAGTACTTTTAAAATTATTTTGGTGATTAGAAAAGTTTCATGCCGTAAAAATATAACGAAGCTTGTCTTACTATAACATATTTACTTACGACTACAAGTTACTCTTAACAAGTTCGAGCACCTACCTTAATAATATTACTAACAACCGCTTTATATCGTCGTCACTTAAAGTTATTCTCATATAAAATCAAGGTTGTAAAAATCGCTAGGCGCTCGTGAGGCGGTTGGGTAGGGCCTGGCGATTAATCGGTTAGGCGGGGATTAATCGGGGATTAATCGGATTGCAATTTTTATAGTGAAATTTTTTAAAATCTAAACATAGTTCTAAGTTTCTAACATAAAGTTACAAACATCGGATTATTGACCGATTAATCGGTCTGTTGACCGATTATTGACCGATTAATCGGTCCGTTGACCGATTATTGACCGATTAATCGGTCCGTTGACCGATTATTGACCGATTATTGATCGATTTTTGACCAAAACGATTAAATAGGCCGATTATGGAAAATCGGGGCGGTTAATGGCCGATCAGCGATTATGCGCCGATTAATCGGCCGCCTGGACCGATTTTTACAACACTGTATAAAATACACATCATTCTTAATTTTATTGTTACATTTAATATACAATCAAAAAATATTTGCTCCTAAAATTTTATATCAGAGTAACCGTCGTCGGAACGCGCGAATACCAGTATTATTGGCGTTCTAACTCATGCAATTTGTTCTGTCTTGCATAATTGGCCAAATAAATTCCTCATACTTCTTATGTCACCTAGTCTTCTTTGCGTGTATTATAACAAACAAACGCAATACTAAAATAAATTCATCATACTTATGTCACACTACTAGTTTTCTTTGCGTATTTCAACAAACGCAATACTAAATTTGTAATAATAATATAAGAACATCAAAGCTTTTTGAAGACCCGAAGGTAGCAAATATTTAGCACCGACCCGAATAACTCTACAACAAAAATATAAATATAATGGTTAAACGTTTCAAATGCATCAGAACCACTCTTATCCATATTATTGTAGTGGGAATAACTCTGTTGTTCTGAAGAAAAAAAAATGTTAAACTTTAAAAAAGAAAATTCACTCTAAAATGAAAACTTAGTTCTAAAAAAATTATGTGTAACAAAATGGTTTCTTCCATCAACTTATGCGTAATAGGATGGTGTATCTACATTCTTTTGCACTTCAATTATTGGATTCTATTAAGACAAACACTAACTTTCAAGCTTGTTAATGTATACTCCGTAGTAAATTACAGATTTACACCAAATGCAAATTTTTAATTTTTTCAAATGTGTCAATTCATGATGCAACACTAAATTTCAAGCTTGTTAAGTAAGAGAACTAACCAACAAAGTTTCAAGCTTGTTATCGAACAAAACATATGAATGTGAAATAAAAAAACTGTATATTTATTAAGACATACCTGAGCATGTATGGTATGGAAAACAGTATCGTTAAGGATCGAAAATCCGGCATTAACAACATCAAAACCTTCTTCATGAATCACACGGATTGTTTCACTGAACAAGAACTGAAAGTCCACTCCGGTGATGAGAACCGCTTCAATAGATGAGCCGGTTTCACGAACCTCAATCTGAGGTGCTCTTGCTTGCCCCACCATCATATTCAAGCATTTGATTTTATGGTTATTATTAATTTCAAGTTTCTTGATTCCCATTAAATTATTCTTTTCTTCATTCATTTTCTCAAGTTTGATTTGGAGTTTCTTTATATAATTTGCAGCTTCGTGTAGCTGATCTGGTAGGGATGTCATTTCCTGCAGCATTTAAGAGTTGCACTAGTTATCACAAGATTTTTCTAGTTAAAATGATCGGGTAAATTAAAAAAAAAAAAAAAAAAAAAAAAAAAAAAAAGAAAGAAATACCATCAAGATTCAGCTGTAACAACCTCAATTTTTTCCGATAAAGAAACGTATGACTAATCTCATTACGAAAAA
Source organism: Chrysanthemum seticuspe (assembly GCA_019973895.1). NCBI lineage: Eukaryota > Viridiplantae > Streptophyta > Magnoliopsida > Asterales > Asteraceae > Chrysanthemum > Chrysanthemum seticuspe. The sequence goes on along the minus strand of BPTQ01000009.1, from coordinate 199,788,177 downwards.
CTCAAGATTTATCAATTAAAAAAATTAAACCTTCAAGATTTAGCCCTGAAAATCACACTCCTAAACACTACTCATATAGCCCTAATATAAGATTGAAGATAACCCAAGGAACCTAAGATGACGCCCTAAACTATGAAGGAGAAGTAGCCAAAGCTTGGTTAATTAATGGCTGAATTCTGTTTTAGCTTCTTCTTTTGTTGTTGTTGTTGCCAATTATAAGGATACGAAGGATGCCTGCGTTATCAAATCCTATTATATGATGTCAAAAGATCAATGAGTTAATTATGTCAAGCTAGAAAACTTCCATTTATGTGAAGCTGTTAATGTTTTTTTGTCTAATGCCAAGAACATGATTTAACTAGACTTATGTTATTACTTTCCACCAACTCTGAGTTGTATGACTCCCTGAATAAGAATTGAAACAATCTACTGTATGTAAACAGATTTGCAAGCATGCATAAAAGTAAACAAATTTTGAATATTTATGATATGATGGAAGAGGTGTCACTTCAATGGTGGGATACTCAACAAACATTTAGTACAATCTTACACTTTCATAGAATCTAGCCAAGTGTCAAAGACATATACAGTCGTTAGAAGACAACACAAACAACATATGTTGCTTAGATTTCCTGACCAATTTGTGTGGTATTTATTGAGCATAAAATTAAGATAAAGACCTAGAGAGAGAGAGAATAAAAACCCTAGAAGAGTCATGAGCAACAAGAGAATGAAGTTTGGAGTATAGAGCCTTCATGTGAATTCTTCTATTTTTCTCAATTGTTCTTCTATCGACCCTTGAACACGATGAACTAGGGTTGCCTTCCATCACTTCTAACACACTTTGTCTTTAAAAATTGATGTTTCTTTGCCTGTCTATTTATAGCATCAAATGCATTTATATTTACTCTATGGGCATGTTTGGCACGAAGCGGTGTGAAGCTTTTTGGAGCAATGAGCATTTTGATTTTTATTAGTCGTTTAGCAAAGGAACGGTGAGTTTTCCTATTTTTTAGAAATGCTCAATTTTTCAATGCTTCTTTAAGAAGCTGTGAGCGGTGAGCAGTGAGCTGCACAGCTACTGCTCACAGCTCACAGCTACTACTCACTGCTACAGCTCACAGCTACTACTCACTGCTACAGCTCACAGCTACTTTTGCCAAACAAATGGCCTTATTGTGATGGTAGTAGACCCCAACATTGGATGGGAAATGATTTATTAAAGCAAAAAAACAACCCATCCCATAAGCTACTTTTCTTCAATAAAGTAACTTAGTTGGGTCATCTACGAAACCCATTATTTTATTATTTTTTATTTTTTTTTCTCTATCTCATAGTAAGCGTTAACATGTGTTCCTTATGTCATGTGTTCTCTCCGTCTTAAAATAATTGTTTACAGGTAATAACCATACAATTTAGAAAAGACATCATCATTACAGCTTCATTCTCTTACTTTTTTAAAAATGATAGTTTTACTCTTAGCTAATTAACTTATTCTTAATTTATAACCTTTATAAAGTTTATAATAATAACCACAACTGAAGATAATATGATAAACTTAATCTAAAATTCCTTATTTATTTTATAAGTGGAAAATTAATTTGAGATAATTCGAAAAGGAAATGTGAACAATAAATTCAAGACGGAGAGGGTATATTTTAGGTGTACAAATAAGTATATTCTTTATATTTAGAGAAGTGTTATTTTACATACAAAACTTTTTTCAAATACCAAGGACTCATCCTCACCCTTCGTCTAAAAAGAAATCAATGGTTGAGATTTAAAACATTTTATTATTTTACTTATTTTTTATAATTTAAATATATTTTAAACCGTTAATCGTTAAGCGAAAATAACTACACCATCGCGATGAACATTTAATTATCTTTCTATAGACGGAAAATTTGACATACTTTCAAAAAAAGAAAAAAAAAAATCGTTTTTTCACCTTTTTTCGTCTTTTATTTATTTTATTTTTTTTGAATCTGAGATTTGCATGAAAAAATCACATGTGATTAAACACTAATTTGAATATCACATGTGATATTTAGTGTTAAATCACATATGATATGTAATATCACATGTGATATTAGTGTGAAGTCACATATGATATATTATCATATGTGATTTAACACTAATATCACATGTGATATTCAAATATATCATATGTGATTTAATACTAATATCATATGTGATATTCAAATTTATCATATGTGATTTAACACTAATATCACATTTGATATTCAAATTAGTGTTTAATCACATGTGAATTTTTTATGCGAATTTCAGTAACGAAAAAAAATGTAAAGAAAACGTGAAAAATACGATTTTTTTTTTTTTTTTTTTTTTTTTTTTTTTTTTTTTTTTACGAAAGTATATCAAATAGCCTATCTATAGAAAGATAATGAAATACTTGTCGTACTGGTATATTTTTTTCGCTTAACGATTAACGGTTTAAAAGATATATTAGTATTTGAAAAAAAATGATGAAAATGGTTTTTTTTTTTTAAATTGTTAAGATTAATATCATCAATTAGATCAAATAAAAATAGAAGGGGGGGGGGGGGGAGGGTTGAATAGTTTTGCCGATTTTAAGTTAGTTACAAAAACTTTAGATTCGATATTATGTGAAATCGTATGGATGTAGAGAAATTATAGATCTAACGATAAAGCAAGTAAATAAATTAAAGCAAGGGATAGAAATGACACAACCAATTTATAGTGGTTAGGCTACAAGGACACCTTCCTTGCCCTACTCCACTCCCCGAGTTACCTACTTGAGAGTTCAAGCACTATGTCAACAAACTCCTTCAACTTGGCGGAGAAGCCTTCACAACGTTGCTTACACCTTTTTCTGGTACAAAGCTAAATACCGAGTCCGTGACACGGTGGACCAAACCAACACGACTATTACACAACAACTATGTGAAATATCAAATACAAGATCTTTGCTACAGAAATCTTGTGGAGGAACAAATCAATCAAGGACCCCTTGCTTGGATGACTTGTAGAATGCTCGTGATCTCGCCTTAGAGAAGGACCTATATGAGAATCACTAAAGAAAGAAAGAAGAACAACTCTCTAGATCAAGTGATCTTTTGTTAGAAGAGAATGAGAGTATATGAGAGAATTAGTAACAAGAGGGGTGAGTTAGAATGAAGAAATGGCTCTCTATTTATAGGCAAAACTTGCCACTATTCCCCGGATCCCACAGATCCCTCCCTTAAGGGATCCGTCTAGTGTAAACCTAGGGATCCGTGGGACGCTCCTCTTTGCCCATGGGTTTTTTGGTTATGGGTCATGGGTCATGGGTTGGTCCATGGGTATTTCTTTAGATACAATGTATCTAATGAGTACAATGTATCTAGTCAAGTGGGTATGGGTTAATACCATGGGTTATGAATATGATCCATGGGTTGTGATTTTTACCCATCCTAATAAACTATTACAACAAATGATTTATTACAACAATTTGTATTAAGTGACTATATGTAAATGCTTTACAAAAATAACATGTATCCTTATAATTTTACTTATGATAACATTATATTTGTTATCAACAAAACACAAAGAGATCGAAAAATATTAATAAACATTTTTACGGTTTATTTGTATTAACAAGATGGATAACATATATAATAGCGTTTTTTCGAGCCACATCATCTTCTTCGCATTGTTTGTTAACGTACATTTCATATCTTCAACGGGGGAGACGGCAAGCCATAATAAATCTTGTGTAGAGAAGTATTTTGAGGTTGAATTGTGTTTGAAATTGTGTGTTTAGAAGTGTGTTTGAGATTGGTATTTATAGGATGTGAAAAGTGGTAAAGCTTTTTAAAAAAAGTTTTTTTTTTTTTTTTTTTTTTTTTTTTTTTTTTTTTTTTTTTTTTTTAAATGTAAACGGGCAAAAAGTGGTTTTGGTAGACGTTTGAAATCGGTTGAAAATTTAACAGATATTCAAAAAATTTGGCTGTCGACCGGTGTGGTGACCAACACCCACAATCGAGATGACCGATCTACATATCGGTCGAAGTGGGAAATTTTGGGTGCCCAACCGATGTGTAGAACTCGACTGTGCCCAGCCTTACAAACCATTAATCGTTACACGATAAAAATCATACCATCGCGATTAGAATTAAATCATCTTTATATAGAGAAGCACTTCTATATACTTTTGACCATTTTTTTTTGTGAGTGTTGAAATTTACGTCTGAAAAAATCACATGCTATTTGTTATTTAAATATCGCATGTACTTTATGAAATCATATGTGATTTGTGAAATGACATGTCATTTAGTGGTTAATAAATCACATATAATTTTCCAGACACAAATTTTAACACTAAAACAAAACTAAAAAAAAACGTCCGTCGAAAATATATCAAAGTTCCCGTCTACTGAAAGATAAAAAATATTCTCGTCGCGATTGCGTATTGTTTGTCGTTTAACCATTTACCATTTACAAGATATTTTATTTTAAAAAAATGTTAAAAGTGTTTTTCTTAATGAGAAATGTTATGTCAACAAAAAATTTACACAAAGTCCACATGTTGGGATCACTTGTAACTACTATTTTAAGTGTCGGTCATTTATATGTAATATGTTGCTAATGAAGGCTTATATGTTTGTAGATAGTGCTAGGCTTATGTAGTAAGCCCATAGGCCTAAGCATAGGCCCAAACGTTCAAGGAAGGCACTAGAATAGTTGCCCTAGCTTCCTTGCTTATAAATACCTTGTAAACTCTCATTTGAGAGTGGTGGTTCTTTCATAATAAGCATAATCGTTCCTTATTAGTGTGTGTGTGTGTGTGTGTGTGTGAAAGTTCCCTCTGTTAATACAAATAAACCGTAAAAACGTTTATTCATATTTAGCGATCTCGTTGTGTTTTGTTGATAACAAATATAAAGTTAACATAAGTAAAATTATAGGAATACATGTTATTTTTGTAAAGTATATACATTTGGTCATTCACATAAAATGTTGTAATAATTCATTTGTTGTAATAGTTTATGTAATAGGATGGGTAATGTCCATAACCCATGACCCAAGAACCATGACCCATTGTCTAGATACATTGTATCTTGTTAGGTACACATGGCTCATACCCATAACCCGGTTTCCAACCCAAAATCCGGACTGGTACAACCCAGTTTGCCGGATCCCTAGGATTACACTGGACGGATCCACCAAGTGAGGGATCCGCCGGAACCGGGCTACAGTAAGTTGTTTTGCCTATAAATACTGAGCTATTTCTTCATTGTTACTCACCCTTCTTTTTCTAACTCTCTCATATATTATCTCACTCTTCTAAACTCTGATTACTTGATCAATCTAGTAGTTCTTCTTTCTTTTGTTGTGATTCTCATATAGGTCCTTCTCAAAGGCGAGATCACGATATACTACAAGTCATCCAAGTAAAGGGTCCTTGATTGATTTGTCCTTCCACAAGATTTCTGTAGCAAGATCTTGTATTTCATATTTCACATAGTTGTTGTGTAATAGTTGTGTTGGTTTGGTCCGCCGTGCTAAAGACTCGGTATTTAGCTTTGTACCGGAAAAAGTGTAAGCGACGTTGTGAGGCTTCTCCGCCGTGTTGAAGGAGCTTGTTGATATAGTGCTTGAACTCTCGAGTGGGGAACTCGAGGAGTGGAGTAGGGCAAGGAAGGTTTCCTGGTAGCCGAACCACTATAAATCGTTTGTGTCGCTACTCTCTATCCTTTACTTTACTTGCTTTCATTATTTACTTTACTTATTGCTTTATACTATCTGTCCGTCCATACGAATTCACATAAGATCGAATCTAAATCTTTGAAACTTCAATTAAAATCGGCAAAACTATTCAACCCCCCTTCTAGTTTTCCACAATTGGCATCAAGAGCAATGTTTGCAAAGGTTTTAAAGTAAATTGTATTAAAAACTTTTCGATCACAATGAGTTTTGAAAATTATCGAGAAGGGTAATCTATGCAACGACCTCTACTGCTTGAAACAAATGGTTTAATTTATTGGAAAAATAGATTCGAAACTTATGTGAAATCAAAAGATATTGATTTTTGGTACATCATTGTTGAAGGTGATTTCCAAGCCACTACAAAAGATGATAAAACCCGCAACGAAACAAACATCCCTCATGATCGCCTCTCCGACGATCAAAAGAAAAAGCCTTCCAAAAATAGTGAGGCAAAAATTGTTTTATATAATACCTTATCTACAAAGGAATTTGAAAAAATTTCTATGCTTAAAACCTCTAAAGTAATTTGGAATTCTTTAGTTGTAACTCACCAAGTTAATCAACAAGTTAAAAACAACAAAATAGATTTATTTGTTCAACAATATGAACAATTTTCAATATCGGATGAGGATAGTATAGATAATTCTTTTGCTAACTTTAATACCATTATTACTTCATTACAAGCACTTGATGAGTCTTTTTCTAGTCGTAATCATGTCAGGATATTTTTGAGGGCGCTTCCATCAAAGTGGAGACCAAAGGTGACGGCCATCGAAGAATCCAAAGACATATCAATCATCACTCTTGACTAACTCATAGGCAACCTAAAGGTCTATGAGCTCGTCCTCGCTAAAGACTCCGAAGCCTCAAAAGAAAAGAAAAAGAAGCACAAATCTCTTGCCTTAAAAGCCAAGAAGGTCTCAAGCGATGAAGAAGCCTCATCTTCGGAAAGTGATGACAAAGAGTATGCAATGAAGGTACGGGATTTCAAGAAGTTCTTTCGAAGAAAAGGAAGATATGTCAAGCAACCATATGAAGACAAGAAGGGGTTCAGGAAAGGCAAAGACGACAAGAAAGTAAAGGACGAATGCACATGTTTTAAATGTGGGGATCCTAATCACTTCATTAGTAAGTGTCCCAAACGTGACAAATAAAAGGCGTTCGTAAGTGGTTTGTGGGGAATGGGTGAGGAGGAGAACGAAGAAATTTGTCTCATAGCAAAAGACTCAAACGATGTATGTCCCGAATCTCTTTATTATAGTAGCTCATCATTAGATGATGAATCCTTACATCGTGAATATGATAAACTTTGCAAAATTAGTCTAAAAGTAATTAACAAAAATAAGACTTTGAAAAACAAAAATGAACATTTAGAAAAGGAAGTTCTTGAGCTAAAAGATAAATTAAAACGGTTAGAAAAGGGAAAGGAAGTAGATAGTGAATGTGAGCTTTGTGTTCAACTTCAAAAGTTAGTTGATTATCTTGATTCCAAGATTGCTAGAATAATTACTAATACTCTTGATAAAATCCTTGATAGTGTTAAAACGGGAATAATCAAAAGGGTTTAGGTGTTCAAAATACATTCAATTACTTTTGTTACGGAGGTAACTTCTATACTTTTGTTATAGTGGATGATTAATCTAGGTATACATGGACAAATTTTTAAAGAATAAAACTGAAACATTCAATTACTTTGAAATATTAAGTAAGAAAATCCAAAGACAACTAATAAGTCCTATTGTGTCGATTAGAACGGATCTTGGTAGGGAATTTGATAATGAAGTGCAATTTGGAGCTTTTTGTGATGCTAATGGTATTACTTACAATTTATGGGCTCCTCGCACTCCATAATCAATGATTATTGAGCAATCAATTTCTCAAAAATTTTGGTGCAATGCTGTCGACACATCAACTTATGTACTAAACCGAGTCCTAATTAGACCATTTTTAGGAAAAACTCTATACGAGTTACTGCGAGGCAAAAATCCTACGTTAGAACACTTTAGAGTCTTTGGTAGTATATGTTTCTTACTTAATACTAAAGATTTTCTAACTAAATTTGATCCTAAATAACCGAAGGTATCTTCTTAGGATACTCACATATTATGTTGTTTGATGATTCGGGTGGTCTAGGATTATGATGAAACAAGGACTCTAAACTATCTAGTGGATTGTCCCTGGGTAGATCCCACCGGCTCTGGCTGGATCGTGGGAACTAATACCTAACCTAACCATCCTTATAACACCATGCATAAAGTAAATTGGTCGATCTTTTGGTATAGTTCATTCCTTCTCGAAACCAATTGAAAAATCATTTGGAAAATCAATCAAGGTACTTGTGATATAAAATCAAAACATTTTGTACCTTAATTGTGTTTGATCATGCTGGAATCACTCCTAAGTTGCATTTCAAGTGTTAGTAATTAACATGTAATAGGTTGCTTAAACTAGGCTTTTATGTTTGTATTAAATGGAAAGGTTTATGTAGAAAGCCCATAAGCCTTGGCCCAAGCCCAATAAGTAAGGAAGGGACTAGACATGTTGCCCTAGTTCCCTTCCCTATATAAACACATGTAAACCTTCATTTGAAGGTTGGTTGTTCACTTTCACTCATAATCGTAGGCATAACTTTTAGTATCCATACGTGTGTGTGTGCTCTGTGTTCAACCAATCTATCTTTCATCTTATTTCTTACATATTGTTACTTGTGTTAACTTATGGTGACCTAACAGTGGTATCAATCGCCATCTAGTTGGGTGAAACACTTTTGTTTTTTGAAGTTATTCACTATACGCGTGGGTTTTAAGGCTACAAACTTTCATATGCTAAAGCTTTAATTTTTACACTTGTAAACTCAAGATTCTTGTGGTTTAAAGTTTATTTAGTGTTAAAGTTTAAGTTTTTTGCATCAAGTTTAAAACTTTTCGTGTGTAGATTAGTGTTTGCTTGGTTTTTGAATCGTATAGTACTTTATACGCGTAAGGGTGAAATTTGTTTTGGTTCATCAAGTTTTAAACTTTCTTGGTATTTTGGTGATATTGAAGCAATTTCATCATTAAAATCAGGTTACAAAACACTTTTAAGCATAAAAAATCAGTTTTGGTAAAAGTTGGTACTTTCTACTCGTAACAAAACCCTAGTTCTACTCGTATACCCCAAGTCTACGCCTAAGCAGTGTCTACGCATAAGGGATTCTTCACTCGATCTTCAAAGTTGTTGGTTTACTCAGTGTTTTCTTGCTTGGATAAGCCTGAAAACACTTTGACTTTGGATTTATTTTAAACTTGGATAAATGTAAAGGATTTTTGGGTAAAACCCTAGTTTTACGCCTAAGCTTACAGCTTACGAGTAGAAACTTCTTTGCCTAAGCATTTCCTACGCTAAAGCTTGTCTTACGCACGCATAAGGTTTTCTACTATTAAGCCTTTGGTTTACGCCTAAGCTAAGCTTTTATCTCAAGTCTACGCATAAGCTAAACACAACGCGTAAGTTGGGTATTACGCGTAAGGTTCTTTCTACGCATAAGCTGGTTTCTACGCTTAAGGTTACTTCATCAACAAACTCAAAGTTTCATTCAACTATAAAGATCCATCATCAACACAAGTTTCAAGATGTCTCAACCACCATACTCTAGCTACTTTCCTCATGAGTATCCTCAACAACAACAACAACTAACACAACAACAACAATACTATCAACAATTTCATCAACATCAATTTCAACAACCATCTCAAATGTACTTTCCACAAGGAACACAACCTCTTCCACCACAGAATCCTCAACCAAACCCTCGTCAACAAGTTCAACATTGTAACTACTTCCAATATCAGTATCCAGCTAAGTATGCTATGAATGTTACAACGCAAAAGGAACCTTCTTGGTTTGCAAAGATGTGTGAAGCTTTAAGTAGCCAACAATCCATTCATGAAACTGGATCCCTTGATAGACCTCCAATGCTCACTCCTGGAAACTATGATCAATGGGTATAAGGGTTCTTTAGGTTTTGTGATCTCAAGAAGCCACATGGTAAGTTTTTGAAGAAGGTCATCCTTGAAGGTCCTTTTCAGATGCGTACTATCACTGTAACCGGAGATCCGAATGCTAATCCACCAAGAGATGATGTTACCAATGTTGTCGGTCTTGATCAACTTACTACTGACCAACTTCTTCACCTTGAATCTGATGAAATTGCAATGCAATATATCCTTTTAGGATTACCCAATCCGATACTTCGTAGTGTTGATGCTCAGAAGACTGCTAAAGCAATGTGGGAGCACATTCATTTTCTAATGGAAGGCATTGAACTCAATCAAGAGGACATGGAATCCAAAATCTACTTAGCATATGAACACTTCATGATTGAACCAGGGGAGACATTAGAGTCATATCATCATCGGTTCTCAGACATCATCAATGACTTGGATAAACATAATACTATTATGCCAAGAATTTCAATCAACACAAAGTTCCTGAGTTGTCTTGGTCCTGATTGGGAGAAGTATGTTACATTCATCCATCAAGCAAAGAATCTTCATCAAGCTACTTACGGATTGTTGTATGACTATTTGAAGCACCATCAAAAGGAGGTAGACAAAGAAAGAATCATCCGTGGATTCCCTGCTTCGCCTTTACTCCCGGATAATCAAACTCTTGCTTTGTACACTCAAGCATGTTATCCTCAATTTCCGAACTTGCCAACTGTCTTCACAAACCCTCCACAACCAACTGCTCAGATAACACCATATGATCCATCACAGCAACAATCACAAGAAACTCAATTGGTTCCATACAACAACAATGATCAAGCACTCTATAGTGAATCAAATGAGGATGCAGAAGCCTTCGATGCATTGAATCAAGGATTTGTAATGATTGCAAGAGCCTTAGGGTCGATTTGCTAACAAATCCAACAATCGCATTTGTACCTCATCAAACACCAGAAATCAAGTTGTTGTTAACAACGAAAGGATTGAGGTTCAGAATCGTGGAAATGGTCGTCAGATGAATAGTGGTCAAGGGTTTAATGTTCATGGAAGGAATAACATGGGTTCTCCACAACAACGAGTTCAAGTGGTTGATCAGGGAAATGCTCAGACTAGGGTTAATGGTCTCCGATGCTATAACTGCAATGAGAAGGGTCATCTGGCTAATGCATGCCCAAAGTCGAGAACAAGAGGCAGCGCTTATCACAAAGAGGCTTTACTCTTGGCTCTCAAGGATGAAGCTGGTGGAACACTTACCAACAAGGAACATAGCTTCATGGCTAATGCAGATTATGATGATGACACGGAGGACTTGCATGCTAATGCAGCTATAATGTTAATGGCAAATATGCAAGAGCTCCACATGAGTGACTGATGAGTGTCCAAATACTCATCATTTTTGTACAATATAAACTGCAAAATCATCTGAAAACACTCAGAAACACATCAAAATGATAAAAATATCACAAATCAGTGTTTTATGTGTTTTAAATGCAAAAATATCAAAATCAGATGAAAAACATATCAAATTTACAAAAATTGCAGTTTTAGTCCCCCAAGTTTCTAAAATTGTCAAAAATAGTCCCTGAGTCAAAATTTCAAAAGAAAAGTCATCAAAGGTCCTTTTAAAATCATAACTTGTCAAATTTAGTCCTTTGGTGAAAAATATAAAAAGTTTTGAGAAAATTGCAAAAATGGTCCTCAAGTTTAAAAAATGGCAAAAATGGCCCTTGGAAATTTGGAAATTGCAAGTTTGGTCCTTATAATATTAAAACTTGTCACTTGTGGTCCCTTGAAATAACTTTGCAATATGGCAGAATTGGTCCTTGGTCATGCAGAATTTACACTTATGGTCCTTGTGATTATTACTTATACCAAATGGACCCTTGTATTATCCCTTGGCCCAAAATAAACAAAAGCCCAAATCCATACCCGGTCAACCCACCCAAAGACCAGTCAAACCTTGGTCAAAAACCACCAACGCGCCCTTTTTCTTCAACCTCCCACCCACTGCCTGAAATCACTCCACACATCCATTCCACCCTCCTCACCTATCCAATATCTTGTCCCCCCACCTCAACACAAATACAAGAACCATTAAATGATCCTCTTCCCATTCACTCAACCTCCACTGCCAAAAAACTCACTTCCCGCCAAATTTGACAATTTGGCCAAAACTCAACAAAGTCACTCTAAAGCTCTGGAATGAGGTGGGATCCACTCAGAGACATGTGGCAAGACTAGTGGGAGTATAAAAGGAGAAGAAAGAAGCAGTCCAAGAGTAGTAGCTAGTTTTTAGTTTTTTCTTTAAATGTCGTTTTTTATTTAAAATGTCTTAGTTTTAGTTTAAATGTTGTAATCTCAGTTTTTCTGTATCAAATTTAAGTTATAACATCATTGTATGTGTTTTTGAGTTTCAATTCAAGTCTTTGATATCAATTCCAAGTTTTATATTTACTGTTGAACATTTCCATTTCAAATTCATTTGTATCAGCTTTAGTTAGCTTATTTATAAGCTCAAACAATCTTAATTAAGTTAATTTGAGCTTTTGTTAAGCTTAAAATCAGTTTTAAGAAAATTTCATGCAAAGTCAACATAAGTCAATCCGGGTCAAAAGATGGAAAGTCAAACATAATCTTGGTTAAAGTCTGATTTGAATAGGTATTTGAGATTAGTTTAAGCTTATTTTGTGCATTACATTTGAGTTTTGAGCAAGTTTCCTTTAAATTTCAGTTTCAAAAATGATTTTGAGTTATAAAGTGGTGTTTGGTTTAAGCTTATTTAAAGGTCTAAACCTGTTTTTTTACCCACTTTGACTCTCAAAGTCAAAGTGGTTCTAGGTTTGAGTAAGTTTTTAAAGTGGTGTTTAGCTTAGTTTACCAAGTTTGCAAGTTTTGAACACAACAAAAAGCTCATTTTGCTTTCTGTCTTACTGTCCAAACAGCAGCCTAGGGTGCTGTTTCAACAGCTTTTTCCAGCTTATTTTGTGGTCAAAAACCTGTCCAAATCACTTGTCTCACATCTCCACATACCCCTCTCAACATTTCAATAGCTTATTTGTACTTGGTTTAGCTTTAGGTTAGTTAAAATTGCTTCTAAAATCTGTCAAAATCCACTGCAACTGCAAGTGCAGTTGCTACAGTAACAGTAGCCTGCACATTTTTTTTTGTTTAGCTTATTTAGCATTTCCCATTAGCTTATCTTAGGTATCCTTAGTGCTTATTAGGTAATCTAGATTAGGTGTCATTTGATTCTAGTTAGCTTAATTAGTACTTATTAGGTGATCTAGTTAGCTTATCATTTTGTTTGTATGCTTAGTACTTTTAGAACTTCCCATATCTCCCAACTGCTTTTCCCTCACTTGATTGCTTTTTAGTCTTTTATAGCTTATTTAGCATAGTGTATGCCTGCTTATTTCCATTTTTCTAGTGCTTATTTCCATTTCCAAGTGCTTATTCAAAGTTCTTTTAGCTTCAAAACTGCCAAAAGGGGTGTTTGTTTGCTTCTGTTAACTGTTATGAATAAGCAATTGTAAAACTGCTTATTCCAAGCTTTGATAAAAAGTGTCTTCACAAAAAAGTCTTATTTTCACCTTATTCATAAATTGCAAAAAGAAAAATCAAGAAAAAAAAATATAAAATGGCAAAAGGGGAGGACAAGGTTCGAACTAGGGACCTCCCCCGTATAGGAAGTTGCATGTGTACCTGTAACCAAATGCGCCCTTGGGACTTTCTTGTCATAGCTTGCAATACTTAAACTATAAGGGAGTTGGTCAGTTTTGGGGATAAGCTCTTTTGAGCTTATTTCCAGCTTATTTCATAAAGCAGTACCCACCTTTTTCATTTTTCTTAGGATCAGTAACATCTAAAGTAATTTTTGTGATTTTTTCGTATTTTTCTCAAAATGTTTAGTATTTTTAATAATTAAATTAGTGTAAAATCGTTTTTAATTCATAATAAATAAAATAAAACTCAAAAAAATATTCCGCTTTCTCCTAAAATTTTCTTTTGTCATATATTACGTAAAAAAATTGTTTTTACATTCGTAGGACTTTTATTTCACAAATTTTACGTTTTATCTTGCGCTCCAGCGTCGTTTTCGTACATAACGCTCGTTTTCAGTTTAAGTAACGTTTTTAGATAATTTAAATTTAAGTTTTAGTTAAAATAGTTTATTTAAGTTATTTTGTTTTATAAATCATAAACGTTCATCGATTTGTAAAAATAGTGATAGCGTTTATTTAATATCTTTTATCTTTTTAATTTTCTTAATTTGCATTTAAGTCGCTTTTATTTTATAACCTTTTTCAGTAGTGTAATATTCAATCCTAATCTTTTCTGATCGCTATCATTAGTGATCATTCTACCGTCTGAATCAGTGTTTGCACACCATTGAGTCTCCGTGGGACTTAACGACCCGGGAATCCCCTGTATTCTCTGATCTTCATTGCATTTGTGTTTAAGCTGTTTTAAGTCTTTTAGACTTGACTGTTTTGCGCAGATCAAAATTTTGGCGCCGCTGCCGGGGAGGCTTTAGCGTGTGTTTAGCCATTTTCAGATCCATTCTTGCACATATACCCATCCTTTGTAAAATGTTTTTTGTAAAGTTTTCAAAAATCCAAAAAGTTCATTAACACTTTTCCTAAAGTGTTAAAAACGCCAAAAATATTTTCATTCTTTGTTTTTATAGCCTGTTTTTCAAAAAATCCAAAAATATCCATCTTTTATCCTCTAATCTGTTTAATTCTACATTTCTCTATCCTCAAACCTGTTTAATTCTCCATTCTCTCACCCTCTAATCTGTTTAATTCTTCATCTCTTATCCCTCTTATCTGTTTAATTCTCTATGTCATGGTATTTGACATGTTCCTGGTGTGGAGGTCCATTTAACGGTGGAAATTGTCGGCGATGTACCAATGTGGGTTTCGGAGACAAGTTTGTCGGTAATCCCGATCCCATTTCAAATGAAACACCCGATTTTTCCTACCTACCTCCACAACCCCAATACGAATCCTACTCATGCGAGTATTGTGGGAATGATTCTCATTACGGTTTTGATTGTCCACCACAGGTTCCGCTTGTCTATGAGCCGGAACCGTGTTATAATCAGAACTTTGGTGAAAGTTATTTTCCCAATTATCTCTGTTGTGAGAATTGTGGGGGTCCTCATGCGACTTTTGAATGTCAGCCGGTGAATCAAAATTTTCAAAATTCCAATTCTCCCGGTTTTGACAATTTCCAACCCCCACAGTATTCCATCAGTCATCAGACTTCCGAGCCTTCACAGCACTTCAATGATTACGAGGAGTGTAAACTTCCTCAAAGTTCTGAAGAAATACGCATTCGAAAGAAACTACAAATGAAACGAATGTTGTGTAAGCTTAAGCAGATGAATATAAGAATCAGATATGATGACGATGATGATGAGGATAGTATTCAAATGAAGGAATACTATGATTACGACGAGGAGAGTGTTATTCCTTTGAAAGATATCATTTCTCAACTCCCTCAGTCTATTGCTATCACACCTATCTTACCTATTATTGCTTCCAAAGACTCTCTCATAATGGAGGATGATCATCTCAGCACTATTTCGGAAACGGAATCATCAAGTGTTGAGGATCTTGTCCCAATCCCAAGTGAGTCTGAGGATATATCCGATAGTGATTGTGATTTGCCTTTTTGTGATTCTCTTGACATTTCTGAGGTTACTTCCGGGATTTTCTCAAATCCTCTTTTTGAATTTCATAATGACTACACTTTTGAGAAAGTAAATCCTCTTTTCGATGAAATGTCTGAGGCCGATACAGAGACCATCACGGAAGTGGTGGAAATTGCTAGCTCTCAGAGCACACCACTTGTCCCACCTCTGTATTCTATCTTATCTCTTCCATCATGTGATGATGACTCTATCCTCAATGATGAGATACATGATCCAAAAATCATGAATTCTCCTTCTGATAATGAGGAGTTAGTCATGATCATTATCATAATTCTCCTTCTTTTCTTCACCTACCCGGTGACTTCCTCTCTTCTTCACTCCTTCGGGAGTGAAGACACTATCTTTGACCCCGGCATTTTCATTTATCATCTGTGAGCCGGGTCTGTCTTTCTCTGTATATCTCATCGGTGTGGAACTTTCACGTGCTTCAAATGTTTGTCCAAACATCTTGAATGAAAGTCCGATGGAGATTGTTTCTTCCACTTTGCTTCCCCATGAACCAATGAATGCGGGGTCGAGTCAAGCTAGCGACTCGGAAATCAAAAACAGTAGCACACACCATATGGGTTTTCACCCATATTTCTGACTTCTCACCCCCTTTCTACCACCTAAGTGTGGGGGTGATGCCCCACATGTTATATTAAAAAAAAAAAAAAAAAAAAAAAAAAATCTTTATAAATAATGGCCGTAATATTTCCCTTTTACGTTCTTTGTTTCGGCATAACCGCCGGTACTTTGAATATTGAGGGCAATATTCATTTCTAAGTGTGGGGGGGAATTCTCACGAATTTTATCATATAATTTTACCAATTCCCCCATTTTTGGCCAAAATTTTTTTTTGGAGTAAGTGTTTTACACTTTCTCATTTGGTTATCAGTCCGCCTTGTCTGTAAAACAAAAGGATTGGCTAATCCAGGAGCAAACGGCTCTTGGTAAAGATATATCAAATCCGTTTATATGGCTTGCAATTTGCCCAAAATTGTATGGTTCTTCAGCTCACCATATCCTAAAAAGTGAAGAGTTGGCTAGCCCGCAAGATTATGGCTTGTGGTAAAGGCAGTGGAAAATCCATAATTGGTATTCAGCTCACCAAAGATAATTCTGATAATTTATCTAAGAGTTGGCTAGTCCAGAAGGGTACGGCTTCTGGTAAAGACAAAATCAAATCCGTTGAAAGCTGGTGGTTTGCTCAAAATCACATGGTTATCGGTGTACCATGGTTCTTATTTGAACTGAAAAATTTGGCTACTCCAGAAGTAATGGCTTTTGGTAAAGAGTTTAAAATCCATTATGTTTTCTCAAATCATTGCTAGGGACTAGCAATATCTTAGTGTGGGGGATTGATGAGTGTCCAAATACTCATCATTTTTGTACAATATAAACTGCAAAATCATCTGAAAACACTCAGAAACACATCAAAATGATAAAAATATCACAAATCAGTGTTTTATGTGTTTTAAATGCAAAAATATCAAAATCAGATGAAAAACATATCAAATTTACAAAAATTGCAGTTTTAGTCCCCCAAGTTTCTAAAATTGTCAA